>JAHREE010000209.1:1138730-1254234 GCA_033628505.1 Tringa tobata
GCGGCGGGTGGAGAGGGTGGCGGGAGCGCTCCGCTCCGCTCCTCGGCGGGAGGGACGGGCGGCGGGGCAGGCGGGGTGTCTGAGCATCACGGCGGGGGTTATCGGTGCGTACGTGCCCCTCGGCGTTGAGGCGGACACTAGTTGCTAGCGAGCAGAAATAAGTGTTGAGAGGGGGAAGAGCGGGCGGAATAGAATGAGCTGTAATCATTTGGCTCTGAAGTAGAGAAGTGCCAAGAAATAAATAGACGTCGCAGTGCCGGAACAGCAGGCAGGAAGAACGAATGTAACCGTGAACTCGCTAATTACGCATCCAGAGGGCAAATTACACCCGCCGGTCCGTACGCCGTGGCATCGGGGAGACACGCCGAGCCCAAACGACTCCCGAGCGATGCAGTGCGGTACCGAGCAGGACGCGCACGGCCACGCACCCTCACGGGAGAGAGGAAGAAACCTCCGTTTCCCGCTGCCTTAAAGTAAAAAAGCGGCGACGTTTCCCCCCGCAGTCGTGAGGGAGCACGGCGCGCCCGGGACAGCGGGGCCAGCGCCGGGGCAGGCGGCCGTTGCGGGGCTCGGCGGCCGCCACCGCCGCGCTGCCCCGGGAAGGCCCCTTCCCCCGGGGGCCAGAGGGCTTCTTCCCCGCGCGATTCCGTTTGCCGGTGGGACGGAGCGAGGCCCGGCGGCGGCCCGCCCGCTCCCCTTCCCCCCGCTAGAGGGGGGTCTCGCCATTCCGAGCGGAGAGCCCCGCCGAGCGCCGCCGCTCCCGGCCCGCCGCGCAGCGGGCTGAGCCCCGGCGGCGGGCCGGCAGGCTGGAATTAACTATTCAAATTAAAGTGCTTCCGCGCCGCCTAATTGCGTCCCAGCAGACACCAACTGGATAATCGAGCGCGGCTCCTGGCAGCCCCGGGCCACCCCGGCCAGACGTCCCGTCTCCGGGGGTCCCGAAGAGCATCCCCGCATCCCCCGGCAGCGGCAGAAGCCACCCCCTGCCCGCAGCGCGGCCTCTGAGAAACTCGGGATTTTTTTTTCTGCGAAAGCCCCAAAGTACAGCGTGCAACAGGAAGAAAGCCGCCAAAGGCACGAGTATCGCAAAGTTCTCAGACCGGCAAGAGCAAGAAACACACCCTCTCAAAACGCTCAGATGAGCCTAGAAATTAGCCTTTGGTCCATGCAACGGGGGAAGACAAATAGCGTAGAAAAAAGAAACATAATCCCCCCCCCCGGTCTGATCCGTGAAACACCTAAAAGGTCTGTTTTGCCACTGCACACTTTTATGTCCTATTAATTGTCGGTCACAGAAGGGGAGCTATTTACACAATCTGCGACTGGCCAGCTCCATGACAGGTTAGCTTTGTGTCACCTGCCGTGATTTGGAGGAGGTTAAAAAGGCACCAAAAGGAAGTAGAATCTTCCTTTCTGGACCTTCTGGTGTGTTAGCCAACCTCCTGACACACGGGGGGAACGCACCGCAAATACTCACTTCATCGTACGGGGATTAAATCTCTTGGTATCCCTTTTGTGGGAATGGCAGTACACAAGACACCCAACGCCATTTTATTATCCAGTTTGGGGGATGAACTGGGTACCTGTGCTGCCAGGTGGACACCCTGCCTTCAGACAGCCCAGGCTGCTTCTGTCTCCAAGGCTTTTCCAGCACCCACCTTAACTGAAACCAGAAACTTTTGAATTTCCAGTCTAAGTGTATTCACTGCCAATTCATTGCATTTCTTCTTTACCATTATTACCCTTCAAATTAAATAATTTTGCCTCTCTGATATTTACCTAAAATGTCCCTATAAATAGCAATTAGATCATCATCTCTCAGTCCTTCTGCTGTGTTTTTAATCTTCTCTCTAAATGGGTTTTCCATTCTTCCAGCGTCCTCTATACCTTCTGCCCGGTGTGCGCTGTTCTAAACAAGGTCTTAACAATTGCCTTGTGCGACGATATTAATACCTTGCTGTCTACTGAAAATACCTCACTCGATGCATCCCAGAATACATTAGCATTTTTAAGACCACATTACAGTGGCATCGTAGTTATCCTACAACCAATAATGTACTTGGATTCCTCTCCTCATAATCTCACGTTTGATGAACCTCCAAGCTTACTCGCAGTTATTCTAATTAATCTTTAAGTGCGTGACTTCTTGCTATTATATTCCATCCCATTTCTGGTACTCCAGGCAATAGATCATCGTCAGCAATTGTGCTAGTGCACTTTAAGAAGATACTATGCCTTAAAAAGCGCATCTTGTCCTATTTTTAAGATTATTTACCATCCAGCCTGCTCAGAGGTCTCCCCTTTTCCGTGGCAGCAACCCACCCACCCCTTTGGCCGTGTCAGGAAGGTGGCAAACACACTGTTCCTGTAAAGCAGCCTGCTCCTCAGCCTCTGCCGAACCCCCCTGCTCCAGACTGCCACGTGTTGCAGTGTGCTCCATTCCTTCGACCAAAGCCACCGCTGGCAACACGCAAATTTCCAAAGAACCAGGATGGTTTGCTGTTTCCCTACAACCTCTTACTATGTTTTGGCACTTGTTTTTGTTTTGATGCGAAGTGTGGTAGGCCATTGCTTCTACAAAATTAAACCCGAATGCTTCATGCAAAATAAGCCACGTGTCTTTTAGGATCATCAGCCTCCTAATCATTAAAAACATGCTTCTCTTGTTTACATTAAGTGATTAAAGAGGGATTCTAAATTTTCTCTAAACATTCAGTACTTGAATCAATAAGTCACATATACTGTTAGCATCACACTGCCTTTTCCTTCTGTCGTCCCCTCGTGTTAAGGAAAACCGTTTCTGAAGGTAAGTTTTCAAGTTGTGTCAACAGCGTTAAACAATCAGTGCCCCGGCAGAAGTGTCAGTCAGTTGTTCCAAAGCAGGATTTTCTGCTCCTTTCGGTCAAACATTCAGCTTGCCTTTGTTTTCCTACATTAATTAGGACCACGCTCCCACAGACTGCGAGTGCCAAGAAGTCCCTCTGACTGTACTGAACTTTTGAGTGCACAGAGAGCAGGCTCAAGCCGTACCTCCTTGTGCTGAGAACAGGACTGGTGTGGGTTTGCAATCCTGTGCTTGTACTCCAGTGTAACTCATGGAGCAGAGCACTCCCCTCCAGTGAAGTGGGAATGATTCAGTTACAGGGATATCCCAAATCTCCGCGGGAGCAAAACGCAGAGGCAACTGGGATTCAGAGTGCTACTGAATCCTGGGACCCTTCACAACCCTTATCTGCAACCCAGCCCCTCAATGGGGCAAAAGCTGGTGTTTGTGAAGGAAGCAGAGGCATTGCAAGAGCTGCAGGACAAACCAGTGTGGCCCAGGATGGCCAAAGGGGAGCTGAGACCAAGCTGAGTTAGTCCAACTCTACTCCACAGGGAGCTCGACACAGTGGTTTGAACTCATTAAGTTTTCCCCAACAATATGGACTTTCTCAGCAAATGCTGTTGATGTTTAGCTGTTAGCTTAGAATTGCATGTCTTATTCCAAAATATACAGTATTTTACTACAGTGCTGAAGAACAAAAAGTGCCAAAGACTTTTTAACATTCAGTGCTCCCCACTATTCCCTTGGGCATCAATGTACAGCTTGTACTTTTGGGGTAATAACCAGAGACATATGTTGAAGTATTTGCAGTTGCCATTGCTGTGGTCAGTGAATCAGACTAACCCAGAAGATAACCTCCTGTGGGTGACAGAGTGACATCCCCAGACTTCTGCTTTGCTCTTCCTGTTTTTAGACTTCATGTACTCTGAAAATTATGTCAGTTTTAAAGTTGGTGGAAGGCTCAGCTGACAGCCCTGTGACAGGGAATCTGTTCATCCCCAGAGGAAAACAGACACAAGAGAAGAGCCACTCAGACTCCTCCCTTTGCTGTTGCAGAAGCACGCTGATGGCACACAAGGTAAGCGCAATCCAGACCATCCATCTCCTTCAGTGGCCTTGTTAAAGATGCTCCTGCCATCACCTGCAGATACCAGATGTGCTGGTAGCTTATGGTGTGGACATTGGGGATGTTAATAGTTATTAAGACAAAACTTCCCTTTATTTCAAATATTCAAGACAGTTCTCTTTAAAAGGCATTTCATTGGTGTGCAGATATGCTTGATCAGGTTCAACTGTAGGATGGAAGGAAAAAACTGAGATCCAAGTGCTTTTCTCTGTACCTTCTCTTTCCTACCTGCCCGCTTTCTGGTTTTGAGACACCAGACTTGGCACAAGAAGGCTTTAGGGCCCATGTAGCTCCCGTACCAGTCATTTTAAGTGACAAAAAAACAGGCTGTGGGGCCTTTAGTTAGATGCTCAGCTGGTGGCAGCAGAAGAAAGCATCTGTAAATTGGTCCCTGCAGCATGGGACACCCACCTTCTCTCAAGTTCAGCTTCTAGGTGTGCTCTTTTATGCCTGACTGATTTTTCCACCTGCATTGTTTCTTCTTTCTCATTTTACCTGACTGCTGTACCCCCAATTTTTATTATTTCCTATTAATATCTATTGCACTTCACTTGGGTTTTTTAGTTTATTTTACACTACAGATTCATTCCCACCATTGTAAGGAAAGCAAGTTCATTAAAGAAACCCAGCTTTTACCAGCCACGATGCTGTTCACTTTACATACGTGTCATTTTCCTCTGCCCTTTGTTTAGTCTCTTTAGGCTTAGCTTTTCAGAGAGGTTTTGCTTTAATCTGTACTTGTGCAACAGCTCCCCATATATGAGGTCCAGTGTTAGCTGGGTTCCCTAGGTTCATATGATAATAATTAATGGAGATAACTCACACAAAGTAGACTCCTTCACAAGTTTTCTTGAATAATGGCAGAAAGTTGAACCCTTTACCTGTAAAGGAAAAAAGTCACTGATGAAGTGACACAAGCCTCAAGCTCAGCCTTACGAGAGTCCAGGATTTCAGATCTGGAATCCTGTTCCTGATTCTAAATCTTCCTGCACACAGGTGGAGATATAAACACACAATCTTTCACATAGCTTAAATGCTATTCTGCAAAGGGGTATGTATGAATATTTTCTCCCTCCAGGCTATCAGCAGAAGAGGGCACTTTGAAACTATCTTTGCAAGTTTTATTATAACGTTGCCCCTATTCAAAGATGGCCACAGAAAGCAGTGCCTTGACATCCCACACTTTCCCCAGGGCATGGTCCCCTCCTCAGCCTTCCTATGACTGCCTGTTAGGATACTTGCTAACTTTTCATAGTTTTTTCATAGTTAAACAGTTGAAGACTTCACATGTGTAAGGCACATCATACAGGTCACAAAGGAGAGGCTGAAGCCTGGGACAGCTGGGAGAAGAAACTGTAAGTAACCTCACAGTTTTCCCAAGTTACTTACAGATGTGGCTGATGCCCTTTTCCCAGTTTACTGTGTGCCACATAGGAAATTCTTGCTAATTCTGCTGATCTGTGACACTTGATGAGATACAGCAAGCCCTGTTCCTCCACCTAGTTCCTCACAGTCCGCTCTTTCTTTCTTCCTTTCTCTTTTTCTTTTTCTTTTTCTTTTTTTCTTTTTCTTTTTCTTTTTCTTTTTCTTTTTCTTTTTCTTTTTCTTTTTCTTTTTCTTTTCCTTTTCCTTTTCCTTTTTCTTTTTCTTTTTCTTTTCCTTTTCCTTTTTTTATTTGGTAACTAATCTCCAGAATGTTACCGAGCCTCCTTCTGTCTCCTGCTGCCTCTGGAAGGTCTCTGAGATGACACAAGCGAAACACTTCATCACATAAGAAACAGTGAAGCAGTCCCAAAGAGATCCTAATGATGACCTAACGAATGGCCATTGCCCAGCTCTGAAGGTACAGCTGGATTGGGAGCACTTCCTTTGGTACGAAGTACTCTGCTACGCCAGGTTGTTCTAAAGCCCAAGGCCATGTCATGTTTTCAGCACATTAGAACACAAATGGAAGTTTTTGGCTTCATACATTGACTGCTGACATGCAGTAGGATTTGTTTCTGGTCAAAGGCAAAATATTCTTCAGCAACTCAAGCTGATGCTTTTTGAGTTGTGCGGGTAAGAAAGTGGTCCCATCACCCAATACGGCACAAATATCACCATGTGTTTAACAGCTATGAGAGTGCTGCCAGTTATCTCATGAATGTATAAACTGCTACAACATGCTTACTGACCTCAGTAAGAGATATTAAGATGCTCTTGGTCACCACAGCACAAACTCCACGCGCAGAGCAGGGCTGGTGGCTGTGCTGTAGAGAAAGCTAATCCTAAGAATTAGAAACTACCCAAGAATAGCCATTGGTATCAAGAAGATCTATTCAACCTCTCTGGCAGCCATTTACATGGTATGGTTAACGCTGTGTTGCTCTCACATTAGCAGAAACCTACTTACACGAAACTAAAGTTCATCAGTTAATGAAGAAAATACCTTTTTTTTTTCTTTCCTGTAAGAATAGTATGCTATAAAAAAGATTTCTTTTCATTTCACCTTAAGGTCGGGCTTCCTGGAGTGGCTAGATAGATTTGGATTCTAATATTACAATCAGATCGCACTTCTCATTAACTCCTTGAGTTTGCTTTCTTGATTTCTTTTTAATTATAGACTGATTAAACAAAGTCAGGTTTCACTGAGTGATATTCACTTCAGACTTCTGCAAAGTTTATAATTCCTCCAGCTTCTGTGAGATGTTCAGTCAAGTAGTGACGTTAGCACAACAGGCAAATAAAGGGGAAGGATCATATGCTAGTATATGTGTCCATGTTTACATTTCTTTTTCCATGGCATCAAGAAGATGAGAACATTTCAGAGGAGAAGGAGGAATTTCCTATCACCTTTTCCCAGTGCAATTTTTGTAGTAGGCATCTGTATAAATATAGTAAAGGACTGAAATCCCCTTTGTGCTTGTGGCAGGCAGCACACATGAACATTCAGACACCACTTGCTTTGTCATGTCCCTCATGGCTCTTAACAGTTCTGCAGCATGGGCCATCTCTGTACGCACACTACTGAAACAGAGGCAATAATGACTCAAAGCAAATAAGATCCAGGCCCAATAAACTCAGAATAAAAAATGAAATAGAGGGAAAGCAAGTATGGTCACAAAACAGTGAAGAGTTGAGTATATAAATACTCTGTATAGAAGATACCATAAGAACTAGAATACTCATCTCTACAGAAAAGCAAAGCCCCTCTATTTATATGATACTAACTTTGCTCTTTTACGTTTCTTCTCTTAACATTTCTATCCACTTCCAGCTTCTCATACAATTCAACTTAACACCTGTACAAGATAGTTACCATCAACACCCGCTACTGAAGTACCCTCGACTTCAGTAAAGGCATACCCTTGCTAAGATTAACTTTCAAATACTGCCTGTATTGTCAGTATTTTGCTGTACTTGACTATGATCTTGCCAATACTGATTAGCAAGTGTTGGCAGGAAGAGATACAGGGAATGTTTGGGGGTTTTCTAAGAGATACAGATGGAAAAGAGAGGCAGACAACATGCTTTTTAATGGTAACATTTAGATACCACAGTGAGATTGTGCAAAAACAATATTGTAATTTACCTAGGAACAAATACCCAATTTATTTGTTTCAATTTATGGGAAAAGTGATTCCCTCCCCAGATTAGAAATATTTATGTAGTTTTGGAAAATCCTGATCAGCCCAGAAAACCATATCAGGGAGACAGATCATAAACTGCAGTAAAGCAGCCCATCTCATTTCATTATGCAAACCAAATGAAACACAGAAATTAAACTAAGAGCGGGAAAACAACTAAGACTTGAAACTGTGTTGGGAATACTCCAAAGACTCATTAACAGATGAAAAAGTATGATTATCTTATTAAGAGTACTACCACCCATACAGAAGCTCTGATCAAAACAATAATTAAACCACCAATAACAATCTCCCTGCATCATTAAATACTTTTGTACAAATAAATTAACTCTGCCAGCCAGAAACATCAAATGGAGATAATTTACCTCAACCAAGTAGTAAGTCCAAATACTCAGAAAGCCTCTCACATTCTTACCTGGGATGCACTATCATCCTTCTTCCAAAAAAAGCTTTTAAATACAAGCTCTTGACAGCATCCCTATAAATTTCTGTATTTACACCACCACTGATAAATCAATGAACCATGTGGCTTGAGATAACAACCTGTCCCTTCGCCAGTGGTGAAAACTGATTCTCTTCCAACTAACACATGCAGCTGGGCAGGAATATTTATTTCTGAGCAAAGTAAATGGACGCTCAAGTACAATTGTTGATATGCAGAATCTGGCAACAAATCAATATCGACTTTAAATAACCAATTTATGCCATTACTTTTTAATACCTATGAATCTTGTTAAAATCCCATAGCATGCCGTCCTGAAGTGGCAAAGCCTGCTTAATTTGGTTTGTGGATTTATTGAATTTGAGGCTTTAAGAATCCTGTTATTGGTGAGTGTCAGTATCTAGCTTTTCTCTTTTATTGGCTTCCTTTGAAATATCTCCTGAGCTCTTATATCTTCACTTCAATTTGATTTTTTTTTCCTGTGTCTGAGAAGGGTGCAAGTCTGAAATTGGCATGTGTCTATTACTGCCTTGACTCTACAGAGGCAACCAGTACCAATACTATTTGGGGTTTCAGGGCCATAGATTAAAGTAGATATATGGAACCCTTATTTATGTTCTTTTAAGCAATCTAAAGAAGCATTAAGTATATTAGAAAATTTGCCAGATCATGCAAAACTATGTTCTTGAGCTACATAAGTAGCAGTGTTCATGTATATGTCATCTTGTAGCCTCATTATCAAAAATCTAAGAAAAGGGTCAAGAAAAATGCCTAGATTTATGAGGTCAGAATCAAAATTTATAGAAGAAATACAATACAGAACCCAGGAGTTGAAATTCCTATAAAGCAAAATCTAACCTTTCCAGATGCACCTGAGAATGAGTCAGGGCTGAGCTACGTTACCAAAGCAGCACTGGTAGGGAACTTCATCCATCGCAGCCCATGCCGTACCTGTTTAGGGGAAAGAAGAGTAATACAGTCTCAGGGGTGTGTTACTCTGGAAACTTTTACCAGCAGAAAGCTCAAGAGTGTAAAATTGCTGGTTTGAAATAGATTAGAACTGAGGAGCCTTATGTTAGCACGACGGCCTAGTACGCATTTTTAGGAGCACCTCACAAGACAAGTTCAGCCTGTTCATGGAAGTAAGGAGACAGAAAAAACTCATTGGAAGAACCGTGGAGAAAGAGAAGTTTGTTTTCTAATGTGCTAGACTCTGCGCCTTCTTTGACTAGCTGACTTAGCCTTGGTTTGTGAATACATTAGGCAATTGAACAGGTTTACATGTTTATTCATTTTCTCCCTTAATTTAACAGGAAGTTGTACAACAAATCTAACTGTACTGCCGTAGGGAAAAATCCAGGCTGCGTCCCACAATAGATGCAGTGATCAGCACAGCCACGAGCGTCTGCATTTATACCTGGGTTCTTTAAGAAATGCCACTTAATTTTTCGAGGACTTGTAATGTGCATAATACAGTGAGAATCAGACCTCTTACTTACTGGTGTAACACAATTACTGTTACACCATCCACAGGCAGGTCAGTCCCTTGAAGTGTCACTGAACAGTTAACTCTTTTGGGGCTTATTTTGTCTTATTGTGTGTCATCCACTAGGAACTGTCTCTGGAGAGAGGACAGTAAACCAGGAGGACCAGCCTGATCCATTCTAACAAATCCAATATTCCTAAATCATGCTTTTTAGTTTCCCAAATTAACTTACCTTATGGTTTCCCCTTTGTGCCTAGAAAGATTTATTGTTTTTATTCAACCTGAAAATCCTCTGGCATTAGATATATTAGGATACCCACAGGTGGTTCTTTTGTCATCCTATCACTGCAGTGGGAAGATAGCAAAATAAATCAATAAAAACAATGTCTTGGTTGATGCTTGGGGAAACCAATCTGTGGTTGAATATATAGCTCAGCAACAGACTGCCCCGTGTGCAGACAGCACTAGCTACCGTGGCTTCTACTCACTGGAGATCTCAAGTAAGGATTCTGGTTTTTATTTCACTTTTTTCCCACCACTCAGGTTTCTATCTAATTCTGTCTCCTTTTTAAAATAACAGTTTATTATCTTTTTTTTTTTTTTCAGGTATGTGCTAGAGTGAGGGTTATTTTTCCACAAGGTCATGTCTTCTTCCTTTGACTTGAAAACACCATTTGCAGCAAAAGCCTAAAATAAAGCTGGTTTTCAGTTGCCACTATCCAATGTTTGTTTTCAAAGACTGTATGCAAATCATGCCAGTGCTGCCTTCTGCATTTCCTCCATTTTATTTTCTATTGAGACTGAATGTGAAGAGCTGCAGTCTACTTAGAAGATCGTGGTTGTTGCAGCAGAAAACCAAAGCTATTTCCATATGTGAAATTTCTGTGAAAATTTTTTTGTGTGTATTTTCTTCTGCTTATGATAGAAATGAGTTATGAGCATTCTGAGCCTTTAGTTATCCTCCCAGGTCTGAGAAGATGTGAGAAGAAGCGGAGTGGATATGGAAAGAAAAGCAATTGATTAGTAAATCCATCTATTTATGATCTGTTAAGGAAGCAGACAGTTAAGGAAGGAGACTGCTGTAGTGAAGTGAAACATAAGAGAAACAAGCGGCAATTTACCTTATAGCTGCATTCCCCAGATTATTTTTCCCTAGGAACACAGTGGACATTAGCAGGCACAGGCACAGTCAGCCAGCTCCTGCAGAGAACAGCTTCTAGTTGAACTTGGTACCCTGAGAACCACACAGCTCCAGGGCATGCAGGGCATGTTGTTGCTGCCCCTGACTTGTATGGCGGGAGGCATTTCCCACCACTTATAAAAACCATGCAACATGCCTTACACAGACATTGCCTTGGATTACGTGTATCTCCTCGACTCTAGACTGAGGAACATTACTTAGATCTTGAGCTAACCTGAGAAGGAACGAACCAATGTCTGTCAGGATCCAGCTATCTCTCTGCTCTCAGAAGAAGGGTGCTTTGTCCTGCTCTTGTCAAGCCAACATTGATTTCACACTTGAAGCCATTGAAACTCAAACTGATAAAGTCATAACTGAAACCGTTTAAAAACTGAAGCTATTGAAGGACCTCTACTGGGAAACACAGCCTTGGTTTCCCAGTATCCTATGATGGTATGACCAGCACTGCGCGTGTTGCAGATCTGGTTGATAAATTTCTGTTTTTATCTTGAATACAGTGTGCAAGTGCATATCCAAAAAGCAAAATACGTAAGGAACAAACAAAGGCTGTTCCTTACAGGCTGCTATTACTACTCTATGGAGTTTTTTTCACCATGTCAATCAAATGTAGGAGGTATTCAATGGAGGTAGCTACACAATAGAAAAGGGCATCCTGTTTTCCAGAGTTCTCTGGTTTAAATTCCCCTTACTGCAGAGCCAGGTACCCCTTCGTGCCCCTGGTGCAAAAGTGAAGCTCTGCATCTCGCTGTCAAGGAGAGCAGTTGTTAGTTGTTTCCAAAAAAAAACCTACAGTGAATAAACATTTAGCTAAATAGCTACAACATGCATAAGGTGCCCTGCACAATTTTCAGCACTATCAGCTGCAGCGCAAGATGTTCGCGTAGTGAGAACAGTCATACCAGATGTTAGGTACGAACCTGCTTGTTTCCACCAGGGCAGGGTTGTTTTAAATCTGAGACAAGCATGCAGAGACCTTGCTGAGGCAGGAAAAGCCTCCCTATGCCCTAGAATATCTGAGACCCCTCAGGACCAGAGCCTTTGTGCTTTGTTTGCATCCGACATGAATGGTCAGGAAGCCTTACGGTGGGACTAGAAGCCAAGACTTGGTCACCTTTTTTGTGGGAATAGAGTTGATGCAATTATGCAATTACTATTGTGAAGCAAGAAAAATACTTTTTTTTTAAAAACATTCACAGATTGCTGCAGCGAGAGAGAGCATGGGGGTTTGATTACCAAAATTGCTGCTTTATGAGTTTCCTTTGCTCTTTTATGTCCCCTGCATAGTCCGATTATCTACTTTTTTTGGTTCAAAAACTGGACAGCAGAGGGTGCCAAACCCCCAAGAGGGAGAGCACCCAGGCCCACTGAGCTCTCATGCATCACCTTAATTCCCCGGCGTTGATAGCTCTACTCCGGCAGGAGTGGTCAGACCACATCGAGACACTTGAGAGCCGCATGTTCCATCTGCGCTGATAGCTGTACTGGAGTGTATTATCTCGTTTGGTTGTGTCAGCACTTCCATTACAGTTTATAACCTCTTACTTTGTGGATCAATCTAGGCTATTGCAAGCCAAGTTATTTTCTCTCTGATGTGCAATTGGCACTCAATGTTATCTCAGGAATCTGAAGCCATGTTTTGTTATCAGGATGCTGCAGAGACGACTCACTAAATTAAAAGCAAGCACTTGATCATACAGAGCCCAACACAAACCCTCCCCCACCTTTAACATGTGGTACAAATACACCATTGATGAACTAAATCTGTTTAACTTAACATCATTTGTACACAGCTTTTTACTTTGGACAAAGAAACATGAGATTAAAACATCAACAGCTCTGAAATACCATTCTCATCCTACAGTGAATTATGAAATGAAGCAGTGTTATATTAGCAGGCATTTCTTCCTGTTCTAATAAAAAGATACACATTCTACATTTTCTGCAAACACTACTCATGAGAATGAGATGGAAATTGGTCCTTGAGTAGTAACTAGTTACAATAGCTTCTAAAAGAGATGACAAATTATTCTGTTTGGATTTAGGAGCCAAATCCCAAAGCCTCTATTGTATTCAGATTCTTGTTCTTTGCTGGAGTCAAAAATTTTTGCACTTGGTCCAAAGAGCATTTGTTTCTCTACTATTTCTTGCCAGTTCCTGTCCTGAGGATGAGCACTGTCAGATGGCCAATCTTACTGTTCACGTACCTGATACACGTAATCACTGGCCCATTATTTTTACACAGGAATGGGATCCATCATTCCTAATTGAAAATTTTGCAGATAACAATTGATAATTTGTAAACAGTTATTCACTTTGAATGAGTTATGTAGGCTCTGTTTACTTAATCTAGCTATTTGTCAGCTTTATCAGTCACTTATCAACAGAAGCAGAAAGCAGGCCACAGATTACCCATTCATCATCCCTTCCTGTCTCTGGAACACGTGCAATATATATTGCACATGCCACAGCATTGGTGAAATAGCTCATAATATAACATTGCCAGCAGAACTAAGCATAATCGTTACTTTCTCAATGCCAAAAACTTGTAGGGCTCTTCATAGCAGTGGTAACGTGTTCATTCAGTCCCAACACTTAGGCCTAACAAATTAAGCTATTGTAAATATGTTGCTGTTGCTGGCAATAAGGACAGGAGGTGGTACAAAGGGTTTCAGGCTGGAGTGGGAACACTGGAGACCCCTGTGCAGGAATGGGGGAGGATGTTTTCCGAATAGGAAAAAGTGCAGGGAAGTAGAGGCAGCTAGAGAGGCCCTGCCGTCTTTCAGGGTACAGGGAGGTACAATTTTTAATATCTTTCTGTAGTAACACACGATACTGAACTCAATTTGTGTATAAAGTATTCGTTCTGACATGTTGTCACAAAAATGACCTGTAATTGCTTGCTGTACCTCGGCCTGTGATACCCTCAGCCTGTAGGCAGCAGTACTCAGGACCGTACTACCCTCAGGGGATCAAAAAACAGTAACCTTTACATCCCAATTAAATTAAGAAAACTGAAATACCAGCACCATCTCACCTCGGTGCCCAAAGCTGAAGGGAAGCAGCTTGACGGAAGTGTGAAGTTCGCCCCAACTACTTGGCCTTGGCGATGGCTTCTCCCTGCAGACCTCTCCTCTGGGTGTCCGGCAGCCTCTCGGCAGACTCGGTTGTCCCCTGTGGCTCTGCCCAGCAGAGGAGGCCACTGGAGATGGGCAGACGGTGTGGAAGAGCCACAGCTCCCCTGTTGCCCCAGCCGGTACTGCCCTGCTGAGGAGAAGGTTCTGGAAAGGGATGAGCTCCGCTTCCAGTAGGTGCCAAAGGGCCTCCACAGCCAAGATGGCCGCCTCCTGTGTCCTCACCCGCTAGCTGTGCTGATGCCTCCACACATACTTTTTTCCTCATACTGGTTTTACTGTGTGGACAGGCATCCCTCGCCTCCCCTCTACCTCATACTTAAACCCTCTGCATTTATTTTTACCTCTCAAATGTCCCCCCCTTGCCCTCCCCTTGTCCCTGCTGCTGGCAGGGCCTGGCCAGGGGCTTGTCCAGCCCAGAAACTCAGTGCAGGTACTTCTGTCATGGCTTCAATCAAAACAAAATTATTGTGTGCCTTAACAAAAAAGACTTACCGGAAAACCAAGGTTAGAAATTCACCAGCTCTGTCCTTATCCAGCAGTAAATAGTTCATGCTAAAAAAAAAAGACACACACAAAACAAGGGCACTGGGCTCAGTACACAAAATTGAGTAAAACACCAGAAAAGAAGTATCATCACTCAGTAACCTTTTAATAAAGTCTGTCAGGAAGACGAAGACTTAGAAGAGCTTTAAAAAATTAAGCCCTTTCTACTATATCTCTTTACCAGGAGGGTGGAAAGCTGGGAAAGGATTTCAGAAGTACTGTAGCATGAAAACACTTTTGCTTGAAAAAAGCCTTGGAAACACATTTTAAAAGGTTATTATTTTGTAGTTTCCACAAATTTGCTATTACCAAACAGTTAAATATTTGCTGCTGCTTATTTTCCTCCCAAGATATTCCATTGTTTTTTCCTTTGACTTGGGTAGTATAGTTGCATGGATTACTACTGTGATTACCAATTTTCTTTGCAAGGGAAAATTTGTGCTATTTTTTAATCCAAGAATCCACATCCTCCTTGCAAGATGGAAAAATGAAAGCTTACAAATAATTCAATAGTGTTTTCAAATTTAGACAAGTCACTCAAAAATGAGCTAGCGATAGTGTAGAAGCTGACAAGCTGAATTGGCTCCACAGGTCTTTCATTAGTAGCCTCAGAGTGAGTTAGGAAACTGGGGGGGGGTCTTACAAATCTCCCCTGGGTATGTGGCTCCCAGGAACCCTACTTTGGGTAGCCAGAACCTCCTAAAACTAATACGTTTCAGTACACTGCAAAACAGAACGTGGAACAATGTTAAAAATCACAGTTAATGTGTCCACGCAGTCACTGATCCTCAGCGCCATTCAGACACTAGTAAATTCTGCAGTGCAGATGAGCCCTTTGGAGAGCTTAATATGTTAAGAGAATCCATTACTTTTTGCTGATTTATTTTATAATGGCTCATTTACGTGCAATAAGAAACGGTATTTTTCTACTAGTAGAAAGGCACAGATTGCCTCTTTGCAGTCATACAGGTTTTCAATTTTAGACAAGATCTTTTAAAAATTGACAGTATTATGAAGTTCCAAGAAGCTTTTCAATGTCACTTAGGTTTCCAAAATCTATTGCAGTTATTTTTCCCTTCGTATTCTAAAGGTTGCATTGTTGGACTCATGGTACTAACGAATACTGTTGTATATGTTGAGCAGTATGAAAAATAGGGCACTAATGTTTTAAAGTCTCTAAAACATTTCTCAAATTGACTGTAAAATGTGGCATTTCTACAATACACAATTGTTTGGCAGGATATAAAAGCTTACTGGTTCTCATTTGGGTGATTTGCATAACTTGTTCATGGCATCATTTGTAAATATTATGCCCATCCCAAGCTGCCGCTGATAAAAGAATAAAATTGCCTTTGCCAAAGCACATCGTACTATAGAGGAGAAAAAAACTTCTAAAAAGAGTGAAGCTATACAAAGCTAGTTAAAATTTTATACTGCACTAATGTCAGAAAATCACTTTTGATGTCTGTTAGAAAACATAAGGGTGAAAAAAAGAATATTATTTCCTTTCACTGTGCAAAGTGATTCCATGAGGATTGGACAAGCCAAGGAGCAGTGGCTATTCCCAAGGAGCCATGGCTATTCCCGAGGAGCCGTCTGCTGTGAACATGCTTCATGTCAGCACCCAGGAAGCCTCTCTGCCCACGCAGCAGAGAGGACAGGCTGGGCTGAGGAGGGTTTTCCTGACTCCCCAAGCTCACTGCCGATGAAGATGTAGCCAGCAATTCTGTTTCACGCAGACAGACGACAATTCAGTTTGCTCACTGACCTGTGTTGACTCTTCCGTACTAACAAAACCAAAAGACTGCTACAAATCTATTTCACCTAAAAAGACTGAATACAGAGGGAAAGCTCATTTACTTAGCAAGGCGGGGAAACTTCCATATAATCATTTTAGAATGTGATTTAATATTCATGACTACCCTAGAAGGTGGGAATTTTGACTTGTGCTAGAGTTCACTGGCCTGTGCTTGCTTAGGAAAGGTCCTTTGAGGGTTGCTCTGTTTCTTGTGGAAAAAGGCTGTGGTGAACATGATGCTAATCATCTTTGGAGGCTTTGTCACAGTCACCAAATAGGTGGATGTCTGGAAAGCACGTGTGGTTGTTCCCCTTCACAGGCAAGAATATGTCATTGTGGCCATTTTCATGACCTCCCTGATTAAAAAGCTCAAATGAAGATTTTTGTCTCTATAGTTACGGTACTTAGTGGGAAGGAAGAAGAGTAACCAGGATGCAGAGTGTAACTACATCCAACTGTTTCTTAGAGTTTCAAACTGACTATATTAGCAGCTGTGCCGACATCTTTTTGCTAATTTTTATTCTGGTAGTTGAACTGGCTGTTGTAAACTTTTATGAAATATGCCAAGCACCAAGAGATGCTAATATCTCTCGATGTGAAGGTAACACTTTAACAAGGTACCATTTACACAAGATGTGCGGCAGAGCTCTGGAGTTACTAGCGTGCCGCTGGGCAGGGAGGGTAATATACTGCTCAGCTCCACTAAACCTGACAGCTGGCTTAAGTAAAGTGTTTGTCTCCTCCACGAGGACTAGAACAGAGCAAATATCTCAAAAAGCTGCAGCGACTTGTTAAATCAGTGAAATTTAATGGCTTTATTTGGACAGTGCTTTTCCTCCTCACCTTGCATTTTTCTGCTGCTTAAATTTAGCAAAGTACAAATGAATGGCTTTTTTTTTTTTTCAATCAGACTTAAAACTATGCAAAAAAAAAAAAAAATTGTAAGTCAGCAGCCAAGGTAAAAGGATCCCCAGAGAAAGCACTTGGCATTATTTCCTGTGGTGAATCTTTGCCTGCCAGGTTGAATTTGGGAAAAGAAGCAGAAAAGAAAGTTAGAATTTGCTTTCATCATGAAAGATAGAAAAAGAAGAGTAGATGACTAATTGCATCTATAAGGTATGCATTTTCTATTCCTTCAGTATACAGATACCAGTACTAACCTCAGGTATGGGAATATTTTTAAAGTATAGTGTTGGCACTTCAGTAGATACAGCAAAAGAAAAGTATTATAGATTGTATTTTTCCCATCTCAACTGCAACAAGATAAAAACAAGACTTCAAGCCATTAAAAACACAGTGTTTTGCCAAAGATTGGAAATACTTCCAGGGACATCATACTGACTATACCTTTCTTATTTTCTACAAACCAAGACTAACTCAGCTAATGAATTTATACTGATAAGTGGAGTTCAAAGCCACTGATTTTTGGGAAGTAGATCTGACTATCTGGGCAATAAAGCTTGGGAAAAAAAATATCTTATTTTTAAAGAGGCGTTCCTAATCAATAATGCTACATCTGAGCATAGAAGGTACAATTATTTTTTCAACCTGGTTCTTGGAGCTCTGTATGGGTGATTTTTAGGCTGTATTACAAGATTTGTTTTTTCCTGCTGCAGTTACAAGCAAAGCTTTTCTTTAAAAGCTGTGAAAAAGACAAGGTTTGGGTTGTGAAAGTATGAAATAAGGGAAGATAAGGATATTTTAGAGTTTGCAAATAACATTGCAATATCTGTACATTTATCCACTGCAAAGTTTGCACTACAGCAGGGCAGGAAAATGCTTCCCTCTGCACAAATATTTGAGAATATTTTTGCCCCAATCTGTGTTAGGAATAGCACAAATTCTTCAAAATATTATATGCAAAATAAGATCATAAATTTCTGGTGTCTCCCCAGCAGGCACAACATGATTAGAACATATTTTGTGTGCAAAGAATCTGGATTCAAATTCCTGGTCTGCTGATCTTAAAGAGGAAATTGAACCCAAGATTTTTACCTTAAAAACCAGCAGCTGGTTACTCAGGAGGTTATTCCAGCTCTCCTGGTTTAATTGGAATTGTATCCAAGAAATTATTCTTAAAATTCTGTACCTTCCCACAAACACTTTGCTTTGAGGAGTCCCCATTCTTGATGAAAAAGCAGGGTATCAAAATGCTTCTTAATAAATTTTATCTGGATTATACAAATGAATTTACTTCATGATCCCTACTTAATTACTGCTATATATACATGTCAGCACCAGCTGCAGAAAACTCACCACAGAATTTAAAAAAAACAACACCTGAATACTTAGCATTTGGCATGTCCAGCATCTAAACTCGCCGAGGGAATAAGCCAGCCAAAGAATCCCTTCCATTAAGAGATCTCGAGTAGAACCAAGCAGTAGAAAAGCATGGAACCGACAGTGCTACAGTATCATCTGCACCATGTGTTTCTGGACCCAGAAATAGCTCAGCAAGACACAAAAAGTCACTGCTAGCACCCAGCAATATCCATGCACAACAGCAGCGATACCAAGCACGATTATTTTCCAAAGGATGTTTTCTGCATGCTGGAGCTGGCTCAGCAGATAGATGCTGCTTCCCAGTTTGAGCATCAACATTGGAATCGGTCCTTCACCAAGCTTGGGAAGAAGACACAGCTGTAGAAAGGAATACCAGCCTGAGCCTTCTCCAGCTCGGATGGCTCCAGCTTTTAGGAGAGTACTGAAACTTGTCATAGAGCCTCTGGAAAGAAAGTTCTACAAGAAGTAGTCACTGACAGCAAAGCCCCTGCATCTAGTTGCAAAGCCTGAGCTTAGTCTGCTTTGGCCACAATAAAATTCCATGGTTGTTCACAGGGCTTGGCTAGAAATACAGCAAGTTAAAGAATTAGTAAAACCAACTGAAGCTGTTGGTGACATGGACTGGCTGACAGCATATAGCACCTACCTAGTAAACAGTTTGATGCAACAGAAATGAAGGGTCAACTATTCAATAAAAAGCAGAGAAAAGCCAGAGCTGGAGTTCACCATGGCTAGCAGGTATTGCTGTGGAACACAGACATATCCTAGAAAACAAATACATTACTCTCCACCCAGTTCCTTCCCAGTAAAACTTAGTCTAAACAGGCAGCTCAGAACAGATCCAACACCAGAGACAAAGCACCCAATTTGCTGCCATACTTATTAAGTGACCATGCCATGAAAGAACAAGGCTGACCATGTGGAATGAATGATGGATTGTGGCTCCAGCACAGAGCCACAGTGCTGTTTCAGGAAAAAGATGTTAAGAACCTTGAGCCATTCATAAGGAACAGGTGTGGACCTTTTATTTGACTAAATCTCCCTCTGCGGCAAGGCTTAGGTAAAAAGGCAGCAGCTGGAAATCAATAGAGGGGACTAGCAGCAGGAGGAAGATAAACATAAATTGCACCTTTGGAAAGATAGTGTTGTGCATGTGTTAATCCCCTTCTAGTACATAAATCCAGGAGCTGCTGTGATTATCATGCTGAGCAAGGAAAACCAAAAAAATGTGAGGGCAGAAGAGGCCCAAGAACCTACTAGATGCTCCAAAGAGATTTTCTCAAGAAGTCCCTCACTTTAATCTCATTCTTTCTGAGCATAGGATGGGATCTGGTTATTTAAACACCACTGGCCAGAATGGAGCTCTAAATTAAGGTAGAAGAAGGAAGCACTGCATCACAGCTGATGCTCTCCCACCTTAAATCGCCTGCAAACACTGTGTTTCTGTAATGCTTGCTGGTGTTCACTAACCTTTGGGTTGACTGAGGGACCAAATAAATTGGTGAGCTGTGCCATGGATGAAAGGAGAGGGATTAATCCTTTGAGCGTGCCTAGAATCCCCTGCAGGTCTGTCGCGACAGAGCAGCTCAAAGCCCTGGGCATAACAAACTGTTGAAGAGTAATACAACCCAAAGGTTTTTTTTGAAATTTTCTTCTTATCCTCAAAATGATTTGAAACAACAACAACAAAAAGAAACTATAAACATGTGAAAACCAGGCTGGAAGGTCTCATTTCAGTAGGGCAATATTTGCTAGCCTGACAGTTATAACGCTACAGGTTATATTTTTATTATATTTGATTTTTCTGTTTTCAAAGGACTGACCACAAAATAAACCTTGACATAGCCAAAATTGGATAGTACTAATGAAGCACCCAAGAGGACAACACGCTGTTCCTCTGTGTGAGCAGCAAATGATTGGTAATTAAATAGCTGTCAGTGGGGGGTGCCTGATGTATTTTTATTAACTTTTTGAGTACACTGCATACATGCTCCAGAGTGACCAGCTAAGGTAGGTTACATGGCATTTGAAGCTGAATTTCCTGAGGTGAAAACCTAATAACCTGACAGAGCACAATATTGTAAGCGCTTCAACCTGCTCGCTTTCTCAGGGTGGGTGCACAATTAATTTTTGATCTGGAGAGAGCTGACTGACATTTACAGGCATTGCAGACGCTTGCTTTAGAGCAGAGATTTCTTTCTGTTTCTATAAAGTGCAATACACAATTCAGCTAATATCAGATAAATAAACTCTATAGAAAAGGTTGCAGCTGCTTAGTGGTCTGAAGCTGTTTTTTTTTTTTCCCCCTTTGATAGCAGAAAATGAATGTACCTCGTACAAAAAGTTTTTGGTTTGGGGATTTTCTCAAGTGAGAGTATTGTGTAGTACAAATAAGTTTTACAGATAAATACCATAAAATTTGAGGCTGAAATCCAGAGATCGGCTGAGCCCAACCTGAAGGATGCACAGTTAAGGAGTGAACATTAAAAAAAATAAAACTTGTATTTCAGTTTTGTTTTACTAGTGCTTAGTAGAAAGCATAAAATGCTCCAAGAGAGCAAAGTGGGTGCACACTGTTTTAAAGACTTTAAGCTGTTAAGCAACCTGATTTCAAGGGAAGATTGTGGAAGACAGACTGCCTTTTAAAGGAAAATAGCTAATATTAACACAATAGCAAGTAAGCAGAGATTTTGATGATTTGCCAAATATCCTCAACATGAAACAGCAAATCATGCTGCATTTAAAATAACATTTGATGAGTAAGGACTCATAATCCCTCTAGGAACACGACCAGATAATATAGGTAAGGTTGACATGCTTTGAACGCTGTGGCAAGCCCGTGGGCTTTATTAGAAGTGCCAAAGGGAATATTCAGCATATGGTCCTTGAGACAAATGCTCTATTGATATCCTGCTCTTTCAATAAAAAGAAAAAAACCCACAAAGTGCGTTAAATTTGGGTTTTGTCAGTACTTCTCAAAGGACTGCCAGACTTGGTTTGCCATTTATCCTGAAACAGGACGCAGTTTCCATTGGTGTGATTGTTCTAATGGATTGAAGGGGTGGCTTTCTTCAGGTCCTCCTGCTGCTGTGGCATCACTGGAGGGTGGCTGCTGCTGTGAAAGGATTGCTCTCACGGAGTGCCAAGGAGTGGACAGCTCTTGGGGAAGCACTTTGTATGTCATAGACAATACATCGATACAGCACTGTGCAATTTAATAATCTAATATTCGACTACCAAGCTGCCACATTTTCAACAAATCCTTGGAGAAATGTAGGAATCCTATCAAAACTGCAGCCTTATCACTCCTTGGAAATTTTCTGACGTGCAGCAGAGCAGAGGGCATGTCTTATATTGAAAATAAGATCAGACATTTCCTTTGTCTGACAGCCAACTGTGGTTAATGGGATTCTAATTTAATCAGAGTACAGAATGGGGCAGATGTAACATTGATAAATTATAACAGGGATCAACATGCAAGAGTAGTGCAGGTAGAAGTTGCCTTGGAGAGTGACAACTGCAGGAGAAACTACAAGTATCAGCAGTGACACCCAGCAGTGGGTCAGTCCCACAGCATAACAAATTGAAGCACACCTGGATTTTAAAACTGCTCTGAATTTTCTTACACATTGTACTCTGTCCAGCCCTACCTGAACATTCACATCGTTTTTGAAAGGAGTCCGAGTTGTTTCAAACCACAAGTGTGCTTATTTTTAAAGCAGACTAATCTGCAAACACATGAAGAGAGAAAATGAGAGACCAGAGCTCACCCAAAACCTTGTGTTTTGCTTCCCAGCTACAGTTTGCCTTCTGAACATGAGTTACTCCTGCCTTCAAAGCCTGGTGTGTGGACAACTCCTTTATGTGCCTCTGAAAGCAGCCTGAAGACTTCAGTAAGAGTTGCTCTACACCTTCCACTGTGTAATCCTTCTCCTAGAACTAATGCTTCAGCCAGAAAACTGGAAGAAGGTCTTTGCCAGATCATTGGACCTACTTGCCAAAGGAGGTTATACATGCAACTGTTTATAGGGATTCAAAACTTACTGGACAGATTAATGGAAGAAAACGCAGTCAAGGCTCTTCAAAACAGCCACCGTCACTGGTTTAGGAATATTTATGCTGCAGATGATGGAAGACTGGGAGAGTATTTTCAGTAGTATCACCATATGCTCGCCCTGTTTTTATGCTGCGCACCCAATGTTTGCTGCAGGCCAGAGACAGATTATTATAGTAGATGGGTCTTTTTGCCTGACTCGATGCTTTATTATTTTCTGTAGTGATGGTAAATGTCCCTGTCCAAAAAACCCGGTGCTTTACAGTAAACATCTGGATCTGTTTTCTTCACAGTGATTATTAGCTGACTCAGCTGCATAAATTAACCCAGCCAAACAGCAGAGGCATGCCGAGTGCTGTGTGGGTACCTGAGAGGTTCAGTGCTGACGGGATGTTCAGGGCTGTCTAGTTGTTAGACTTTAGCAAGGCATATTTAATATATGTAAATAGGCTTTTTACAATGAGTAATGTTGCCAAATTTTCCAGATTGCTAGCGCTGTCCTCCATTAAACTTAGAGGACAAATTTACAAAATACATTATTAGGGGAGGGAGCAGTAATGCCAGTGAGTAAATCTGGTGATGCCCTTAATCTTGGGAAACAGAGAACAGATATCCTTGCCTCTTAGCAAGGTCAATGCTATATATCGTCAAACTGCTAGAAATAGTCCACAGTATTGTTCTGTTTCAACGGATTTAGTCAGAATACACAAAATTAAGTAAAAACCCAAAGAAAAATATCATAAGGGTCACAAGAATATATTCTAGACAACTGAAACAGAAATTATGTTACTCACTGGATAATGCAAGTGATCCAAGCCAGAATTAAAATTTCTCTTAGAAGAAATGTTTAAGTACTAAATATTGCAAAGAAACTTACACTTAGATCTACCATGAAAGGAAGAAAACATTAAAACTCCCACATCTCTAATGTAATTTATTCTAATCAACAAAATCTTTAACCATCCTAAACTCATACTGTGTGACTTCATAGGGCAGAATTAAATTTCTTTAGATATTAGAATTATGTATCTTAGAAGCCATCCTACATGGTCACTCCTTTTCAATTTCAAGTTGGTAAAAGATGAAGAGGTAGAAAAAACTTTTCCATGGCAGTGTAGATATTAGAATGGATGAAGCAGTGTCAGTTAGTAGTGTGTGAAGAAGGCAGTTCTAGAGAATTAATGCTACGAGCATTAGCCAAAACAGATTTTGGATCTCTTCTCAACACTCCATTCATCTTGCTTAATCTATTTCATGTTTTATTCATGATTTTTTGAGTTCATTTACAAAATTACAATGCTTAACTAAATTGGTACATTGCTAACAGACCTTTCAAAAATCCTCATGAACTGTTTTTCATGGTGGTATGATGCAAAATATTATTGAAAAATAGCTATTTTATAAACCTTGGGAAAGCTATTTAATAACTGCAATAAGACACTCAAATGTAATAACACACTCTATTGATTTGATTATCACCAGATAAACACACTTCTTGGTTGGCTGAATGTGCCAGGCATAAGGCATGCACTGCAAGAAGCTTGGTGACTTCAGGGTATGTTGGCTGAGTGGGCTTTGTGACCACATTACTTCAGAGGCTATAACGAGACAAGTCTCCTTTTCTAATTACCACTCTCTGCAATTTTTTATAGAATCATAGAATAGTTTGAATTGGAAGGGACCTTAAAAAGTCATCTAGGAGATTCCCATAATTATGCACTATGACTAGCTACAATGGGACAATTTGATAAGAGCACCAGAACTGCCCACATCAGTGTGTCTTTTGCTTCAAATAAGTGACAGTCAACAGACTGCATAAAATTCAGGGTAGAGGATGACATTTCTGCATTGAGGATCTTCCATCCTCTGTTTTGGATTAGGATTCTGTGCAGAAGACATACAGTAGAAGAGTAGGATGTGGGATGGCAGAGCTGGAGGACCACCATAGTAGTCCCCAGTGCAGAAGTGCCCACTTGAAACATACCTTGACAAGCAGACAACTAAGTACTACTACAGAGTCAGAGTCCTGCCCTCTCCCCAGACAGCTGGTGAAAGGCAAGGCCTTCAAGAAAGATCATGTTGATCCAAGTTACTTCATGGAAAGGATCCTCAAACTGAGTGTGAAGAAAAACTTCAGCCTCACAAGTCTGAAGGCTGGCCTAGTCTCCAAAACCAGCTTTATTTTTAACCCTATTGAACAGGGCATGCCAGGGGATGCACTGGTCCCAAGGAAGGAGTTTGGCAGAGTTCTCAAAACGGACAGATGTGTCAGCACACAGAGTGAGGGACTTTGCCTTTGAAACTACCAGTGAAGACAGAACTCTTGGTATTCTGACAGATAGTGCCAGCTCACTGTCAGGAAAAATCTAGATATTGGGATTTACTAGGAAAGGAACAAGGACATCCACAATGTGTCTGCATCTTGACATGAGTTGTTCTGGTCACCACCCCTCAGAAAGGATTTACTTGAAGTAGAAAGGACATGAAGATGGGCAATAATCACAGTGGCTTCTGGTTGCTGAACAACTAAATGAACTAGGACAGCTAATGCTGAGAAAGATATGACTGAAGGGGATTTCCTTATCCAGTGCACAGTTAAGCTGTGAAGCCCATTGCTGGGCTGTTGCAGAGGCTAAATTGGATATGAGTTCAAACACAACTAGACAAATTAATAGAAAAAAAATCACTAAGCAAATAAACACAAAGATACCATCTTTGACTCAGGAAAGCAGAGCTGCAGCTGCTTGGGCACAGGGAGAGTATTTTCGATGCTTCTGCATTCCTGTAATCTTCCCCACGGACCCTGCTGTCAGTCCAGTCACAACAGGCCCTGGTCTGGATGGGCTTTGTTTTACCTATTCTGGCTGGTTTTATGCTCTACCCGCAGCCTGTCTGCATAAAGCTCCACAATCACATGCTAAAATATGCCTTTACTCACTTGCTTTACACCTGGGGAGTGGCAGAACAAGCAACCGCTAGGGAGGAAGCTTCCCCCCAGGCACTTCGGCTGTATATCAAAATGCAGATCATCTTCCCCACTCAAAAAACTTGACAACTGAGAGTCGCGCGAGGGGGCAATCTGGTGTGTGCTCTGAGTTTCCCCAGAAGGAGCCCAGCGGTGGCAAAGACCTGCTGTGCCCGCTGGAGACCAACATTATAGCCCCTGACAGAGAGAAGCAAGTTTGAGCCCAGGAGAGGAGAATGAGGTCCAGGAGGCTGTAGCATATGGGCTGGTGTTCTGAATCTCTCCTACCAATTTGTGTAGCAAACCTGCAATTTCTGTGGTAGCCATGGAAACTAAGGTACTGGAGTACAATGAAACACATGTATGAATGCCATTGCCACCACTCAGTGTTTCTCGACAGCAAGGGCAAAAAGAAGGTTATCTGTGTAATCACAGTTTGGTTATGGTCACTGAAGTCTAGATCCAGCTGAGCAGGTATCAGACCCCAGCAGCTCTTCTGCTCTGACCAGGGAGTCAAAAAAGACAACCTTGTCCACTCCAGAAATAAAAACAAGGAATGGATAGGAAGAAATGTTCTCTGGTGAGCTGTATGAAAAAGGTAGAAATTTGCCTCGTTTTGTCTTCCTTAACATCGATAGTAATCTCGATGCCCATAAAAGTTTGCTTTCTGATGGTTTTTCAGTCAGTGAACTACAGAAGTCAATGCAGTCATCTCACCTGGAGTGACAGGCAAAAAATATGCTCCTGCTAGTCAATTTTCTTGTGAAAGCAACGTCTAGAAGCTGGTGAAGAATTCTCATTCAATGTACAGCATAAAGCTGTAAAGAACTGCAAACTAGGAGACTCATCCTGTAAAATACTAAAAAAACCAAACCCCATTATTTCCTACATTTCTCTTTAGACCACTGTCTAACCACTGCTCTTCAGGCTGGTGTTACGCTTCTGCCCAGACACATCAGGTGTGTTGGTTTTTGAGAGGGCTGTGCTGCCTGAGATTTTAAAATCACATAAATCAGGTCAGAGTCTGGCCAAAGGGTGCCCTCCCTTAGGATTTGAGGCAGACCTGAAAATGGAGATATTAGTTTCTCAAGATGGTTTATGCTAAGAAACTTGAGCTGTAAAAGCTGGGTAAGAATCTCAACAGGGAACAAACACTGATAACTCTTCAAACAAGTTGGATTAAGGCAAAAAAAGCCCTCAAACTGTATTGCTTAAATACTGAAAGAGACTGTGTACAGTTAAGTCACAAAGGGGCTTTGAAATAGGTCAGAGCACAAAACATTCCTTATAATTTGCAGCAGTCACTTGGCTTGCACAAGTGACTTGGCTGACAGAAAAAGGTGTCTAACAGAGAGGTGACACAGTCTAAAATGCTGAGACTGGACTGTCTGAGAAGGGAGGTGAGCAGGTACCAACAGTGAGCCAGCTCGAGGGTCAGAGCAGCCAAGAGCAGAGAGCTGCGCTCAGCACGCCCAGCCCCACAGTCCACAGCCTTGTAGCACCTTCTCTAAAATGGAACAATTAAGATTTCTAATATTAAGAGGTTCTTAACATTAATCAGATTGAAGTAACAGCTGAAAGCTCTGGCAGGGATGCCAGGTCCTTGACAGTGTAACCAATGCATCATAACTGTGTCTCCTAATTAGAGACTCCTGAGTTCACATTTTTAATGGGCGCAAATGTTGTTACCTACTTAAATTCTAAAGATCAAAACTTAGCACTAAGGTAGACCTGCAGAAAAAGACCTGCTATGTGCTCAGTTTTTGCTTTTATCTTTTAAAAAGAGAGATCTCTGCCACAGATGCCCTTCTGTAAAATCTAAATCCTGGAGCCTGGATGTGACATTTTTTCAGGCAGTAAGTGTCACTGCACTCTGTATCTGGTCTCCAGCCAATATATATTTATATCTTAACTATCCCTATACCTGGGCATGGAGTGAAGACCTATCAGAATTAGTTCCATTTCATGCTTTTTTTGTGGGTTCACTAGCTAGTTCACAGATGCCTTAAAGGGTATCAGTCTCACCAGGTGCCTGATACCTGCAGGTTAAGAGTAAAGGTATTGTCTAATTTAGAATGCTAAATTTGCAAACATAACAGCTCTATGTCTGGATGGCCTCTCCAACCCAGCTGCAAATTTAGCCAGAGGTAGCCTGGCATGTTGGCTAGTGAAGGCACCCTGACTGGGGATTAATTTAACAGGTTAACAGAAGCATTAAATCTGGACACCAAGAGAGTACGATAGATTACACCCATGACACCAAAGTATTTGATATGGGATCTCTAAGTCACCACAGATGCCTCCAAAAATTATTTTGTTTCTGCCAACAGTAATATTAATAAACAATAAACAATTTTAAAATGAAGCCAAGGTTTAAGTTTATAAACAGAACTGAAATGTCACTTCTAAATTCTGTTCAACTTTACTTTTGCCTTTCTTCCTTTTGACACTCATTTAGGTGAGCTTTTACATCCTCGAGTACAATACTCACAGTATTTGGGGGGCTGAAGATTTTCCTATTTCCTCAGAAGCACTTTCCCCACCAGATCCTGATTCTTTCCTGGCATTTCCAGAGACACGTAATATTAAACAACTGCACAGAGGAGCAAGGCTTTGCAATAGATTACAAAAAAATGACACTGAAATTGGATGAGCCAAACTCTCAGCTCTGCCAAAGGGACGAAGTTCTACAGGAAAAATTACAGTGAATATTCACTGGCAGCTGAGGAAGAAAAATGGGCGTTTAGTTCACTGGTCTAAGCAGAGAAGCAGAGGCAAGAATCACAGGTTAATTCTGCTCTGAACTTGAAAGTCACAGAAGCAAAAGGGATCATGGATCCCTTGTTAATCTTCTCCTTTACAGCTAAAACGCTGCGTGGCTGTAGCAGGAGGTACGTGCTTATTGATATCCAGGTTAGACATTTTAAGAACTACTTGGAAGAGCAATGGAGGGAGGGAATTACATGAAAACAAGTTCCTAATTGCTGTTCTTTTTCTGGTTGAGGATCATGCACTGTTCGTGAGCAAATTAAAGTTAAGATTTTAGCAAATGCACAACCCCATTTCAAATGTCCCATAATTTCTAAAGTGGAATAAATAATTTCCAGTGAATAACTCAGTTGCATTCTGCCTGTGAAACACATACAGATCACTCTGTCCTCAAATTATTCCTGGTCAATTAAACTTCACAAGTTCGACTTTACAAGCTGTGAATATTTGAAATTTGAGCTGCTGCTCAGGGGTGATATTGATTCTCTGCTCTCCCTGGTTGAGTGCACACACAAGCTTCTCTATGAACACTTATACTTAACAACTGAAAATTCATCTTCTACAAATACACAGGTGTAACTGAAGTTTGTTTCCTTCATAAATTTTGGCTACTCAAATTCAATTACTTAAGTTAGGGTTTAATTTGATTTTGGTTTTGTATTACACAAGCAGCTAGAGTCCAGCCAAGGGTAAAGGTATTCTAAGTACTGCTGAAAGAGCCTGTATCTTGCAAATAAATGTATAAACATTTCAGAAATGGAAATATGTTTATACCCAAAAGAAGTTTCAGACTTTTGGGGTAGTTGCATTTCCTAACATATTTTTACGGCTACTGAATAGTCACAGAAAGATTTTGCATACCTCAGGAGACTAATAAATTGCAACACATGACACAAACTCTCTTCACAACAGTCTGTTCTGCGGTGTTCCATAGTAATTCAAGCCTCTGCTTAAGCAGTCTCAGCCCTCAGAACGGAGAACAATATTTTGTTATTTCAGGTAACCAATTAGGCATTTCAAACAGAAAGCCTCAGCTCAAATGAACTGCCCAAATTGAGTGTTTGTGATACTCAGTGAGTACTTTTGTAGTGAGGCTACAAAAATGAGAAGCAGATTAACTAATGAAAACAGGAAAACAGCACATGTGATAAAGCAGTACCTGGTCGCAGCATTAGAAGATCTCGTGGGCTGTAGCCAGCGGGTTGGACACGCAGCATCTCAGAAAAGCATGGATCTGGTACAAGTTCAGGTGAGCAGCTCAGCAGCGATTTATTGCTTGCAGAGACAAAGACACAGCTTTTGTTACATCTCTTGGACGTGCTATCTCTGTTGAAGACAGGAGGCCTGCAGTGTCCCTCCTGAATCTTCTGGAAGGAGGGTCCCCCTCCAGGGACCAGGCACACTATTTCAGGGTACAGATGCAGCCAGGAGCATGCTGTGCTGTCACTCCTATTTTACCAGGACTGTAGTGCTTCTCAGGCTGGAAATTCCTGTGTTTGGAGCCAAATTCTGCAAAGGGTATTATGTACCATGGGAATATAAGGTCTAGACCATTGGCATATTTTCTTTGTTATACCTTATACTTCCACTGCCCAGAGAGGAATCATGTTTAGACTGTTGTCATTCCCAGTGTCACTCCACACAGATCTCCACTCCAACTCCACACAGATCCAGTTCAGCTGGCTGACATGGTAAAGCCAGTACTTAATTTCAGCTTTAGTAAGTTTTGGCTAACCTTTTCTTCCATCTAAGCCTCCTAATTTTGAAACGTTTCTCTAAGCAAAAAACTTCAGTCTTTGTAAACCCCACCTCATTTATTCAGAATTAAAGAGTTTTCAAGGTACCAAATGCAGCTGTTTCTGTCCTTGGCTTTCCAGTGGCCTCAGAAATTTACTACACAGAAAGGCTACTTAATGTAAACTGTGTCTAAGCTTAAAAATGGGATTTTGAGCAGGAGAAACATTGAGCTTTCGACAAATAAATGGAGTTTGGAGAGTGTGAAGTGCTTGTATTTTAGTTCTTTATTTAGATTCCTTCACTAAAAGGTAAACAGAAGATGTAAACAGGTCTGGAGATACATTTGGAAACAAGAGATCTCTTTAAGCAATAGGGTTTTTTGCTTGTCCAAGTGGCAGTTCAGTCATCATGCACTTGGTTTTGACAACAGTGAAATTTAAGAGCAAAGAGATACGACTTACTAGGTAGATGAAGCAAGAAGGAATCTCAGTGCTGCACACAAGATACATGATAGGGCTGTGCTAACCAAACTCTACAGTTAGCTGGCTTAATCTATGATTATCAAAACACTAATGAACTGCTAAACTCTTCCTATCCCACAGTCTGAAACAGAGGCCAGTGTAAAAGAAGTTGTGAAAGAAAGAAATAAACAGAAACCAGGTAAATGCACAACACTACTTCTCTAATCCACCTGAGCTGGGAACTACTAGGCTCTGCATCTGCCATAATCAAGGCACAGACATCATATGAGGCACAAACATCACAGCAACTTTATTTGCACTGCTCTGAGACCACACAAATCCCTGGCACAAAAGTTCTGTCTGTTTTATGTAGAAATGCATTTGATTTGGCTTTCTTCCCTTCTCCAGAAATCTCTTCTTTAAGTTATGTAAAGGCAACAGACTTGAAAGTACAATTAAAAGATACAGTCACTTGTTATCACACAGGAGCTAATCCAGATACGCCAGAAAACATAGCCTCATGTTTCCTTCCACACTCCCTGACTTTAAAGCTTCTACCAATATTGTCATACAATCTTTGTGGCATTTGGCGTTTGTGCCCACCAAGGTCTCCAGTCCTTTAAAACACTGCAACAAGCAGACTTCTTGGCATTTACTTTGTATTTCGAGTTATAGACAAGATTGGGCAGGACTTTCTGAGGTAGGACAGTCTAGGTAATCTCAGTAACAGCCCCTGCCATGAGGATATAAACCCGGGAGCAAACCTGGAGCCCCTCTGCTTCCAGTTGAACCCTTCCTGCTTTTATTAAACTCGGGAGAATCTCAAGCTTTGTCAGTCCCTGAGCTCTCCCTTTAAAACACTTTCAAGAAGGTAATAAACAGCGTGTTATGGTCTTCCTGCATCCCCTCAGAAGAAAACCTGTCTCTGCAGAGAAATAACATGAAAAAAAAAAAGCCACTTATACTTTTATTTCTTACTTTCTTATTTCTTACTTTCAACTTACACTTTATTTCTTTCCAATGTCCATGTTCTTTAGCCTGCCAAAAAATCTCTTGGCAGCATCTTTCAGTCAGATGTATATCGCAGCTTCTCTGTCATGGTTTTTTGGCCTCATTTAGGTAGTGCACGTGTCTGAGCCCAGGACAGTCCCTGCAGAAGGGGAATCCTGATTCAGTTCTGATGTGCTGCTCTCCTGCTCTCCAGTGCACAGCTGATGTCAGCCTGTCCTCACACAAGCCCCGCAATTTCACTCGCATCTGTTCTGATTAAATTCACCAGATAGCCAAAACTCTTCTGCCCTTTGAAAGTTATTGGCTCCCAATAATCTAATAAAAGAAACATCTGGAAACCTTTAGAAGTTTAGATATGTCCTATTTGATTTACTGTATGAGGGGAAGAGGAACAGGACTGAAACAGTATGGGAGATTGGAAACAACTATCGCGAAACCCTGCTATTAACACCGTGTCTGAGCAGTATTAAAGCTGTGTTGGCTCTGTGATAAATTAGATTAATATAAATTTTGCATCCATTAGCATCTCCTATCTCTTTTTCTCCAATCTACATAGGACATCACTACTCACCACACTCTCATCTGTATGCAAAAAGCAACTTCTTTACAGTACAAAAGCATCCGTGTGCATCCAAATTTCTGAATCCTGGCCTCTGTAGTGATTAAGCAAAACAAGTTTATGGGACTGGCTCCTCAACTTTGAATGAGACACCAGCTCAGAAGTGCTCACTACACTTGAGCTGGAGGGTAGGGACTCCTGGCAACAAACAGAGCTGCAAAGGAGATTTCTGCAGAAAAGCACATTCTGGCACTCTTTGAGAACTAGATTAGGAACATTAGCCTGTACAATCCCGTGTGCGTGCACACACACATCTGTGCTGTAAATACAGGGTGAGTTTCAAAGAAAACTTTCTACAGTTAGTGAAATCTTCTGTCCTTACCTCTGCCCTTACCTCCTGATTTATTATCATTACTCTTTAATAGTTCTCAGTGAGGAAAGCTTTAGCAACAATTTGGGCCTTTAGTCTTTTATCAGTTTTCCCTAAATCCCCTTGTTTTTCAGATTCACTCAGCCCCGCAGTTACCGCACACTCTGAAAGTCCATGAAATCTTGCACAGGTTCCCACTAATGCAGTCTTTGTGATGTGTTTCTCTCCTCTATCCTGATATTAAAGATGCTCAACTTTTAAACATTTTCCCTGTTTGATCTGGGAATTGTCAGTTTAACCTCCTGACTGCTTCGTACTTACTCGCTTATCTTTTAGTTTCCCACTTGAATGAGAAGCTTTGGCACATACCAACGCAAGGAATAAAGCTAGGAAAAGCAGTAAAACTTGAATTTAAAAAAATATTGTAGTGCATTGCCTGCAGTGGAACTCCTATTCAAACATAGCTGGGTTTGCAGAGGTGTGCGGTGAGATGCCAGCAGCACGCTCCAGCTTCACATGAGAGTAGAAAAGTGCTTCACTTGGAGATTCCCAGTTAACTCCACAGCTTGAAGGACTCTTTTCCCTCTTTAATTCAAGTACAGCTGCAACCTTCTAATCTGCACTGCAGCAGGTTGTGGTATTTGTATTCATCAGGAAGAAAATATTTCTGAGCTTTTTTCCTAATTCATAAGCAGGGTTTTTTTGCTAATGTGCAGAACAAATAAGCTGGTAATATATATTCTCTGAATATCAGCAACAGAGCTTTGGAAAAAAATCTGTGCAGCAATAAGGTTCACAAGACCAGTGGTTTTGCTGTATTAATAGCTGAACTCTCCTGAAGTGTGGTAGAGATTCAGTTAAAACAAAACATGATGTGGTGTGAACTAAGTAAAACTAATATATCGCAGAAATTGAAACCATATCATATTTTTATACAAAAAGTAATTAACTTCTGGTACTTTAATTTTCAAATGCTGAGTTTGAAACCCCAATGGGTTCAATTTTGAAGTGCAGAGTAACTGCCCTTTAGCAAAATCACTTTAGTAGGTCATAGGTTGGGAACTTAAGTCAACAGATATTCTGGAGAGGCTAATCAATAAAGCTATACCAACCTTTAGACCAAGAAGAAATTATTCTATCTGAGACATCAACTTATATCTTTCTTCCCATGAAGAGTTAGCAATTTTATCTAAGTGCAGCATGAAGAGACAGATTCCCTGCAACTGAAAGAAAGGGGGTTAGATTTTGTTACACTGGGATAAGTCTAAGAGGAACTCCTATCGAATTCACCAAATAAACTTTAGCCAGGGATTAATAATGAAAGAGGAGATGTGGCAGATGGTGGTACTCATGCAGTAACGTGGTCCTATTTACATTTTCTCCCACTGAAAGGAAGCATTCAAAAATTTAAAAAAAAAAAAAAGAAGGCTCCTGGCAATGAATTTGGAAACCTCTTAAAATAATCTACTTAACACAGGAGATACAGAAGAATTATTTCCAAACTGGGATTTGACATTTACACCAGCAAGAATAATATCTCTAGTAATACTAGGGAACTTGAAGATACAAGAACTGTTAATATTTCCATTTCAGTACATAAACTTGTCATCAAAGGGGGGTAAAGAAATCTGTTCCTCCATGGTATCGCATCACACTTAATTAAACAAATTAGGGGAAGGATACAGGGGAAAAAGGAAGGGGGACGGGACAGGGAATGAATTATTCTTTTTCCCCTGAGTCCATCCATCACTGGTTACAGTTAGCAACAAAAAAAATCAAATTAGTTGCACCAGTGGTCTGTTCAAACCTGTCAATTTCTGTATTTCTAGTTTAAATTAGAGTAGAATCAATGGAAGTTTTACAAAGATAAGTTAAAGGCAAAGCTTACAACGCACAGTGTTCAATCTGCCTGCCAAGGCAAGGTTTAGCCTTACAGGAGTCATTAAGGTTAATGCAATCTATACTGATGTGATGGTAAGACGCTCTATTTTCATTACACCAGAAAGAAGCTCTGATTCACTGTGGTTAGGGCTAATTGACAGTTTCCAAATCGCATGGTAGTAATTGTTTACAGTTGTAGAAAGGGAGTATATTGTTTTCACTGCTGGTTTACTTGATACATTTATCCACTTAATCCCTCTCACTTAATTCTCTTTGATAGATGGAAATAAGAAATAATTGAATTCTAGTATCTTTTGACATTTACTTTTCACTGCTTTGTTTTTTGACCAGGAATTCAGGTCAGGGGAAGAGCTTTAATACGACCGCCTCTTCCTTCTGAGAACAACCACTGAGCCCAGCTTGCCCAGCTCCTGGATTGAGTTTGGACAAATTAAAAGCATGTTGACTGGCTCCAGAAAGTTAGAAGATGCATTCAGAGGGCCACAAGTTTCCTTACTAGCAAAAGCAAAGTGCATACTCATCCTGTTGCATATCTGACTCATCTCTTCTACCTCCTCATCCTGTTCTTCAAATACTTGCTTGTAGCTGCCTCTATTTTATGTGCTCTCATCATCCATCACTCTCCTTGGAAGAAGCCTGGTACTCCATTGCCATTGCTGAGCATTAGGAGGCCCTGCACATACAGAAATGCTACTTCAGGGCAGCTCTTTGTGTGAGAACATACTGATGTGGGACTTGGAAAAAGCAGTAGGTTAGTCAAGGAAGAACCACAGTGGAGGCAGCCCCAAGATCCTGCATGGCTGAGGTATGGCATGAGAAACTCTGATGAACAAGCCCACCTTCCATGCAGGGTACGGATTCGGGATGAGCAGCAGCCTCAGGGGCTTTGTCCAGTCATTCCTTGCATTTGCAGTGCAGTAGCTCCAGGAGTGTTCCAAGACAACGCTGCTCAAGTAGGTCTATGAGCAAACTTCAAAAAACAGCAGTTTAGAAACCATTTTCCTTAAAACCCCCTTCTGCCAAGCTCACACAGGACATTTTATAACATAGTCCTAGGTACAGGAGCTTTCCGTGCAGAGCAGCGAAATGCTTTCAAAGGACTGTGCCATTTGGAAAGTTTTCATAGAGAGGCACATCCTAAGGGACCAACAGAGCCAGTTGTTAAAATGCCCTACTCCATGGAGGTTTTCTAATCTGATCTGGAGATCCTGCTGACAGCACTTTCTTGACAAGAGCTTGCCCTATAAGGGTGGTCTGTTCCAAGGGCTTCAATAGGTATACGCAGCACCTGCTTAATGAAGCTCATTTTCTGCAAGGGAAGTGCAGAGGCTTTTGCCTCCAGGACAAATGATCATATGATTACTAAAATAAAAGAAAGTATTTATACATTAATAGCCAAAGACACCCAGATGACAGGGAAATAAGACTGTGAGTTTGGCAAGGCTGTGATAGATATGTGAACATCATGAATACATAAAGGAACTTTTTTTTTTAAAAAAAAAAGATAAAGGAGTTATCATTTGTAGAGTCAAATGTATTTCACTAGTATAAAATCAAATTCTCATATGAAATGCAAAGAATTCTGCATGAACTAAATGAAAAGCAAATATGTTATAGGCTCCCTGAGCGAACCTGAAAGCTTCACGGTTTGTAAAACTGACCGTATTCATGTTTGATGTGATGGTGATCGCAAATCCTGACTCACGTTTTGACACTGAGCAGTGCTGTGATGCTGGAGGATGTATAAGTCTGTGGTCGATCACGACTCCTAATTTGCTTAGAGCATTTTATAAACTTCAAAATGAACTCAGGAAACATCAGCTATTGAGGAAGGCACCATGTGATGCCGCAACTGCTGAATCAGGTATTTCATGGTGTAATAAATCCCATCTAGAGTCAGCTGTTCCTAAATTGAGAAAGAAAGGGATAAAATTAAGTGCATGCAGTTGAGTCTATTAGGTACTACCCAATATGTCTAGGGTGCAATAATAAGAATACAATAAACTGTCAGATACTGAAAGTTAGAAGATGAACACAGTCACAGGGCACAGCCACTATATCCAGTGAGAGATGCTGAAAAAGATGATTGGTTTGGGGAAAGGTACTAGTTAACATAGGCATAATTCTAAGAAAAAGTAATCTCAGAGGGTTTTTCAGTAGCATTTGTGACAGCAGAGAAGTAGTTAAGTGAACCAGTGCTGAAGGACAGTTAATTCTGCTTCTAAGTCTATGAGTTAGGGTGTTGTCTGTTTGCACAAGAGGTCTCTGAAGCATTTGTACACACATCCTCCAGCTAGTGCTTTATGGATCCTGCCGTTTTCTCTCCATGTGAGGCTGCAAACCTCTGTAATTCACTGTCTTTCCCTACATATGCAAGTTGAGCAACTTCTCCTCTCTTAGAGCCAGTGATGGGGTTTGTCAGGGAAATTCAGCTCTCTTAAAGCACAGCATTGCTTCTTCCAGACACAGGCATTTCAGGACACCATTCCCAACCCCCCCAAATCAACATCTTGTGGCCACATTCCCACAGCTACAGTGTCTCAGATTGTACCTGTCCCTCAACAAGGCTGTCCTTTAACAGTCCCTTTAACACTGGGCTGTTTGCCTGTTGTTTTAGGACCCCCAGATCAACAAATCTTTCAGAAGGCAGTAACGCATGGAACTTTTAAAAGCATAAACCCACTCAGTTTCAGCACCTAGGACTGATAATAACTTCCTCCCTCTGACTACAGTTCTTACATAGTCTCTAATTTTGCTCACTTAGCAAAGAGCATGGAGACTAATGTATCCTTAGAGTCTCCCATCACATCACATCTCTTCACCTAATCACTTCGGACTCCCAAAAGCTTAAGGCAGCAGCCAGTGAAAAATATGAGAAAAGCAGTCCTTTATCAGCCAAGAGACCAAGTATCTAAGGTCTCCTGTCCATCACTGCCTGCAGTTACAGGACTTGTTCTGGTCTAAGATGAAGAGTTTTCCATGGACAAGCTGTCAGCTCCCTTCTCACACACACTGGGCACAAGTGCTGATGCCTTTGTGCAACAGTGTTTGACTTTACACACTAAGCTGCTGCAGCCTACCCAAACACGACAGAATGGACTATCCCTGGAAGCGCTACCCCAGATACGCACTTGCTGTTTTTTTATTTTACTGTTAGCAAACTGAAAGAAGCAGCAAAATTACTTCTTTTAGCATTTCACCTTTACTTGCCTGAAGGAGAGGAGAGATTCCCATGGTGTCCCACAGAATCCAGCCCATGTGAAAGAGGACACCAAAGCTGACAGGATGCAATGGTTTCTTCCTCTTCCCTTGGCTGTACGGCACCTTCCACATTCTTTCTTCTGACATCTTCAGCCTGGGGGAGTCTGGAGTGCAGACAGTTAGTTACTAACATGAAGAGGCTGCTGCTAGAGCTGTTACAGGATTGTTAGTACTACTGAAAAAAAAATCATTCACATCAATGATTAATGAAGAAGGCACTGAACAGATACACCAGACCCCACGCCATAGCCTGGACTGAAAATTATGCCAGAGTTTCAGTGTGACTGAAATGCAGCAGGAGGTTTGCATGTTTGTGCAACAGCATTCTCCTGGGATGACTCAGTCTGGCATTATTATGCTATTCCAAGCAGACAATATTGAAATATATTTAATACTGTTAGATTGCTTTTTTTTCTATAAAGTTTTGCTGTCATGTAAAGGAAGCACTTGTTTGCCCTTCCCTAAGACATTTTCTTCCCTGGTCCAATTTGATTAATTGAATGTTACCAATTTTATTTGTGGCTGAGATTAGAATGTCAACAGAGTATCTGATATCTGTCAGCAAAACTCTGACTGTTCTCAGAAATCACTGTTTCTCTGACATACTATCAGTGACATCTTTAACTTCTCTGCCTTGCTAAGGTCCCAGGTAAAAGCTACACATTTAAGGTAGCTCTGGGGGACTTTGATATTGTCCCACGCTAAAATACAGCCATCTGGTGGTAATTAGACTTGCCAATAATTACTGGAGCTGAGTGAACTAGGAAGATGTAAACAGAGGCTTATAAATGTCTCCTCTATTTGCCACAGCAAAGTAACATGTAGATATATTGGCTCCAGAGAGGCACGTGAGTGGCAGTACTCTCCTGTCAAGAATTAGCCATTTAACTCGGTTCAGTGCCTGGCTGACCTGGTCTGCTCCCAGAGCTGTGCTCTGCCGTGTCCGAGGCCCCCAGCCTTCTAACTACAATCACGGGAATACTATGATAATTTTCAAAAAGACCCCAACCCTGTAAGGATGCTCTGGCACACAGAAGAGACACTGCTGTAGCTTCACAGCTTTGGAGGACTCCCCAGCGTGGTGGATCCTCAAGGGAGCACTTACACCAGCTGTTTGCAAATATCTGAGCTATAAAACTGCCTGCACACAGGTGGGAATCGGGGTCTTCTGTACAGCTGTGGTCAGGGGGCAGCTGAACATGACAAACTGCACTGTTGTGTGTGTATGACACCAACTGGCCAGAGTGTCATTGTCCCAAACCCGTTTGGAGGCTGGAGGAGGTGATGATGGGTAAAGAGGTTGTATATAGCTGCACTGCTTTCAGGGTCTTCCACTGTTCATCTAAAGCTTAGATGAACAGGACAAAGCCTGCCAGCTCTAGATTTTGAGGGCGTTTCTTGAGTCAGAGTGAAACAATGAATAATGGAAAAGCAGAATTCAGACTCTTCACATGTGTCCTCCCACCATGGAGAGGGAAGTTCCCAGAAGCGTTACCTGAACATCCCAATTTCAGATGGAAGGATGAAAACACAGATCCAGATTGTGATTTACTGTGGTCTGAAACACAGAGCTGAACTAATCAAATTTTTACTAAAGTTTAAAAGCTGAAGCCCTGGCCATACTCTGTGCCTTTAAGTCACCTTTAATGGAGTGATTCTGCTAGTGTTAAACAAACCTGCTGGCAAGGCAAATAGCTGCAGATTTGCATACTGTTTTGCCAGCTACTCAGTGGTTTACTGGAGCACTTCAGTGCTCAGCTATAAACAAGACAGAAACAGTTCGGGCTTTGCAGGGTTCACTATATTCTCCTGCAATGGGGAGAGAATATCTCACAGGCCTGAGACTTGATAATCTTGTGATACTCAACACATATGTGAGCTCTGCAGAAGCTGTGATAGCTAAGTTGAGCATTTCAGCAGCTCATCCTCCTCCCAGACCATGTAAAACTTTCCAAGCTTGAGCAATTTTCAAAATTCATCTCAGGTCTAGCTAAACACAATGTATCACATTTTCATTTTGACACCACCAGATGCCTGGCCCTGGTACACTATGAGATGAAACCGCTTTTCTGAGTAGAGTTTCACTCTGAATTTTTGCAGGTGGAGACCCAAGGACATTTTTACACAGTGGAAACTAAATAAGTTAGAGTCTTAAGGGTGAGTCTGCTGGGTTTTACAGGGCTCCAATGAGCTTTGATGTTTAATGCTCTCACTGTCATTATTCAAAGGAACTTGTGCTGCAAATTCCAGCTAATCAAACTCAAATGCAGAGTGTATGCATGGACCATCTCTCACCTTTTTAAGCAAAATATAGACTGCATGGACTTTTATAACCTTGTGGAAAAAAAACATGCAGGAAATGCTGCAGCAAAGAGAACCAGCTGTTGAAGAGGCCTCATTGGCAATGTCCATGATCTGATCTGCCTCATATACAAACCAGCAATCTCAGCTGAGCTTTTGCAAGCACTGTCAACTCATGAGAAAGAGCACAGCTCCTTCTCATGAAGAGGTGTGAACCTCTTTGATAAATCCTTTTTGATTCAGTCCTCTAGGAAGTGAGCACCTCTAAGACAATTTGCTTATGCTGCTTTGTCAGCAAGACTCTCGGGTTATGGAAATCTCAGCCTTCAATCAATAAAGTAAGAGTAAGACTTGCTTATCTTTGAAAAAGAATGAACTCAAAAGCAAATCATACTCTATCCAACCAAATACTAAATACTAAATTTGTGTTGGGTCTCATGTAATACCACCAGCAGCAACAAATAGGTGAGAGAAATACAACAGGTGAGAATTTTTATAATTTCTTAAGCAATTTCTAATGCACTGATACTTTTGTTGGCAACTTCTTTAACAAGCTGAGAAAAAAGGTGAATAAAACTCACCATTGACAGCTGAGACACCAGTGTTAGTACAATTTGGCTCATGGGTGTTTGCAAGGATACATCATGCATCTAATGCATGGTCTTACATTCCTCCACACGCACATGAGGAAAGACTTTCAGGCTTTCTCATAACACAGCTCATCCGGGGAGCCACAAGACACTGTAATGACCCAAACTGATACCACTTTTAAAGAGAAAGGTGCATATACTGAAAAGACAATCAGATAATCAATGTGAAAGTGACTCCTATAAGACTTCCAACCAATGATCCTTACTCTTTTCCTCTAGTCATGTTGGCCTTTACTTAAAACCCTTTTTCCCCAGAACACACAGTGTCTACATAAGCTAAATACTTACCTTTGCCTGTATCCCTGTTCCCTTTCCAAAATGCAGCACGATGATTAATAATGGGCTGCCCAGCCTTCTATCCATGGAAAAAATAACTTCACAGTAGCTTTAAACCTAAAATACAAGTTCTGTAAAAACCTAGAATGCTAGCACAAAATTCTATGAAAAAATACTTCCATATGTTTAGTGCCACCTCTTGAAAAGATCAGCCAAACCTGAAAATGCAGATAACTGGAGACTCTTCTCAGCCTTGAAAGCAGCAGCTACACACATGGAAAACTCAGCTTCCTGGATGGTTAGACTCACATTATCTTTGCTTGGCTTCACTGATGAGCTTCGTCCCTGACACTTCATTCAGGTCCCACTAGTAATGGCTATTGTTTTGTTCCTGTTTCAAGGTTGGTTGAGATTTTTAAAACAAGAAAATAATGAAGAGAAAACATTTATATGCCAATACTTGCATTCATATATGCATTTACATGCTTGTACAAGAGGAATTGTTTCCTGTATGAATTAAAAAACCCCTTGTAAACAGATATTGAATATTATCATAACGGAGAAATGCTTTAAAGGAAGGCTTACAAACAGAGTTGGTCTCTGTATAAATTCATATTCAATACCTAAAAGACTTTCTTTTTTTTTCAGGAGGTGGTGAAAAAGAAATAATATTTTTAAACTATTGCTCATCAGAAAACCTGCACTAAAAACATTCAACCTAAGTGTTGTTAAAAACTAGCACTTTCATTTTGACCCTTCCTATCTAACTGGTAAGTAATGCCTGCAGATTAATACCCAGCATAAATGCAAGAGTACCATATAGGTCTGTGGGTACCTAATACTCCATATGTGCTTTTTTTCTCTCCTCTGCTTTGAACATGGTTTTTGTTACTGTTCTATGAGCATTTTGCACCAAAGCGTTGTCGTGCACTTGTCCTCTGAGCTTGGCGTGGCCACACTGATTATATTAAAACCCTGACAATTTACAAAGTGTTTGGATTCATTTGGTCTATCCATTTTTGCTGCCCCACAAAAGAGCTGAAATGAATGAATCAATTTTTAAAACAAATACGACTTGACAGCAGAGACACAGATTTGTGTGAATGGCAAAAGGTGCCTAATTAAGAGCTCTAGGGATGACAAGGCTTTCATTTCTGTAATGAAAAGGAGCTTTGTAAGCTTCCAAGTGTTCTCCAGCTCCAGCAGAATGGATCTCTTCTCCAGGGAGAAAAAGACAATTCATTTTTAATGCCTCCACTTAGTTACTATTACTCATTTTGCCTTCTGTGTGAAACTTGGGTCAAAGCTTTCAGGTGACCACCAGTTTCCAAACGCTGAAACAGATACCTGGAAGGGATGTTTTCAATTCCCAGGCATCATGGAGTGACCATTTCTGAAATCAAACTTGCTTACCGTGTCCCCTAGCAGCCTACCTAAACCACCTGGTATTTTCTCTCTAAAAAAGCAAAATTTCCCAGTTCTTTACTTTGTGTGTTCCAGTCACGATAGCAACACTGTGTTTGGATATAAATAAACTTGATTAGCCGAGCACATTGGTCTCCTTATTGTCTTCCACAATAAAAATATACAGAATATAAAATAAAAGGTTAATAGGCAGGATTGCGTCAAGTATTGCACTGCTATTAGGAGACCAGCTAGGAGGTGGCTCTAACCACCAACAAAGCTTGCTCTGAACACTGCCGCTCATTTGACATCCCTCAAAGGGAAAAAGCAGGGTGTTTCCACATTTGATTACTCCTCCTACAATTAATCTGGGCTTGCTTAATCCTCACCCACAGTGCGCTACAATCATCTGCTTTAGAAGTCCGTTCGACTATTTTAGAGGGTCCTAAAACTGAAGAAAGAGCCCTTAAAGCAGTAGATTTAATTCTAATTTTTGTTTTTGGTTTGGTTTGGTTTTCTTTAAATAAAGAAACAGGCCCTTATGTAAACTGGGGAGGCCTTATGGCTGTTTGGGCCTACAGTCGCGGTGCCATGCAGCAGCAATTGCTGCCTTCCATGGGGCTTGGGGCAGGCGCCAGGAAGAAGCCAAGCTGCTGGGTTCCCATCGCCTCTACAGTACTTGCAAAGATTTTTGGAAGTTGTAAGAATATCAGCACCCAAACTCAGCCCACGGTTTGCAGAAAGAATTTAGTTGTTCTGTTCCATGAGCAGCATAACGCTGGGGGCAATCTTATTTACAGGCCCTGGATGGGGCTGGGCTGCCTCTTAGCCCAAGAGAGCGCTTTGAAGTGCCTTCCTAAAGTTATTCTTATTCTCGTAACTGCGGTTGTTCTCTAACCCTCCATCATTCCTCATTATACTCTGCCTTCTCAATTCTTTTGCTTTAAAATGAGATCAGGCCAAAATAGCAAGACCCTTTTGTGTCTTAAATGTCCCTTAGCACACAGGCGGTGAGGTGCACCTGGCTCTGCTCTACCCAGGAACAGCGCTGTGGGGACCCACAGCAAAGCCTTCAGTGTGGCTGCACCCAGGCCAAATCAGATGTGGCTGAAGAAACCAGGAGCAGAGTTAAAAATGCTTGTATTCCTCCAAAGAGCCATGATTTAGTGATGATTTGGGACAATTTACAGATCCTTAGTAACATCTGAGTTTAACCTGCCTACAGGAAAGCACATTGTTCTTGTGTGAAATAAATCCCTGTGAAAGAGCATCCCAAACTGCATGTTGCCCACCATGGTGCTGAGCAGCCAGCCAGCATCAGGCAGAAGACAAACAGGGCAGGGCCTGATGCAGAATATTTATATGTTGTGGACATATTTGTGGGGACACATTAGACCACGCAGGTGAGCAACACTGGGCATTTTGTCCATCACAGCCAAATGGAAAAGTGGCTCATACCTAACACCACCTCCTACACCTCTATAGGCATTAGGGAATCGGGACCGGTAAGCGCAGACATCATCTTTGTGCTTTAAGTCTGCCCTTATTCATGGCCTAAGAGAGAAACATCTCAGTTGTGCCTAACATTGAGAAGCAACAAATAAAAGCAAGTGGGAAAAAAAAAGCATTTCCCCCGTATTTAAGCAGCACAGCTGCTGAGGCTGCAAACCCCAGCATGGAGCTTAATGAGAGGGTACAAACCCTCCATGAGAGTCTGTGCACAAAGGTGGATGCTCTGCATCCAAACAGGAGCAAAATGGCAACTTCTCAGACAAAGATGCTTTCATCTGAGAGCTCAGCACATAGAAAACAGAGCGCAGCTTGGTACTCACCTACTTATGAACTATTAGAGGTAATGAACTTAAACAAAGCATCTCGTTTTTCCTGGTAAACAAAAAGGAAAATCATTTTAACTAAACTGGCTTTAGTGAAACATGAGGAGCTGCTGCCAGCAATCCAATTTAGGACTTTGCATGCTTTTTTTTCAGTTCATAACCTTTCAAGTGTACCCATTCACTTAGGCTAACTTTCCAGTGAGCGAGACTGTTTATTTCACTGGCAGTCTTTAAAGCTCAGTGGGGAAAATTTATATTTCTTCCCATTTTCTCCAAGATAAAAACATCCAGATGGGTGGAAAGTCTATAAAATGGAAGAGGACAAACAGATTTGCTGTCTCAACTATATGCATACAAACACACACACATCCCATTGGTACCTTAAAATAAAAACAAAGGAACCTGCCTATGATTCCACCCTTCATATGGAAGTTTGTCCTTAACTGGACAGGAATAACAAAAAATTAAGTATACGCCTCTCCAAATTCATGAAGACTAAGATTCACTCCTTTGTGAGCTCAAATTACAGCATCCACTTTGGCTGAGGGCGAATGTAGTACAATACTGTATTTCTAAAATATTACTGTCCAAAACCTTAAATAGGTATTTTTGAAGATCTCAGTAGATATGCCCACAGTTAGAACTTTATCAGGAAGAAATACATCAACCTTACTCTGCAACCCCAGAAATCGCTTCTTACAGATATTACCATCACATCCTGGCTCTGAAATGTAGACTGCAAAATGAAAATTATAGCCAGGTTTTTATCTATGTATGTAAATACTTGTAATTTTGCAGTAGTGACTTGCAATTTTTGTTAAAGCATCCAAAGTAAAAAAGTTGGCAATCATTTTAAATAGTATTATTATACGAACTGTGCTGTGCTCGGAACACCAAAACCACATTGGATTTCAAATAGATCTTGAAAAATTTCAAAGTGGATTGAATGTTGAAAATGAAAACCTGAAAACCAGTTTGATCATAATGAAAAGCATTATACTTGAGAACAAGCGAAGCAATAGTCGGTTGGGAAAAATGGAGACCAGCCTCAATGTTCTCCTTTCAGGTTTCATTATAACTATGAATCTCCACTAGAGCTATCTGGAAGGCTTAATGAGAATTGCCAGTATTTCACAGCTAATGTTGGTTGGCTTATGGCTCCACACAGAACAGAGATTTCTGCATGCTTTGGCAAACAAGCGAGTCACATTTCAGTAGTGATGACTGAATTCATGATTTCTCAGGTTGATTTAAATTGAAATTCCTGAGTTCTGTTTTGATTTTCAACGGGCTTTTTTCAGGACTAAGTCCAAAGGTTGTAAACCAACACCATTTTTTTAAACACACCAATCAGTCAGACCTTTTCTCCTATAATTTCTGTGCATCCTACCATCACAGCAACCTCCTCTAAGGAAGTTTATAGAACGGCCCATTCTGATTTTGCTTGCTACAGTTAATGTGAAAAAAATAGCATCAAAGGGAGGAAGAAAAAAAGTGGGCTGAATCGAAGTAGAACAGTTAATATGAAATAAGGAAGTGCCATGTGGAAGCTGGCACCAAAATAATTCAAATCCATTTGGGTATTTTTATATGAGTTTCTGTGGGCTGTTTCTCTCACAAGCGAGGAGTGGTGTGAGCAGTTGTTGCTCAGTTAAATTGTAACACTTGGGAAGAAGCAAGTACTTTGTTTAAGTTCCCCAAACCAACCAATATAACTGATTATTTCCAGTTTACAGGGTCAGGATGGCTCAGTCCACCTGAGCGAGGCTGGGGGCTGGCAGCCAGGTCCAACCAACAGCCCAGACCATCAAGAAAAATCGTGGTGACAAAGAAAGGTCCAAGATAAAGTCAAGAAGTCAAACTGCAGTTTAGGGTCAGGACCAGTGACGGTGATCGGAGCTGGATCCAGCTCTTGGGGACATGGCAGGTCTGAGGTGGAGCCAGGTGGATCAGCAGGGATCAGTGGCCGGACAGGGGCACAGCTGAGGTGGGCTGGGACCAGCACTCCTAAGATGCGTCTCAGGGGAGACCTCGGATGATGCTGGTAAGAGCCTTTAATGCCTGTTAGAGCCCTTTGGCCCTGACAGAGAACTGTGCTGGCAGCAGAGAGAGCATCACAATACACGGGCACCTTGTGAGCGAGTCTCCTCCATGGGCAGCCTCAAAAAAACAAGTCCATCTTGTCCCGCTATCAAGTCAACTACTCTTCTCTTCACAGTTATTCAAAAGGCTGAGCAGTAACTTGCAAAGCACTAGAAGGCTCTCCTTGCTTTTTTTCCCAGTGTTGCTCGAAATTCAGTTCACCAAAAACCTGTGTTCTGAGAAAGACAAAATACTGGGAAACTAAATACAGTGGTCCAGGCTTGTTTTACACAGCTGCAGATCTGCTGAGTTAAATCCATGTAAATCACAAGCACAATCTGCTGAATGACCTCGTCCTTCTCCCTCGAGGCAGTGTGTGTGCAGGCCTTTCCATACCAGCTCCTCCTTCCTTTAAGAGCCATCGAAGCACGTCATTTAAGGGAGCTGATGAGACCACCGGTGCTGCAGTCAGTAGATGGCAGTTCCACCTCTGTCAAAGCCTAACTCCGAAAGAAGGCAGATGTTAGTATACAAAAAAATGAGCTGATGGAAACGAAATAACACCTAAAAATTAAAAAGAAAAACACAATGACTGAGTTTCCTCCTTTCAAACCCCTTCGATGTGGATGGCTTGGGTGGAATTTATCAGCTTGGCTAACAAACCATTTGTTCCTTCTGACTTTCTGCTGCTTCTGCACCAGCACAGCCCATCTAACCCCCATGTGAAATCCCACAGCTACTGAGCTCTCCAACTCTTATTTTTATTTAGGTCACTCACAGAATTTTATTAATTCTAGTCTTTGTAAAATTTAACTTTTTAGCCTAAGGAGTTCTGCCTGCATTCTGTGAACAACGCATGGCAAAGTCTGACGTGTCCCTGAAGTAACCAGAATCTTTTAAACCTGGAAAGAATGACCTTTGAAAAAGGAAGAGAGATCCCTTGGCTCACAGGTCACATATGCAGGGCCTAAGAGGTGCTCCCAAGAAAATCCAGGAGGACCAAAAGGAAAAATAAAAATAATGAGTGTAGGAAGAAGCTATTTAGCTTCTTCTAGTATCACAGAGCTCAGCAGGAGTCTTGGGCTTAAAATTAACAGAGAAAAGGCATTGAACTTATTTTTATCTTAAGAAGGCTGCTTCTTCCTTGCTTCTTCCCTCATACAATCATTCACGGATTTAAGAGCACAAAAAGCACTCAAAAGGCTGAAGAGTAATAGTTACTATTTATTTGCTTCTGACTGAAATTAAGGACTATGGCCTCGCCTCCAAGGGCAGCGTTTTCTTTGATTTTATATCCACACCCATTTAAACGATCAGCTTTCCAAACAATATTTCATGACATTACAGGCACTGAGTAATGCTGTAATAAAATGAATGATTTTTAAACTTTTGGCAGACTTTAATTTTCTTTCTGAATTGCTAGTGGAGCGATAGTGGACGTTCCTCATGCGTCCACAAGAGCCGCTTCCTCGAGGGACTATTTCAGCTCTCCAGCTCCCACGGCTGCTGAGCCTTCCTGTTCCCTCTTATTCCTGACGGATAACACTTCTCCTCTGTTTACTTTCAGAGTGAAAAAAAAATTGTGTACTATTGTAAGTTTGGGAATAGATTGTTGCGCAAATTATTCATGAGCTCTGCATTATGCATAGGGCGTTGTAATGGTAAAAAAGAGTAGCTTGTACTATCATATTTGCCTCGTGCAGGCATTTAATCTATATGCAGCCTTATACGTGGGCCACTTAGAGTCTAGTTTCTTGTGTGAATAAAATACAGGCTTTCCGCAGCGTGCAGCAGGGAGATGTACCGTAACCCTCACTGCCCTGCAACCTTCCTCTCCAGCTCAGCTCACCACAGCCCCATCCTGCTGCACCAGTTCAGGCATTTGCAGTTTGGCCCCAGGCCTTGACTCCACCATCAGTCCTAGCAAGCACTTTCCAAACGGTTTTCATCAATGGGAGGGAAGCAGCAGAGTTTCCTGCAGGTAATTCTGAGCAATTACTCATCTTTCCAGACCTTCCTTTAAGCTGGGCGAAGACTGTGGCATTTGGAGCACATTCCACAGCCTCGAGTGCAGATGTCGCAATCAGGCATCCAAGGGGTCTGAGCATCAAGAACCTCCAGCCATTTGGCTCAAGAGGGTTGTGACTTGAAATTGTCTTTTATCTCTATGTTATGCTGAGCTTTATTTCAGCATTCAGACGGAGGAACTTTTCTTAAAATTGGCAGTAAAAGTGCTTTTTCTTTTCTTGTTCTTTTCCAAGTATCTCTTACCAAGCATGGTTACACACACACAGTGTTGCAGGCAACAAAGAGCAGCAGTTGGAATTTCCCCTTGAGTGCATAAAGGCAGTGATTGAGGAAGTAGCTAATCATGATAGCAAACGGGGAAACAAATCTTTCGGAAGTTTCTAAAGCAGTATTTCATGTGATGTAGTCCTCGTTTACTCCTTGCACTTCTGCCCTGCTGGGTCAGAGCATAAAGCTTCCTTCAGCACTCACCAAAACATTTGAGTCTTTACTAAAACCAAACCCCCAAGTCAAAAAAGCTTTTTCCTTTTCTCAGGAACTGTCATGTCTTATGAAAAGCAGAATGCACTCACCAAAGTTTGTATTTCGGTAAGAATTCCGTTTCCCAGTGGAAAGAGCAAGTTCAAGCTGAATTTAAGCAATGCTTTTCCCTTGGCAGTGATCTGATATGCTATAAAACCACATTACTTGGGCTATTTTTCTGTCAACAAGAAGAGATGAAAAAATGTTCTTTGTGGACATAGTCATCTTTTCTGGGTAGAATTTCCAATAGTACAAACCCCTTTTGAGAGCTTATCTGTTTAAAGGATGTGCAGGGCTGCCCAGTACTAAAAGACACTAATCTGTTCAACACAGTCCAATTTCTCAAATCTGAGAAAGCAATCAATTTTATGGTAAAATATAGGAGTGTAAAAATCTGAGATTATGACATTTCATGCCTGTTTATGCTTCATTACAGACAGACTGAAACATTAAAAGCAAAAAACTTTCCTGGCTGATCACCAGTCCTACAAATCAGGTGCAAACATCTACCTACACAAGTCCAGCAGCACCAGTCTCCAAATGCACATTAAGAACATTGTATTTTTCTCCTTTCCATGCTAACCTTGTCTTCCAGGAACATGAAAAATAATTTTCTAGGTCTTTTTTTTAGCAATGTAGAAAGAGCAATGGAGAGAGCAGAAATCACCCCAAATGTAACCCCAGTTACATGGTCTTGACAATCAAAAGAGGATCTACAGGAATAATTTAGTATCTTGACCTAGTGATGAACCTTTGAATGTTGACAATGACTAGCAAACCTCATTAAAAATTGGTCATTCTTTAAGAAGGGAAAGAAGGACAGTACCAGCTTCTGCCTCTAGACAAACCCAAGGCATACGGCAACCCAGTGGGTCTCTGGGACTCCTTCCTCTGCCAGCGTGAACTGAAACGGCTTTATTTGGCTGTGGGGATGGGTTCAGGAAAGAGGCACATGGCTCGCTTTGGCTCTATTGCAGTATGTATAGCATTAAAAGTGTTTTGTTTGTACAGTGGGAGCATGTTTCTGTATTGATAAAACAGCCCTTGGCTACAAAGTTGGTGACTTGAAACTGTGGGTCATTGCAAAGGGCTGGGAGAAAGGAAGGGGAGAGTGGCTCCAACAGAGCAGCACTGTGTGAGGCTACCAGCCCAGAAGAGCCAGGGGCTTTCTAAGGATAAACACATTCACTAATTAGAATTCACTATCCTTAGAGGCAAGAGGTAGTAAAAATTATTCACCACCTATTAACAGTGTGTATTTATATATACACATATACACACACCTCTTAAATCCAATGTTTTCGGCTTCACAGCCCAAGCACATGTGTTGGCAATTTAGTTACAGCATCAGTCGTAGACTTTTCGGTCTGTTAATGCTCTGATAGCAACAACACTGGTATCTGATACTGGGTGGTACTGTCTCATTGCTTCTCTCGCCCATTACAGAGACAGAAAACCATTTAGGAAAATGCCTTTCATTCAGCTGTAGGTTTGCTCAACTCCTGCTGCAGCAGAGTATTGCCCCAAGCCCAGACTCCTGTGTGGCCTGAAGACACAAACAGAAGCTGGGACAGAGCCATTAGCAGTGCTCATCAGCATTCACATTTCTATTGAGGGAAGAATTATGAACTACTTTTTATACAGAAGTCAATCTACGTATGCAATTCTAAATAACTTGATTTTGTATTTAAATAAACTAGCATTCTCTCTGCCAGTGATTCCCTCTCCTCCAATATAATGTAAATAACACTTTATACATTTCATTTTTTATGGTCTCTCTGATTGTATCTTACACTTTCCTTCAACAAGGAAAATTATTCATACATAACAACACATTTTCCCAGAAAAAGGAGGACATTTAGATTATTTTCCCCTCCACCTTTTGAAATACCTTTACACTGTGTGACAATTCAACTGTACTCCTGCTGCTGTAACAATTTTGTTATTTTATTTCCTTGCACTTTTAAGGCTCGAAGGGAAAGAAACCCATTGCAACATACGGAACACCTACGAAACTCAGTTCTGCCAGTCACAGGGACAAGAGACCTGTGCACAGAAGTCACACCAATACAGGCAGCTTCCCAGGGAACACTGCACGCACACAGCAGCACAACTTCCAGAAATTACTTTCCTGGCACTTCCCATAGAGAAACTATCTCCTGTCCATGGGCCATTATTGTGAACAATTATGAAATTTCAGCCCCTCCCAGCAGATCAGGCCTGGGAGAACCCTCTATCCCCAATGTTCATGCATACCATTTATCAGTACAGAGACTAAAAATGTTCCCAGAGACAGATGTCACACAGAGGCCCCCAAGGAAACGCAGGGTGGCAGCTTCAGCACATCAGCTTTTGTGTGTGCAAACATCTTACAATTGTGTACAATTTTTGTGCTAGAAAGCATAAAATTAACACAAAACTAGAAAGCACTGTGCTATTAGTCCCCATCCCTTTAATCATTAGGTTCTTTAAAATGCTCTAACACCAACAGGCACTTTTCAATTTTAAGTGATCAGAGATTTTCATACCTAGTTTTAAGAAAGTCTTGCATTAGAGCATGACAATAAATAAGTTGTGCTGAAAGCTCCTCTGATCACTGCATGGAAACACTTGCATGGATACAAAAAGACAGACTTGAAAGCCACACCTTAACTGCTGTAGGCAGGACTGGAAAAGGCTGTGAGAGTACAAAGATGTACCAAAATGATGTGGGAGACATCACGGTACCACAGCCCCCAGAGGCAAGATGAGCAAGTGGCATTTACCTGACAGTGGGACACTTAGTGACCTTACAAAACACTCTGCTGAGTCCTTGTGAGCCTCAAGTGACCAGCACTCAGGGAGCTGGGTCTCATCTAATGGATCAACAGCACGCACCAAAGCCTCAACAAAAAGTTTTCTTTCCTCTCCATCTCTCTCTTCTCTGGCAGAATATATCTGAAAAAAAAAACCCAAGACAAAGCAATGCTATTAGTGTAGCTATCGAGACACTTATAAACCCAGCACCAAAAGGGAGCTTCTCTTGAAGTCTTGTTGTCTCCTTCAGTACTGCCAAAAGCAGGGAATCAGAAAGGATTGATCATATTTGGTCTTCACAAAGAACCCTTCCTCCCGCCCTGAGCTGAGTGTCTGTCAAGGAAACCAAACATTTTCTACTGCCAATACTGAAGCTTATGTCTAATCAGAAGGGAACAAGAGAAAAGGCTTTTCAATCACATGATAGATAGCCTGCACTCCCACCACAGCCCAAACCGAGTGCTCTTTGTAGCTCAGAAACACCCCTCAAACGCACAGAGCTGCGCTGGCACAGGGCAGAGCACGGGGTGTGCCAGGGCAGCAGGATGGGGCTGGGGAGTGCTGCAGAGGGTGGACGGTGGAGCTCAGAGATGGAGAAGCATGTGCCAGCTCAATGGGGTGCCTCCGTCCCAGCCTGGGCATTTATTCACTGCCTTGGAGAATTTTCTGCCTAATTAACAAAGTAGGTGGAGGGTTTCTTTGTTTTCCAGACCACCAGGTCACAGACCAAAAAAGCCTCCTTTTCTTCTCACCCCGACTCAATTTCTGTGCTCACTGCTATTCTCAGGAAAGCATCGGGCATGTTATAATCATCCTCAAAGCTTTATTTATCCCCCAGTGCATACTGGCTTTACCCTGAGGTAGCTATTTTCTCTGGTGGAGCGGAGGGTATCTCCACACAACACGTGAACGTGCGATGTGTGGCACAAATGCCCAAGCAGCCTGTGTGACATGGGCTGTGCACGGAGGCAGGACACACACAGGATCTTGCAGGAGCTTGTGCTGAGGTTGGGGTGCACACACAGCTGCTGCACGGGCTGGCAGGCTCAAAACAAGACTGCAAACACACTGTTTTTTTCCTGCATGCACGTACCCTGCGACTGGCAAGCATCTTGGTTTGCAAAACTCTTGGTTTGCAACTCCGGATTATGCATTAAAAGAAACGTGAACTTAATGCCCTGCAAACTGCTGCTGAGGCCTCTGCGAATTGCACCACAGGAGGGACTCAGCGTGTGTCGCCGAACGGGCACCCGCTGCAGCCAGTCACCAAGCCAGGGGTGGCGTGGGGAATGTTGGGTGCTGGCATTGCCCCCTGGGAAAGGCACAATTATAAGAAGAAGGAAATAAAAGCAGTTTGGAGCACTTACAGAGCTCAGAGGAGAGACAGATGCTGCGGGCAGCAGGTTCTTGTAATTGACCACACCGGGGCTGCTGGTATGTGATGGACCAGAGGGACTACAGCAGAAAGGCACAATGGAATAAATGCCTATGGAAGGTCATCACTTTTCTGGAAAAGCTGGGACCAGCTTCAGGTGCAGGAAGCTGCCTCGTGTGCAGGAGTACTGATCAACCCCTGCGGTTCTTCCAAGTGGGTCCCCCCCTGGAGAAGCACTACCAGACACCTGCTTATCCTGCCTCTGCCTGCGCTGTTGCCTGCTCCTTCAGGGACCCTGCTCACCCATAAATATTGAACAAAGCAAAAGGGCCACGGGGTTAAACCCATTCCAGAGCAGCTGTGTTGGATAAAAGCAGGGAAGATGTTCTCACTTAGATCAGTGTAAATCAGAGATACCTCCACTGACAAAGAGGCAGCAGAGTCTGTCTGGGTGAACAAGGCTGGAATCAAGCTGACAACAATTAGGACTCTTTCGCTATTTTTCTCCTCCACTTCAGTTGTTTACCTCTGCCTCCCTGCCTGCTCCCTGCTTTTGACATGTCAACTAAGACATATTTGTTCACAGTCTCATGCACCTTTTTTCAGAGCCTTCCTTGAAATGTTCAGATTTCAGATGGTCACAGGGTTTTGCCTTTAGATTTCAAGCTCCTCAGGGCAGAGACAATGTCAAATTAGTGTGAGGCATCGTGCATACTAATGAGGCTATAGAAACAGTAACTGTTCATATAGTTAACACACATATTCTAATCCACATCCTTTAAGCATTTTGTAATCCACAGTGCCAAGAATCAAGGGTAGAAAGAGCAGGGATGTCTTGCTCCTTCCATTAGCTTTTTCAGCTAATAAAGTACTTTTTCTGGTGTGCTACAGCATGTCCAACTCAAACACAGCTGTACACCACGTTCTGTAACCAAGAAATCTTTCTTCCCCTCTGCCACGCATCTTAAATCACTGGCTTCAGTCACTTAGAATGTGCTGCTCCCTGCAAAGAGTTAATAAGACTCCATAAAAAGACTGCATTGTTATAACTTCTGGCAGTGGCTCATATACATCAATCACCTCAATACAGGATTTTTGGCAGGTATTTATGCTTAATTTTCTATGTAAATGGCTATTTTATTAAGGAACCACATGTAGTTGCCTGACATTTCACTTTAGCATGGATGAACTTCGAGCAGGCACTACTTCTTCTAGCAGTGGGTGCTGCAACACCTGGACTCAGTGCAGGCACCCAGGATGGCAGCATCCAGCACCCTGACACCACAGCCTCCTACTCCAAAGGATGGAGAGCAGGAGGTTATCAGCGAGGCTGCACAAAATACATCCCACAATGACATCATGACTTTAGATAGACACGATGAGGAATACTTCACTGAACGCTTCAGGATTTAGAGACAGGCGGCCGAAGACCGTGTTGTTCAGACGCCTTCCTGCCTCCCAGATGGCAGACAGTGAGCAAGATCTTGTGCCGCTGAGGTGACCTGTTCTGGTCCCCTGAGTTCATCCTCCCAATTTCAAATGTTAGTGCTTTAATGTCAGAATCTAACACAAGCCAACAGTTCAAAGGTGAAAAGCATTTTACAACAGAATGAAAATCATAACAGTGTTCAGGAGGCTCAAAATGACTCATTTCCCAAGGGGAAATTATTGGTATTCTCTCTCCAGCAACTCTGCCAGTGTCAGTGTCATTAGAAAGAGGGGGTGGGAAGACAGATAAACAAGAAAGTCTTAAAAAGCAAATATATTCTAACTAGTGGTTATCACTGCACTTAATAATTAGGGTACTAATTAAGAGGGTAAGTAACACACTAGCTATTAGCTTCTGGTAATTAGTGTTTTTTCTCTAGATAATAACAAGCTGAAAAGAAAATAAGAAGACCTGACTCCATTTCACCATTCACCCTGTCCACATCATGCAAACCTATTACACATATTAATATTAATCATTGGCACCACAAAGCAGTACTTTCAGATTTTGCAGCATCTTGTAGCTCAGCATTTCAATGTGCACTTTTTCTAACATGCACAGACTGGACCTTGATAATGTTTAATGGGATTACAATTATACATGCATAAGCCAACTCCTTAAACTACCCAGCCTTAACACTGGCAAGACCAGGTAGCCAAGAGATGCAGGCTCACACAGATGACCCAGAGCTGGACTGCATAACGCAACCAAAGCAGGAAGAAAACACAAAGTCTTTCTGAGAGCAGGGCAAACATTTTTCAGAGCAGTGTCCTCATAGGTGGGAGACTTGGATTTAAATGCCTGAAGCTAAATCAGGCAGGGAATGAGGCTGAGTTGTCTCATATACCTGTCAGGTTGTGCTCAAGGATAATTTACCCCATGATTTACCATACTTTCATCTGTGACACAGGGTTTTCCTGCCTCCCCCCTCAAGCCATGACCCTGCAAATGTCGTAAGAAACGGAGAGCAGTGCCTAGGTCCAGTCATGTTAAGGTAGGAGGAGGGGGGTGATTTCTTGGGGGATCCAGCACAGACTGACCTGCACCTGCCTTGTGGTTCTCTTTTTATGTAGTTACAGCCTCAGTGCTGATCAGATAGCAAAAACTGATCAGAAGTGATGTTTCTTGGATATCCTTTCAAGCTGCGATGGGCAGGCCCATAAGCGGGTGGTGTCCAGTGGGTGCACCCATGCCAGCCTGTTGGTTGTTATCAGGAGGGAGCAAACCTCCCCATCGCCCTCCACTTACTGTGCTTCAGTTCCCACCACAGGGCAGTGTTGGAGTGTAACAACTGCATCCCCTGGGGCTAAGCTAAGCCAGAAGACACGCATGAGCTCTATGGCTCGTATGGTGGCCCCTGACACCTTACCAGAGCTCGTGGGAAGCTGCCCCATAGGAATATGCATGGTGTGGGTGTCAGTCCCCAGCACCTGCAGTCTTACCTCCCCATCCACGGTACCTCAGCGCTCACTGATGGAGAGACAGCCAGTGATACAATTAGGCTACAGCTTGGGCAAGCAATTAGCCCAATTGGGTTGGTTTTGACTACTTTTGCAGAAAAGAAGATGGTTGAATTATGTGAGTCGTGTTAAAAGTAACTAAACAATAAAGAATTTGAAAATTCTTGCATTTCTGATTTTATGGAGAAAAATGATCAGATTATTATTTGCTTGTACACGTTGCTTTTCTTTTGCTGATTTCAGGGGGTTTATTCAGATGATAAAAATACCTCACGCTGAGCTACATTCTGCGTGTTCACTTTTAAAATAAATCTTTATGGGGGTGTAATTTAGGCTGTGGGTAGATTAATACTCTCAGATTTGCCCACGGATAAGAATATCTATATTACTTACAACAAATCAATAATGCAAAATGTAATACCTTGCTAAAGCACCTTTTTTTTCCCTAAAAGATCTACCAAATCACTATGCTGCTGGACACAACATAGAGGTGTTAGATACCATAGAAATAGAGTCCTATCTGGGGTAAAAGCCAACAGCCACTCCAGCTAGCCAGGTTATAGAACTGTGATGAAAGGCAATGAAGAAAATGTTACATTACATTGCTTTTAGACTTACCTCGTACCTGTATCTTCTCACACGCTGCTAGAAAGCACAGGAATGGTTCTCAGACTGCTATTGTCTTTAGTGAACTGGGCTTTCCTTGACTTTTAGGAAAAAAAACAACAACCTAGAAACAACGAAATCAAGAGTTATTATCTGCTAAAGCTGCATTCCTATGCTCTCATACATTTCAGTACCATTTTATGAGCAGACAGACACACGTGCACACACATTAGTCCCACTGGGGAAACAGGGTTATTTAAAAAAACCCCACGTAACTGAGAGCAAATATGACCTTTTTTTTTTTTTTTATATTTGTATTATTTAAAATGCATCAGTTGCTAAATTTAAAATTGTTGTTAAGTAAACAGTAGGTACCATTATAGAGAACCACTCTTCATAAAATTCTAATTATCCCTTTCCTATTTGTTGTGACATGCCCTCGCACAGATTATGGGTTTGGACTGCTGCCCAGTCTTCTACTTTGAAAATGCAAAGTAAGCAGGGGAGGTTTGTATAACCTCCGATTGGTTTTCTGTGCATGGTTAGGACATTTTGTGAAGCCGCTGCAGGTGAAGGTAGCTCAGGCTGTTTCACCTGCTGCTTCTAATCCCTTTCTCACCCCAGAGCAGTCAGTATTTCTCCCCATCACGTGCTCTGCAAAGGAGAGCTCCTCCTAGAGCTTTCTTGATGGGCCAGTAATGATCCCTACAGAAACACACTCTAAAATAATTCATAAAAGATGTTTCTCTCAAGATACACTTCATCGGTCCCCCCCGGCAGGATCCCCTCACTCAGCCTGATGTCACCCACGCAAGGTTGTTGGGTCAATGAAGCGTTGTTCAGCCACTCTCCTGCCCTCTCATGGAAGCAGTTCCCACTGATGTTCCCATCTGCGCTCTGGGATGCTGGAGAGTGGAAACAAAACACCCCTCTCGAGTCTTCCAAGTTTCAAGTGGGAAGCAAGGAAGAGAAAAGCACCAGTGGGTTTGGGAGCATCCAGGTCACCAATGTTTCTTTCAAATTAGCATGGTGCTTTTTGTGTCCTAATTTTTTGCGTCTGAGTGCACAGGGTAAAAGACTTCTAAGTATGCTGTACAGACAGCCTCGCCTCAACCCTGAGAGCTGAGGGATCCCAAGTCAGGGGATACACTGGGCACAGTGCACTGACCATCCCCAGGGCTCAGTGACTGGTCCAGTGTGATCAGCAGTAAGGATATATGTGGCAATAACTACTATATCAGCTCTAACATACTGTATTGTATATTTAACCTCAAGGCTATTACCATTATCCAGCTTAGACAAATGAATGTAGCAGAAAAAACATTTACAGTTGCCGGAGGATTAATCTTCTGAATGATGCATGGATTTTAGAGAAAATGCCTTTGATTTATATAATGCTATACTAGGGGATATAATTTCAATTAGTAATTGCTAATTTTGATTTAGTATGTTACATAGTGGATACAGCAGGTTTATTATGGTTATATTACCTAATTTATTATGATATATATTTACTGTAATGGGAATATATATTAATCAATAGATACACTGATTAACTAGGGACTATTCACTACACTGCCACGCTGGAATAACACAAGCCAGTAACAGACACAGAGTATTGTCAGATGCTGTGAACGATATATCTAATTCTGAGCTTTACTCTGGAACAAATAAAAAAAAGAGGCAATGATTATCAAGTTCAGAAATTAATATATCTATTTTAACAGGCAGTATGTCAGACGTACTAGCTAAGCTACTTGCCCAGAGAGTCCAATTCTTCTCGAAGAAGATTATTTATATATTTTAATATGAAATGTATCACTCACCAAACGGTTTCTTTCAGTACGTGATACATATATTCCACCTGTCAAGTACATTTTGATACTGTAATATATCCTGTTGTCTCGCTTCTTTCAGGGGAGCCTGTTTCTAATTCTTTACATGCTTCCCGTGTTAGAACGATATCAATAGCATCTTTCATAAAGTTAGTCTCATGATGGCTACACAAAAACCTTTGCTTAGTGCTTTGCATAGAGGGTTGTAAGCAGCTGAGGTACCCTGGAGAAATCAGGACCTGGTAATGCTTCCTTCCCTGCTCTGCTCCTGGACATGCCCCACGCTGCTGCCTGGCAGCACGGGAAGCTATTAAAGAAATAAAGTGCTTTATCCAAAAAGGTACACTTTGCCCACAGTCTCTGACGAAAGGTGTGGGAAGCTGTAAGACCAAAGCCAGAGGGACAGGACCTTTAGCCCCCCACAAGCCCATAGGAAGGCTGTTTGTGAGCTCGTTCCAGCGTTATGCTTACAAAAACATGTACCAAGTTAATGTGGGAATAAAGGCTCTGTTTAGGTATTTGGTTTGAAAGAAACCTGCACAGCTTTCTACAGGGCTCTCGCTGTTTTTTCAAAGTTTAGTTTCAGTGGCACTCTACTGCCTTGATGGACAGTGCTCCTATGTTGAGAAAATAAAACCAGAGCTGGAAAAGGCCTTGTGAGATCATCTAAGAAACCCCTCGGTGCAGAGGCAAGACAAGCATCCCTGGATGCTCCATCTTTCTTCCAGCCTGTGAATTATTTTGCACACAGAAGAGCAGGACATTCCCAGCCATCGGATGGAAGGAAACTGGCACCTGGCTGTAACAGCCATCAACAACTCCAGTCACACCAGTAAATGAAGGGTCATCCCGTTGCCCTTCTTCCTCTAGCGACCTTCTTCCACAGTTGCATTCCTCAAGCTGTTTTCTGCTTAGGAACATCCACGTGTCCACCCACTGAAGCTGCAGCCCTCTATGAATCTCCAGCGTCTGCAGTTCTCTGGATGGAGACAGCCACTTTTCTTGGTCTGTAAGGACTCAAACAATGCCCCATGATCCCAAAATCTGTTTGTTTAAATGGTTGTCCAAAATAATCACAACTTGCCTATGCAGCACATTGCACTCTCTCAAACCCCAGCACTCAAGAAACTCTTCCTAATAATCCCCTTTGCATTTTCTTTGCTGCAAAATTTACATCCTTTTGTGTCACTCTTATGGAGAGAGGGAGAGGTGACAACAAGGAAACAGTACCTTCACCTATGGGATGGCTGCTGTCATAGTGGAGAATTTTCTTTCCTGTGCTGAAACTGCTTTTGCTCACAGATCATTTTTTCTGACCTCTCCTCTTCCAGAATCTCTCAGACTTGTCCATATCTTTCTCATCCCACGCTGCTCAGAACTGGAGGCAAAGTCAGATGTAGACCTTACGTGTTTTAACTGAAACAAAATAATAACATTTTGTGACATAGATAGGATATATTCAACAGCACATCCCAGGATGACAAATGCCACAAAGCACCATATTATTGGTCTATAATTAGTTAGTCAACTTGAGCTACAGGTCTTCTGTCATTTTTATATCTAGCAGCATTTCTCCATTTTGTGTTTGGGGGTTGATATATGACTTTTACCTCTCCAGTCAACCTCAGCACCCCACAGACAGCATTGGTGTGCCCTACTATGAGAAAAGGGATGCCAGCAAGGCAGCCAAGTTCTGAGATACAACCCAGATCAAGGTTCCTATACCCCATTCACATCCCATCACCATCCTCACAGCAGCAACCCCCAGGCTCCTCTCTGTGGTGGGTGCTGTGGCTAACATGCACCCAGGTTATCTGGCCTGGCATGAGAGGAGAGCAGACTTTCGCTGGTAGTTGGATGATAGACAACATGCAGAGGACCTACTGTACCAATAAGGGAAATTGTCACCTGTAGACATCAGTGATTATAAATCACATCAATGGCACAGGGAGTCTGTCAGCTGAGACCAAAAAAAGAACTTCCTGCTCAGCAAGAGTAATTGGAGAACTTCTGAGAAAGACAGGAGAGAGCAAATGGCTTTTTGATTGCCAAAACCAAACTCCTCAACTCCTCTTCCCCAAAGCAGATCTAGAGAACACAAAATGTATTCATTTACAGGATTTCGAGAGCCAAGTGCACCAGAAAAGCCACTGTTTGCAGAGTAAGCAAAAGTGCTACTTAGCATATGAAGCGCATATGCAGCAGAGGAAAACAGAGGCTAATTCCAGCAATGAAAAAAAACCAGCCGCAGCGAGTAGATTTGAAAACCATATGCAGGTTTCTAAGTAACCAGCCTGATTTTTCTGACGTGTTGAGGGCTGACTAGTTCCCAGAGAAATCAATAGGAGATGTCGATTGCTGGGTACTTTTGAAAATCAGGCCAACTCTTCAGGAGTGTAAGTAGGAGCCTGAAATGCCTGATTATGCCCCATTTGAAGTCTGAGCCTCAATACACAGCAATGAGCCTGCTGTTCAGAAACATGTCTCTCAACATGCACATCCTCTGCAAGGATGAAAGAGGAATTCTCCCTGCAACAATCAGACTGGGCACAAAAACCTCTATTTCCCCCTCCCCTTAGAAAATTGCGTACACCAGCTTCAATTATGAAAGAGGAAAAACCCTTTTATAGATGCTGCAGCACATTATCAAACACTGCATGTTATATAAGGCAGAGGTAAAGTAATAGAAACTTAAATTTGCAGGAAAATAGAAGCTGTGGTGTGCATATAACTGTGATGTGTCCTAATCTACTCCCAGGCAGAAGGTAAGCCAAGAGGTAAGGTAAAAGGTGAGGCAATCAGGAGGTTAAATCCAAGCATTACAGAATATTTTTCCTAATTAAAAAAATCCTCCAAATATTTGCTCTGAAGCTTTGTCTTTCTAGTGCTGGCCGCTGGCGTGCTTCAATAAACACTTTGTTTGGGTTCAGGGCACCTCGTGTGCTCTGCCCTTGTTTCCTTTATTACCATTTGGTGCCTAACGGCTGCATTGGAAAATGCGTCGCGTCCTTCTGTGAGCACCTTCCCACCTGATGCATGCTCTGGCATCTGTAAGTAGTGATTTACTGTTGAATCACACAACAAAACTGACTATATCCTTTATAAATTCATAAATCCCGAGTAGGACAGTTTTCCTATTACGGCTGCAGTATTGTTTCAGTGGTGTAACCCGCATTGCTGAAGGAGAGACAATAAATCGTGAGGCTGTGAAATCCATTGTATTTATATATGAGGCTGCTTTTGGTCTCCATTTCCTAGTCACAAATAAACTGAGATCTTTTGAGTTTGCCACAGGGACATTTATAGATTGCAAATGGTGACACGTTAAATCAATTTGCTTCTATATTTTCTCTGGGATATTTTATTGTTTCCTGCAAGTCAAGGAATATTTTCCCCATCCTACAGACTCTTTTCCATGTGGAGAAAGTCTGGATCAGCTTAGGCTTTTTTCACACTCTTCCTTTATACTTACGAGGCTGTGATTTATACATGTACAGCCATGCCTTCCTTGCAGCAGACAGAAGGAGCACAAGAAACTATATTTGTTATGTGGCTTTTTGTTTGTCACTTTTTTGTCTTCTACCTACTAATGCCTCACCTCAGAGTTATTCATACAAAAAACACAAAAATCCCTGTTATAGCATTTATAATAAGGATTATTCAGAGATTTTTTGAGAGTTTTTGGCAGTACCATTGTATCTAGGATGTGGTCCTGGCTTAGGACCAGAGGTGTTTGACATGGTCTCATGCCATAATAAGGATTTTCCAAAATCTAAGCACCATATACTATAAACCAATATGCAAGAGCTGCAGCCAGATGTTCACATACTCTCCTCTGGTCCCCCAAAGTTAAATATCAATAGTTTGGGAGGACCACACCAGGGAACATCTCCCACTACAGAATCACTCAAAAAGCTAAGAAGAAAATTAAGCCCATGAAACTTACATGAGCTGTGTGCCAGCTGAGTGAGGGAAACTTCTCTCTTTCTAAAACAAATCAAGGAGTGCGCCAGAATCTATCTGTACATTGTATATACTTTGGGATACCAATAGTATCCAATATACCAATAGTATTGTATATATTTTGGGATACCTGCATGTCAGGTAGCATGCATGGACTGGTCTGAGGTGCTGTGGGACATATTCAGGTTCCTAAAGAACCAAAACCCAACTTCAGTTTCTTTATTTTCTTCCCTGGCATGGCAGTGCTGCCAAAAGGGGATATCAGGATTTCCTCCAAGCTGAGCTCAATACTGGGGAAGTTTTGCAGCAATCCTGTCCTCAGCAGTTATATCAGCAAGACTAATTTGCAGGGTGCTGATGAAAAGCTTAAGTGTTTGGAAAGTGGTTCTTCTTTTTTTCTTTTTATTCACATCCTCAAAATGGCAATAAAGATCCAGGATTTTTATTCTGTTCTGTTAAAGTAAACGCATTTATGCTAAAAGACTTGAAACAAATTCTGCTTACTGCTGAAATAGCTTTATGTTCAAATTAATAAAATACAAGAAATGGGTTGTTGAATGTGTACACTTATCCTGCTTTGACTTATTTACTACTTTTCTGCAGTACTTAGTAAACCTTCCAAAAAATTCTGTAAGTCTCTGCAATCATACTTCTACATGCAGATGTTGGTGTTCAGATCTTGCCTTTTCTGTATATAGGCTTGAGCAGGATGTCTAAAGAATATCTAGACACCCAACACAGACATAACTGTTAAAAAAGAAGGCAAAAAGCACTATAATTTCTTCTGCATCTGTCAAAACCAGAGCTCCACATTCCACAAGACACCAGTGACAAGAGCAGGAGAAAGAATACAGAGTGCAGTTCTGCGCTCAGGTTAAGTGAGAAGTAATTAACATGTTTCCCCAGTCAGATTTTGACCAGCCTGAAGCTCTAGTAATCTTCTGGTATTTGATTAATCCTTTTATTTCTAGAGCAATGGTTGTAAAGGTCAGAATTTAGACAGGACTACAAATGATGCGAGATTAGCAGGCTTCTAACTCTTCCTAAAAAGGGTAAGCTGTTAACATGGTATGAACAGTTGTAAAGACACAGGAGGCTAAGAAAGCCCCAAGATACTGAAGGAGTAGCTGCACCCATCCAGGCTCCTGCACTCATCGTACCATGGCAGTGGGGTGCAGGGGGCTCCCCTTACCTGGCCAGATGTTCCCAGCTCTGCACTAGGAGCGCAGCACCGTACCAGGAGGTGGAATAAAACTCTTCCCCATGGCAGCTGGTAAGACCATGGCTGCAGCACAGGACTGGCACTCATGGTGGTGGTGTCTCTGCCAGCACAGAGCAGCAGGGGCATGGCTCACAGAGCCCAACCACAGATATCTTCACTCTTTAGTGACTAAAACCTATTTTGGTTATTAAAAGCCAGCACAGGTCACCAATAGAACAGCCTGAAAGATGCTCAGGAATTAATAACATCAGGAAAGTGTCCTCTTACTGCACCCTAACAATGCAGATTTAGACATCTACCTGTCTGAGGACTCACCAGACCCATCATTCCCACACCCTAGTGCTCTGCTGACCTTCCAGCAGTTCCTATGGCTGGAGCAGATGTTGTTAACTAAAATGATCAGAAACTGATTTGGACTTAAATAGAAAACCCAAACATTACTCCTACCTCTAAAAAACCATAAATCTGCTGCTGTTAATCTTCCCAGAGAGCAGGGCTTTGCGCAACTTACTCCTCACTCAATAAAGTTCTCATTGAAATTTAAACTGTTACAAAAGTTCTTTGAGTCCTTATTGTGTTGTGTCATCCTCCATCCTAAATGCACACATCTCTTTGTAGCACGTTGTAGGCTCACAGCAAGATGAGCAGAGAGCGATGTCAAAGCTGTTGCTGTCAGCATGATATAGTTCCTTAACACAGGAGAAACTGGAAGGTCCGAAATAGCTCTGTGTTCTAATTCAGAAGGACATAAACCCAACTGTCCCTGCCTGTCCCCTGCACACCACAGCACTAGGTATTTAGGTTTCAGGGACGTGAGGTGTGTTGAGGTCTGTTGAGGTCTTTGAAGAATGAGAATGAATAGGACATTCAGTTTCTTTCCGAAACAGCCGCAAGTTACTTACAAGAAAAGATGTGAAGTTTCTGTGGTTGTCTACACAAAAATTTTCCTTTAGTTTTACCTAAATTAATGGAAGCAATTTAATCAGTGTGAAGGCCAGGCTGGCTTGCCATTCTAAAGGTTTATCTTTTGCTGAAGTTGTCTTTCTGCCTGGTGACATATCAAACAGGCCAACAGTATCAGCAGAGGATGTCATGGAGGAGACAAAAGAGAACTGCCAGTGGAGGCAACATGGGAAGACAGAAGAGAGCATCACAAAGGTTAACAAATGATGGGAGAGAAGCTGGGTAGCGGGGAAGAGCCTTAAAAATTCTAAGAAAATACAAAGCAGTAGATAAGCATACAGGGGAAAAAAAGGACAACAGGAAAAATAGGAAAAAGAATAAAAGGAAAGTTGAAACAGTGGTTTGATTTACCAGGTAGTTTCTGTGCTGTAGACAATACAGTTGTGCTGTAGATTAGTTTAACCTAGGACATAAAACGCAGTGGAAGTCACAGAAGATTGTTCAGAGGCTGACCGGTATCGAGTATGCAGCAAGAAGCCCGGAATATTGGGACACATTGCATCCCTTTTTAAAATACTAATGGCCTCTAGGAGAGTTGGAAAGTTAACATTAGCACAGCTGTAATTCAAACAGATTCAATCTCTCTTGCCTTTTCCCAGTGAACTCCTTGACAGCAAGCATGGAAAGCATGTGGTACAGCAAAAATCCCATCTACACTGAAGCACATAGAGACATATATATGGGAAATTTTAACTTCAGACAGTGCATTAAAAAAAAAAAAAAAACACAAAAAAACCCCAAAAAGTAAACCAATAAAAATTAAAATCTGCCAGTGTGCTGCAAGAACAAACTCGGTACCTCCTTCCAGGTCTGGATGCACATCTGTCCGTTGGGAGGCTCAGTCCCTCCTGAGCATGTTCTGACTCCCAGAACTGCCTCCCATCCACTGTCTGTTGCTACGACCTTCTTTCCCACATGGCCCAGCACTCCCAGTTGGCACTGGAAGTGTCTGTGTATAAGGACAGGAATGAAAGTTGTCCCTTTTTGCTTCCTGCCTCTCTCCTAAATGCATACAGAAGTGGAACTGGGGGACCTTTGCTGCAGGCACCAGGGGCTCAGCACCTCTGCTTGTGCTTTATCCTTTGTCTCGCCATCTGTCAGGGGATTTCCAGCTGCAGCAGAGACAGAAAATGCTAGGCCTAAAAAGGGGCAGACAAAATGAAAACAGTTTGAATTTTGGACTGGCTCTTTAGCCACTTCTTTCCCAGACACAGTGCAGGCACCTTCAGGTTTTCTAACTGAAAACCCTAATCTCATCTCTTGATAGTCAAAGTGAAATTAGCTACTCTGGAAAGCTCCAAAATGCAGCAATTAGACTGAACTCACTTTTAAAGTCCCTGCAAGCTGGGACTCTGCAGGTAAAGTACTTGTATTTCACTCTAATTTTCAGTCATTTGTAGAATACAACAATAGAAGGCGAAAGAAATAGGTGCTTTGTACCAAAAATCCTTTGCACGTGTGCTATTGTGTTTAGCTTACACAGAAATTCCATGTTTAGATAAAGATCTTTTCATAAAGAGGCAAAATGATCTGTTGCAGGTAGAGAAACAAACTGCTAAAAACCCAGGGAGATGATAGAGCCCAGTCCCCCGAGTGATAATGTTGTGCTTGAAGCACGACCTCTTTGCTAAACGGATCTGGCAAAGGTTGCTTTCCTTACACCACCTCCAAGCACCTGGCTTGAACACCACTGTATCTTTTCATACAGACAAGAAATTAGGTCAAAACTTTCTAGGAAATTTCTGCTGCCTATTTTAGAACATGGTTCAAAAGATCAAAGGAGAGCAATTCAATAGAAACCCGTATGCAATCTCATGTGGAAATGAAACATTAACAGGAAGAAATCTTGTGACTGAATACTGCTGAGCTGACATCCAGGGGCTTACCTTTTTAAAAACCTCAGTACAGCTCTGCAGCAGCAGAATGTAAGGCAAAGAAAGCGAGTAAACTTAAAACAACCCTTCCATCAGCGCCTACCCCAAGGACAGAAACACCATTCATTTTGTTAACATTATGGCATCATTCCTCCCTGTTCCCATCTGCACCAGCAACTTGGCTGCAAAGAGCCACTTTAGCCTTTTACCAACAGTAACAAATCTTACCCGAGCAGTGGAGTTTTTATCAGTAGTTAGAGCTCCTGGTATTAAAGTGTTCTTTCTTCTAAAGCACTATTTTGATTAGATGATCTCTTCCCTGAGAAAAAAAAATAACAAAACCAAACAAAAACCACAACACTTAGGGCCAGATTTTTAAAAAGCTATTAGGCTCCTGCTTAATTTAAATGCGTAACAGCAGGCAACTCGGCCTAATTCTCTACTTGAGCACACAGTCTCCTGATTTATACACACAAGTGGAATAGCTTTTGCAGATGCATATTTTGGCTCTTATCTTCCTTGTGTTTTAATAACTTACCTTTACTTACAGTTTTCTTAATTTGGACTTGAATTACACAAACAATCATTTATCACACAGACTGCATTGACCAGTTTCCTCCAGTTTCTTTGAAAATAGAGTTCATTGGACTCCTTTTATACCAAGTCATTGCCTGGTCCAGGAGTTTTGGGCCAGTCCTACATTTGAGAGAGAAACCCAGCTCTTGTTTCCAGTCACGGAGGGGAAAGAGCAGAGGGTTTAACTCCACACATCATTAACTCCTCCCAAACAGCCAGAGGGAACACTGAATCTCACAGTAAGAAGACTTTTATCACAGATATATCTTCTTGCAATTTTCACGCTGATCTCTCCATAGGTTCCTTTGATTTATGAGGTCATTTGTCTGTTGACAATTGATTGAATTAACTACTGTAGAAGAGTGTTTCTGTCCCAGAGCAGGGAAGGGTTTTTTTAACCCTTTTTTGTTAGCTGTAGTTGAAACCAAGTGGTTGGACGTGTGGCTCATCTCTATGTGATGGTCAAATTTCAAAATATTCCAGAGACTTCCAACTTTCTTTAGAAGATTCAAATGAGACAAAGATCTCCTTGATGAGATGAATAGCAGTTTTTTGCACAGAAGAGACTAACAGCTTGCAGGATGTAATATTAGATAATATTTCCTAGGTATATAATTACTGCTGATTGTAATTTATACTGGAATACAGCTCAGCTAGCATCAGTTTCCAAAACATTCCCACCTGATCGCGCAATTTTTCCTGAAAGGACACCAGAAAATTAAGCTCCTACTGAGAATGAGATTGCCACCCAAGGACAGCATAAACGTACAAAATAACATGGATTGGACACTGATCCTGCAGGCTTAGTGGTGCATGGATGAAAACTCTACTGGACCAGGGCTGTGTAACCTGACTAGAGACAATTCCTGGTACTGTGGGCAAGTAGGGACTGGGCGTCACAGAAATGCCAAAGGGGATGTCCTAATGCCAACAGATTTGTGTACAACTTTGTGTGGGTTTCTTCGTAGGCTTATACCCCTGGCCAGGTAATGGGGAAGAGGACCCAAAAGAAATGGTTATAGACAATACAGTAGGAAGCACAAACTTTTCACTTGCACAGCTACAGCTGACCACAGACCACCACCAGCATGGTTTAGGCAACCACTGACTACACAACCAAGGGTAAGGGTTACATCTAGTCTTCTTTGAAGGGCATTGCTCAGTTAAGTGCCTTCACTTACCATATTTTCTGTAGTGCATGGATCAGATAATAAAAGCCCAGAGTAGCTTTATCTGGTAATGACCCTTGTTCATACTGGGGCCCCAACCAGTGGGGAACCAGACCTCTACTTCCTTGAAACTCAGCAACTTACTCATGAACAACCCTTGCAGGTTGGATTCTCAATTGCCACGGTGTTACTTTTTCTTAATGCCCTTAAATTTACCAGAATTTCAACACTCACATTGTTTTCCTTCATCTATTTCTGTAAAATTATGTTATTTTATGTGTTATAAGTTTTTCTTTCATGCAATATTGTATTACCTCTTTTGAGACATCACTTGTACTCTATCATTACTTTTTCAGTGCAGTTTTTTTCTTTAGAAACAGTTCTTTGGACTCTTTTTTCTGGCATTGATTCCTGGATTATTTTTTTTTGGTTCACAACTCACTTCTGAAGGCCAAAACTCCACAGGCAGGGTTTCTATCCATTTTAGTTGGAGTTCTCACCTGATTAGAAGCTGCAGCAGAAAGTTTTATGATCGCATCCAGAGTGTGAGGTTTCAGCTTCTCCTGACGCATCACTATTTCTGGATTTGATTTCAGTCCAAAGTGGGCATCGCAAGTTGGAATTAAAGAACAGTTCATTTTCAAGATTCCTTGTAAAGGAGAAGACACAGAAACAAAAATTGTCAAAAGTTCTTCCCCTCCAGATTAATACTGAGGTAACTTGAAATACTGTTTTTTATTTGTTTATGTTTCTTATTTGATCTGACTGTAGGACACACCAGTATTACTTTCTAATCACAGCATCTAATCACAGTATAAAAGTATTTCTTGGTAATGCAAAACAGTTTTTCTGAGCTGAAATAAAATGTAATGTTCATCTGCTTATAATATTTAAAGTAAATAAAAATGAAATATGCTATTGGGATTACACCATACGAGATGATTGAAAACGCTGGCGTGATTTGACATGTAACAGCCCACTTTGCTGGTATTAGGAGGCCATGAAATCTTATAAAAAATAATAAAACAGAAGAAAAAATAATGAGTTTCATAAGAAAAATGGACTTTTTGATCTTTTCTCAAAAAGAAACTTTCTGTTCTGCATTTTGTCCCACACCACTTTTAGGGTTGTTAAAGAGAAGCTTTTTCACTAACTGCACTAATTAGTTGTAACGTAATGAAGCCCTTTGCAGAGGAAGCCTAACTGAACCACAATCTAACTGGCAGTTACCTGACCCCTACTTTATTGGCTTCTTGAGCGTCCACGTGTGTCAGCTGCTGTTCAGTCTCTATCAGACAGCTCAACCAGTGAAGTTTTGCAGCAACTCCAACCACAGTTTAGCTCCACCACGTGCCCACGTTGTGACCAAACTGGTGATATCATCCTACAACCCCACTGCTGGGTCAGAAATCCTCCTGGGGGGCAGCTCAGATGCTGAAGGTAAGGAAATCAGGGCCACCGATGTGACACTCTGTAGATAAGGACAGGCCCAGACCTGGTGCATCAAACAGACTGGGTGGATCCAGCCCCTTGGACCAAAGCGGTCACTTCTATCTTTCTGGAGAGTCTACAGTGCATGGCATGTAGCAGAACAGGTTCTGGGGTTGCTTCAGCTTTACCTGTTCCCTACCCAGATGTTTGGCAGATGAAGATGGACAGTTGTCAGTCTTTGACTCCCTTTGCAGTCTGTGCTGTCCAAGAATTAAATAATTTCACTGTTTGTCCTTCACTTACAAACGAGTGCCTGTTGACCCTACAACACGGGAACCAAAGAACAAGAAAGAAAAATAATAATGGAAACTGTCCCAAATGAAAACAATGCAGTTAATGATCAATAATACATTGAAATCACTACAGCTGAAAGTATGTTTTCCTTCCACTGAATACTCTATTCATTAGAAGGAATTTAAATTTCACCAGCTCACAAATCCTTTCTCCCAACTGAGACTTTTAGACAAGATCTGGGTTACAACATCCCCACGGAGGTCTTACAGAGTTACGGTCCTACTTGTTTATGCTAGCTTTTGGGATGGACATAATTTATCATAAAATTAACATCTTTAGATATATTTCTCTCTGCGCTATTAAGACAATATCTCATCCTGCAAAGAACACATACACAGAACTTTTGCTTCACAGACTCTTGAAGTGTTTTCTGTGGAAATGATCCAAACTTCCTAAACATGACACAAAAGTCTTTTGCTTCATGGGTCTAAGTATAATACATACTAGGAGCTACAGAGGCCTGCTGCCTGAAATCAGAGAAAGCAGTTAGATTTCACAAGCTAAACTGAACTGACCGTGTCTGTCAGCTGAGGGCACGTCCAGGAGGATACCCATTTGCTGAAGGAGTTTATTTAGACAGACAGTCATTTCCCACCTCCACTGACCACGGGAATAAATGTCCTCTCAGCTTGAGCTGCCATTTCACAAGTAGCCAACAGCAAAGAAAACCAATCCAGAATATTTCTGTAGGATAAAGTGGAAATAGTCTCTTTTTAAAAATCATTGCATTTTCTCTCATGTCAGAGACATTTCATCAATGTTTTGGAAAAGCACACAAAGTCATTTGGTTTGAAAAGCACCACGTGAGTACATTGTAGTTTTCAAATAAGCATTTTTCCAAAATGATCATTTTTATTCATGAAGATACTTCAAAGGGAAAGATTAGAAGAAACAACACTTCTTATTCCTCCCCTATTTTATCTATCATCAGGATCATAATCTTTAATACCAAATGCAACTTCCACTTCAGTCAGCACTGAAGCAAATGAGTATTATCTGCTGAGTAACATCATTATTTCATCAGCAGTTCTTCTGTTTCATCTGGAAGTTCCTGATCGAGACACTGCTCCTGCCTTGAGCCTAGTTAGTGCATTAGCCCTGGAAAGATCACAGCAAAAGTCATATAGCAAAGGTCCTCAGAAATGGAAATTACTCCATGAGCTTTTAATGCAAATAAGCACAGGTCAGTCAAAATAAGCCTCCACAGGAAACTAACTGGAAGTGAAATATGGAATCAAATCATAAAATATAGCTCAATTTTATACAGCATGATGCTCACATGTATTTATTTCTAAACTCCAAGGACAACAGCATGAAAACATCAGCCTTAGAGGCTGGTTTGTGCTTTTCTTCCTGTCTGTAGTGATACCTTTCAAACACAAAGAATCAGCAAAACCAAAGTGATCTCAGGTGGGTAACATTGTTGCTTGAATCATTTAATCAGAACTTCAAAATATTTTATTTAAGTAATGTCACAGTCCTATAGGCATTGTTGACCGAAGAGACTTCTTCAGGGTGAGGGTGCCAGAGCCCTGGAACAGGCTGCCCAGGGAGGTTGTGGAGTCCCCTTCTCTGGAGATTTTCAAGACCCGCCTGGATGCAGTCCTGAGTAACCTGCTCTAACATGCTCTGGGCAATCCTGCTTCAGCAGGGGAGTTGGACTAGATGATCTCTATGGTCCCTTCCAACTTTAAAAAAAAATTCAGTGAAAAATTCAGTGAAATTCAGAGACCTGTTAACCTATAAAACTAGAACACAAGTCAGATATGAGATTTTTAGACACAATGACAGTTTTTCAAATTTGGGAAAAAAACGTACAGACATTTTTGAGGATGAGGGCAAGCAAGCCCACATGGCGCTTTACTTCTAGTTTAGGACCACATGGAGCACAGAGAAAGGTATTTTAAATTAGGACTTTCAATAGGCCCAGTTTGCTTTAAAGATTTACAAATTTTGCAGCGGACCTCCCCAGCAGTGAAACTATGCCACTTGAGCAGATGGAGAAAATTGGGGCTGCAGGCTCATGGCCAACCTGGAAGTGCAGCGAGGTACCAAAGCAGCAAACAGCAACACCATTAATTCAAACCTAAATATAGACTTCCATTTGATGGAGGACCCATGTCTATGTTAGAGCCCAACCTAAGACATAGAATTCTCTTATACAACTCCAACGCTTGTAAGCGAAGGAGTCCTGCTAAGGCTGCCCCTGAGCTTCCAGCAGCCTCTTCTCCCTTCCATAATCTTCCTGTACAATTAAAAAGAATGACTGGACTGAAGCAGTGTTGGGGCACATAAAGAAACCACTTTCTTATTAGCAGAATAAGAAGCAGAACTTCTGTGTTCTGCTAATAAGTCATGAGCCAACGTTCATGCAGGTGCACATATAACAGTTATAAAAAGAAAATAAGAGCAACGTGCTGGCACAGCTCTCCTTTGGAGAGGTCACAAACCACTCTCCTTTCCAGCAGATGAAAATCATGCCAAGAGAAGGGGGCTTAGCACCTGCAAAATTCGGACTGATCATGGTGAATACATAAGCATCTGTTTTCATGCACCAGATAATTGGGTCCTTGGGAAGCAAACTAAAAAGGGGAAGAAAATCTCTAAAATTCAGATTTTGTTTCAAGCCGCTCACTTTTTGCCAGCAATCATTTTATATAAGAGCAGTCACTGAGTACAGATGCAATTGCGGTTGTCCTGTCAAGCAACCATCCTTTTTCCTTGGGTCCTATTCCTCTCTAAGGGGCATCGCTTCCCAGAGATCATGGTGTCAGAGCACTAGCACTTTTTACTGTAATCTTTTTTTCCCACCTCTTCTTTCTCTCTGCACCCACTGAAATCTGTGTGAACACCTAAAAATATGTATGACTTGGCAGATCTACACTGGGGCTCCTCACACATCAGCAGTCTGCCTAAGGCATTGTGTCCAAAAGCTGAACATCATTATAAGTTACCCAACTAGCTGATAAAATGTTACTTCATTTTTGTTTCCATGCATTGATTTCCCCCTTGATGTGACAGCCCAATCTCCCACTCACTCACTGTCACCTGCTGTTTTCCATTTGTTGCTGACATTCAGTCACTCAGCTCTTTCAGTACACACCTTCCTTAGTATTAAATGTATGCTTGCTATGGGTTTGGCATGCTGAAATTGCCCAGGAAAGCTTTCTTTCTTTAGTTTAAAAATAATCTAAAATTTTTCTTCATTGTTTAAGGTAATCACTTTCCCTTGGAGAATGACATCATGCTGTTTTTTATATGTATACTGCAAATTTCAAACAAATATATAGGATATGTTTATATTACATATATGTGAATTTTATGCCTTTCATATATAGAAAGCCAAAATCTTCAGTGACCACATGCAGTCACTATGGATCCCTGAGCAATCATCGGAAGGCTGCACTCAACTGCTGGCCAAAGTCCCAGTAAGGTAAGTGCCTACCTTCACCCTTGATGTCTCTAAAATTTACTAGCAGACCTAATTGGAAAGATTCTTTCCTTCCTCAGCTAAACAACTCATCAAGCTTAAGGCATGTATTTTTGCTGGGATTCAAGCAGGCAAACCAGGAGGCACTGCAAGTCACCTGCAGGTAATTGCATCTTAAAAGAAAATCAGCATTCACAGACTGAACACAGGGTATTTGTTTGATTTGATGTTTCAATTCTTTGCAGAAAACTGGGAATGTATAAAGCACTGACATTTTGATTGCCAGGGTTGGCTGTTCTCTGCATTGTAAAGTTGGTCTGATAAGTTGGTTAAAGCATTACACCTGGACTTTTGGATGATGGGTTTTCTGTTAGTGACTGACGTTCCTTCCTCGAGCTTTGTATCTAAGAAAAGCTTTGGAGATGGCCATTCTTTCAACAACCTGGTTATCCCAGTCCGATCATTCTCTGAATGGTTAAAGCTATCCTGACTTTTTATACAAGATAAAGGGTATGCGCATCTGAGGACCAGATTCAGCTTGGCTGCTGAGTTCAATCATCCACGACTGGGAAAGCACCAACATCACATGCCATCTTTAAAAAAACAAACCACAAGACATTTTAAAGGAGCAGGTGCATCCACTCCCAATGCCCATCTTGACACACCTAAAAAAGCCTCATGTTCTGGGGATAAACATTGAAGTCAGTTTAAGATTGCAAATTCCTTTATATTCCATTTTATAAACTTTCTATAACATTTAGAAATCTTTCTCAAGGGAATAAGTAAACTGAACTTTTTCTCATAGTGTGCGCTCTAGGTAAGTTCTGCTCACTCTCTGCTCCTTAAGGGGCACTTACCACATTCCAGTGCTAACTCCTACACATCCTCTTCCAATTAGTGAAAGATAAAACAATACGGTTATGCTGGACAGTGTTATGGTGATCAAACACTAAGTATGATTAGAAACAATGGTTAAGGTAACTGTCGGATCTGGAGAGCCAAATTACAAAACATATCTTCATTAGACAATGATTTGCACTTTTCAACATTTCTATATGAAACCACTGTTAAACTTTTAGGCTGCTTCTTGGAAGATATGGATGAATGTCCAAGAGTTTCTCTTAATGTTTTGGAGGGTTTTTTGGTTTGAGGTTTTTTCATGCTTCTGGAATCACTTAGGACCTAAAAAGTACTTAGTTAGAATGAAAACAAAACAAAACAAAAAACAACAAAAAAAAAACCCAACCCCAAAAAGGAGGCCAATTTCCCTGGTACAGACCTTCTGGAATTTTTAAGTAAGAGTGTGCTATATTTGACTGTTTGAATTTTGTGTATGTCTGTGAGCATTGCGTAGCCCCTCGTTTGCCGTTTCCAAATGACATGATATTACTCTTGATGCCTGTAGCTACAGGTTGTCAAGAGAGAAGAAAAGACGACAGTCAGGCAAACAGCAAAAAAGTCAAATCCAATAGCAGTGCCCCACTCTCCTGTCTTTCACTTACACAACAACAAGCAAAGATGAGCACTGCAGCCAGACTACCAGCAGATACACTTCTTTATAGATGGTGGGCAAGACAAGCAGAGAGCCTTTCGAGAAGTCTTGCAGCCTGGACCTGATATTTACTTTTAATTCAAAATAGCCTGAACTATGTGGCATTTGGCATGCTAGAAAAATCACAGGTTTTATAGGATTTTTCCCAAGGATATGCTTCCTGTACAGAGACACAGGGTGAACAAGAGTCCCTGTTGCTGCTGCTGGCAACCAAGTCCAGCAAACGATGTGCTTGACAGAAAAAGAGATTTCTATCATGGCCCTCTCAGCCTAAGCAAAATTACATTCTAAGTCTAAAACAAAGGACTGAAGGTCAAATTGCAAAAGCGCTTGTATTCATAATTGTGAACAGATTTTTTAAAAGAGCTCCATGTATATGGGCTGAGTACTTCTGAGTTCTTGACCACAAAACCAAACACTAAACTTTTTTAAAAGCTCTGATGCCTCAAGCCATGCTAGAGCCTATATTAAAATATCTTTTTAATATTTCAAGGTTTTCTCAGTGTCAAGCTATTAAATGTATGGACTGATTTCCTCAGAGCAAAATCCCTCCCCTCAAACCCAGACAGAATGTCAATCAAAATAGTTAATTACTAACCAAAAAATCCCAGTAATTGACTGCATGGATTTTAATTTTATGAGATAGCGTTATCCTTATGAGAGCTCTCCAAGCTGAGGTTGGAGAACAGTGGCTCCCTGAACACAAAAGCAGTTTCCAAATCACAGCAGAGATAGTAAGGTTGAATTTGACCTTACTTGCTCCAATAAAAATTCAAGTTATGTCCATGAAAAAGAGTGGGAAATAGGTAACAAAAGGGGTGACAACAAGAAGAGGAGGAGAGTCCTCTGAGGGACATTTTGTGAAAAGCTACAGCTAAAACTACCTTGGGTCTTATATGAGCAACAGTCTCTAGGAAGTGAACAGCTTAGTAGACTGCTAGCTACAAAAAATCACTACAAAAGCATCTTAAAAGTGGTTATTACACAGAATTATTGCATATTCTTTCTTGCTTGCACAGCAATAATTGGTTTGAAACAGCAGAGACAATGCAAGACCTCCATGCCGGGTGACAGGTATTCTCATGAAGAACAGCAGCGCCCATTGTCAACATTTTATCTCAAGTTTCATACTTGAATTTTTTTCTAGAGGCCCTGTGTTTATGTAAGAATCGTGAGGAGGGTGTTTTAAAACTATTATTAAAGCTCAGAGTTGTGGTGAAAAGCTCTAAAGGGTAACATAGAAAAAAACCTGCATTGCCAATGCTCAAATCCCAAGGGCTAATTAAAAGGCTCCACCAGCTTCTTGCTGCAGAGGAATGCCCTACATGCACGGTGCCCCAGTCATGAGCACCGTTGTCCTGCTCTGCGCTTTGGCATTCAGCCTGGTGTTAGCAAGGAAAGGGAAGAGGATCTGGAAGAGCAATGCTGAGATTCATGTGTCGTATCCACTGCCTGCAGCATCAGCATCAAGTACCCAGGATGCTGCTAGTCAAAGAGTCTGGCTGCAAGGCGTCCCAAAGCTAAGAAGAAACTGCCATTCTGAAGCTAAATAAAGTCTGCTCTTTGAAAATTCAAAACTGGGACAGACAAACCATGGCAGCCCCATACCAAACGGAGCAGTATGGGTATTAGAGCAATTACTGCAAGATACGGAGTGATGCTAGACAGTCTTCGCTTCAGCTGGTGGGTGCTGGCAGGCAGATTTTCTCCTAATTCAGAACTCACTTTCAGATATACCTGTGTGTCCCATTCAGTGTCACCTTCCTTTTTGCACCGATACTGTTTTAGAGGTGTTTAAAGATGGGTATTTTTGCCTAGCTGTCCATAAAGTAAGCTGAGGAGATGTCTAATAACTCCCCGTGCTCCCCTTAAAAGGTCCCTGTAAATTACCTAGAGGCTGGATAAGGTGAAGCAGCTCTTACTAGAAGCAGCCTAATACCTTTAGATTTTTGCTAGTCACAGCATCAGGTAACTTCAAAAGTTTGAAGTTGTTTATCCCCTCTTGGTTATGCTGTTTGGTTCAGAATGGTTTTTTATTGTTTCCTTAACAATTTGACATACATCCATGAGTTAAAAATAGCAAACTGATAGTGCATTCATCAGCAGTCTTTCCTAGAGAAAACTGCACATACTGAACATTTGAATCGTATGCAGTGATATGCCAAGTCTACACCCTGTCCTCTGCTGGACTATCACTAATTTCACCCACTTTATTTTTATTTGCAATAAAAGAGAAAAAAACCTACTAAATCATGTGCATGTTTTACTACACAGGTGGCACTTCTGTGTACTTAGTACAGCACACCCCAAAACCATGGATAAAAGGCTTATTAGAAGCTTACAGTGTTGCCTGCACTGAGATTATAAAAAGCTTTGAAGTACTGTTTGGATCTGAAAGTTTGTCTCTGGAAACTTGAATGAAATCTTTACATATAGATAATAAACAATTAATGCTCAGTGCTGATGTGATTGACAAGCAGAAATGTTCTCTGAACTGGACAGTTTCTCCAGCTGGAAGCTCACTGTAAAAAAATTTATACCTCTGCTTCATGTCAGCAGCCACTGAAATGACGTGGGACTAAGAACTGGAAGCTTTAATTACAGCTCAGTTACTTCATTAAAACAGCTGTTAATTTAAACTGGAAGGAGAACCCATGCTTTTGGCTGCCCATCAGGAGCGCTCCCCATGAAAAGGGAGAAGCAGCAGTTCTGCTCATCAGCTCAAAAGATCGTTTGAATGATGCACAGGAGAAAATTAACACAAGGAAATGCAAAGGAGATCCCGTTTATAGCTGGTACCACAACCATCCGGAAAAGAATGACAAGAATATTTTAAATTCCCGACAAAATTTTAAGCAAAAAGCAGAACACCTTGGACAAATCACTTTAAATTTTGTTAGCAACTCTTTTTGCTCACTATGCCATGGTAGTGCTTTACAAGAGCTGTAGTTCTGTTCTTCATGTCGCTATTCTCCTTTACGACCAAGCGATACATTTAGGTAATAAAGCAGGTAATAGTTCCCCTCTGTTGGCCATTGCAGAGTATTTACAGAGCTCCACATAAGTTTACTGCAGGATGTACAATCTGGGCATAGAATCACAGAATCATCTAGGTTGGAAGGGACCTTTAAGATCATCGAGACCAACCATCAAGCTCACACTGCCAAAACCACCACAAAACCATGTCCCTCAGCACCACGTCTACCCATCTTTTAAATACCTCCAGGGATGGTGATTCCACCATTTCCCTGGACAGCCTGTTCCAATGCTTGATAACCCATTCTGAGAAGAACTTTTTCCTAGTGTCCAATCTAAAACTCCCCTGGTGCAACTTGAGGCCATTTCCTCTTGCCCTATTGCCTGTTATTAGGAGAAGATACCAACCTCCACCTCTCTACAACATCCTTTCAGGTAGTTGTAGAGAGCAAGAAGGTCTCCCCTCAGCCTCCTTTTCTGCAGGCTAAACAACTCCAGCTCCCTCAGCTGCTCCTCATACAACTTGTGCTCCAGATCCCTCACCAGCTTCATTGCCAGCATGGACAGTTGCTTGGAGAAGAGAAAGAGGCAGAGACACCACACTGATTTCTCAGAGATGCTCTGCTTCTGCTTTGGTGGCCCATCCAAACAGAAAGTTTTCAGGTTTTTTTATGAAAACAACATACTTAGAAAAAGGAGGGCGAAAAAAGGACAAAGGACATTTTTTTCACGAGAAGACTTCAGAACAATGGTATCTACCAAGTTATGTACTTAATATGATGTAGCAGACCACGAATTTGAGAATCTATTATTTCCTTTCTTTTCTGGACAGGCACAAGAGAGGTAAACTTTTCCATCTGTGATACTATCTGTTAGATTCTACCAAACAAGTATGCCACTTATACAGTACCTTTGTTCAAAATGTGATGCTTCAGCTCCCTCCACCTACCCAGAAAAACCCTAAAAGTTACTGTGCATTTTGCTGTACATTAGAAAAATGGAAAAAAATACTTCTCATTTGTCATCACAACTAAACAGAGTTTATGTTGACAGGCAATGCCTAAGACAACATTTCAGTGTGGCCAGGAACCTACCACACTGAGATGACCACTAACCATGAACCCAGCATCTCTTCCTAGATGTTTCCCATTTGCTGCAAAAGCCCCAGGCTCTGAAAGCAGGGGCAGAGATCTCATGGAGACAAGCTCTACTCACTGCCCAACCAGGATTTGTTCCTTCATTCATCAGACAAGTGCAGCAAAGGAGCAGAGATCCCATGGAGGAAACAGCAGTGATTATAGAACAAGGCTATCAGAGGACAATCACCACGTGCCAGCTCAGTGAGGAATGCACAATTTAGGAAATAAAAAGACATAGTTATTCACATAACTGTTCACACACACGATTACATTCAGCTAAACTTCAGTATCTATGAACAACAGCTCCATCCTTTCTCAAACAGGACAGAGGTTGCAGGAAAAACAGCGAGTGACTCCGTTACCCAAAGGCAGTACTTGGCAGGGTCGAGCCTCCACTCAAACAGAGGGATTAGACAGTCAGGAGAAAAGTGGTTCAGCAAAGAAAAACTGAAAAGAAACGGAGATGAAATAAGATTCTCTTAATGATTTGCACTGAAGATGAATTACTTAGTTATCACTGCAGTTGTAAATGAAAGCCATGCCAAAGGGGTGTAGCTTCTAAAGGAAAACAAATGAAATATGTTTTCTTCCTTGCTTTGTGGAGAGAATGTGCCTGACTTCAGAAAGTCACTGCAGCAAAAGCTGAAAAACAAATAAAACTAAGTAAATATGTCCTGCACAGGGAAAAACAACTTGAAGTTGTGCATTTAGCAATGAGTTCACAGCAGGCCTGCAGCTAGAATCATACACTTCTCACACCGAAGGGCACAGCAAGATTTCCACAAATGAGAAGGATTTCCAACAGAAACCAGTGAACTTGGCATCTCGAAGTCCAGATTGTCAGCAAGTGCTGAACCTCCTCCTTACACAGAAAAACTGCCCTGGCAAACTGCAAATCTAACACCCAAAGATAAGCCACGTGTGCAAGATCCTAGCCCCAACCTTTGAAATAATGGACAGACACTGTGGGCCAGGAGAGAAGGGACTGAGAGGAGCACGAATTCCTGTGTTCTGCAGCATCCACCAGACCAGCACCGGGGAAACATTCCCACCTCTCACGTCCTTGACCTGTTGTTCATGCCAGTGCTGCATCGAAGTGCTCTGGCAGTGTTACTGTTTTGTCACTGCTACTTCATAATTTTTCATAAATTAAGCCAGATACTTTAGTGGTTATAAGTCCAACTTACAAAGCACATTGTACACTCACAAATGATCTGAAAACTATGTTGGGTTTGGTGCCGATTAGAGTTCCTATGGCTGAGAGTAAAAGCCCAGTTGATGTGGTATGCAGGGAGTCCTCTCTCCAAAAGAAAAGATGTTTCCAACCCAGAACTGCAAGATAATGGACTTCAAAGCTGTGGAGTTTATGCATGGAAAACCTGTCACTGGTGCAGGACTGAAACCTGCTTATCTTGGCCTTTCACATGGTGTAATTTGACGGGGCCCATAGCACATCTAAGGGGAAGGAGATGGAAATGCATCTAACTGTACTGAATTTATTTACTTATTTATTTTTAAATAGTGGCAGAAGTTACCCTCTTCAGCCTGTGAGCAGTCCCTGTAGAAGTGGATTAGTACATGGGGCACAGCAGGTGGTAAAAAGTAAAATCCTTTACAAGGTTTGCCCATGCTGGGCAGAAATATACTTGTAAGTTGAAGAAATCATTATACTCCTGAGAGTCCTTGGGTAGGAAACGAGTTTATCATTTGCTAGCAAATGATTTTGACCTTTCTGGCAAAGGTTAGAGGACAAAGATATATTAACTGAAGTAATTTAAGTCAAGTGTAAAGTAACAAAGAGTTACATGGCCTTAGGGAAGAGTCTAAAGTCTTAGTTGTTGAAGATGTTTCAGCATTTAGTGGGGTTTACTATTTTAAGAACAAAATCATCATCATAAATTTCTGGGGTTTTACCTGGAAGGGAATGGAACATTTTAAATCTCTTAATAAAGTTTATTGCCCACTTCATCTGTCACTTGATACCTATACCACAATGCTGCACCAGGCTGCCAGGGTTATGCTGTCAGCTCTACGGCAGATCATCTTTGTGATCACAGAGACAGCACTTGCACTCCACTATAATCTCCATGGGTATAACTGTAATTAAGTTTATGTTGGGGCTGCACAGCAGCATCCATTAAGGTTTGTGAAGAGCTCAGGTCCTCAGATGGCTGGATGAAGTATGTCAGATAGAAATATTTTATAGATTCCTCACTTTCTCCTTGTAATCTGAGACTTGCTTCAAAAAGCAGGAGCTCCTACAATGGCCTCCTATCACCTACGTGTCCCACTTGCACATGCAGCCCATGAGCGACAGCAAAAGCAAGTTTCAAGATTGGCTTCCAGGTCAGGATAAGGCAGGTCAAGCAGAGTTGAGAGCATGCTCTGAGCATGTATCCTGCCATGTGCACCCCCTACCCCTCCCTAGTCAAAGCCTCAAGGAGCCTGGCACAAAGTTGCTTTTGCAGGGAAGTATCTGCCACAAACACTTCTGAACTACATTGTGCTGCCAGTGGCAAGCACTCCTCAAGTAGATGCTCCTAGAAGCAGGATGGATGTTGCTGTATGCCACATTTACTTTCTCCTCCACTAAAATCAGCCATATGAAGACAGTGGTAAGCAATGAATAACTCGCAGAAGCGTTACACTTGTAAAAACTAACATAAACCAAAGAGGCATCCTTGATATGGTACATATTACCCTGAGTGATCCTTCTCAGCAGCTCATTGTGCCCACCTCTTGCAATCCCACAGCTTTCCAAGGAGCTCCCTGTACACGGCAGCACCTGAACATGTTGGGTTTCGCAGTGCCCATAGAAAGGTGCTGCCAGGCCCCAGCACAAGCATAAGCCGGGTGGAGGTCTCCTAACTGCCTGAAGGCTCCTGAGATGCTGTTTCACCCCACGGAGGTGATATACTCAACACAGATGGTGAATTACCCATGCTAGAGTGAACCAGAACAGTAGCATTTACAAACCTGTAAGGTTGAGATAAGCGCTTGGGTTATCTCAACTGCTTAATTCATTAATTCATTTCTGTTTAAGTGTTTTTTCCAAATGTCTTTGGTTTTTAACAAAAATAAAATTCCCTCACTACAAACCCTTCCCAAGACAGCCTTCCTCTTTTCTCCCCATTTCCTTCTACTTCCGAATAATTCTAGGTGTGTGAGGAAACACATGCAACTAAATCTTGTCCAATAGTTAAGGTTTGGCCAGATCAGACAATATTATTACCCAAATATTCAACAGTTTGCTTCCTAATTTTCTTATGCATTAACACTTCCCATTATCATTGTGCTCCGATATAAGGCTTCAACTCGATTGAAATACACTTTACTGCTAACAACCAGGATAAGAGCTTGCTGAAGCAATATCTAAGTTCATTACCTTAAACAGTGTATCACTGCTTTTTCAAATCTCCAATGGAAAGCAAGAATAACTGTTGTGCTCAGATGCCTCGAACTTTGCTAATTCTCCATGTGCTACCCAGATTATTGCTCCTTACATCAGGCATGTCAGATGAACATGTGTGGTCCTCTACTCTCATTCCGCAACATAATGAAAACCAGCTTATCTCATATCAGTTTCTAAAAGAGCTCAGCTATCTAAGGTTATCCAGGACTTGCTCTATTTTCTGCTGCTGAATTAATGTTTGGGAAGAAAGAAATAAGATACGAGAGATGCAAATATCATTACTGAAAACCACTTAGGAGGTTAGCCCAGTATCACATACTGACAACGTCTGAAGGCAATGCACAGAAAAACTAAATGTTCAGTCCTGCTGACATGGTTTTAGAGGGTTATCTAGAAGTAGGAAAGGCAAAAGCAGAAGCTTGGGAATGCGATGACTCAACTCTTACCCAGAATGTCAGCTAGCCAAGCCAGGGAGAGACACTTGTTCCTAAAGCTGAGAAAACCCGTTCTAAGGAAGGAGGTTATGCACTGTCATTTCATAAGTGACCCAAGTTCTCCCATAGTTTCCAGCTGAATGATTTTCTTTTCAGGATAGACTCACAAAACAGAAGAGGATAATAAACCCCTCCTACCCTACGTAATAAGGACATTTACACAGAATATGTGAAACCCAGACATTCATTCTCTGCCCAATGCACAACAGTGATTTGAAACAAGTCTTCCCTTTTCCAGATAGGGCTTTTACTACAGAACAAGAGTGTGTCCCGAGGCTGTGCTGTGCAAGCCACTAAGCATGTCCTCCTGGTGAGCATGAAATGTCTCTAGAGAAGCCCCAAGAAGACTGTCTTTTAGGGGTGAAGGGAAGAAGACCCCATTTTGGGCCGTCACTCCACAGCCCAGAGAAGCAGGAAAACGAAGCTTCAGGGTCTCTTCCAAGGTGGCATGAAAGACTTGGCCTCTCTGGCTGGAGCTCATCCAGTTTGTAAGAGAGACTAATAGCTGCTGAGCTGGCAATAAAAAGTCTCCCTGGCCTGATTAGAGCATCTACTTAACAGGCAGGACACCGAGGTATCACTTCTGCCCTCATAAATATTATAAGTTCTTTAGACAATGTGGAAGAGTACTAAAAAAAGACTGAGAACAACCCTACAGCCTTTACCATGGTGCCTTGAACACTGGCTGCTGAGGTCCTTTGAGGTAGGAGTTTGTCACTTTTTCAGCAAAGGCCATCACCTTGAAGTAGGGTGTCTGACGAAGAGGGGTATCTGCACTGTGTCCAACCTCTCTCCCTCATGGCTCTGTATAAATCCAGCTCTTCATTTCCTTTGCTCCTCTGATGTTAAAGATATATTTAAAAAGGGGAATGACTTTTTTCCAGACTAAGTCATGGATGTGATCCAAATTAATTTCTGCTTTGTTTTTCATCTTAATGAAAAGAACTATTTGTTAAAATTCAGACAAAACTGACTTTTCCTTTCCTGCAATAAAAAAGGTTCACACAGCAATAACTCATACTTCCTGAGACTATGGAGAACAAGGAGAAAAAGAAAAATGCTTTAATAATAGTAACAATTTACCGTTTAAAAAAACTTTCCTGTCTCAGCGTTATTCATGTTTTGTCTCAGAGAGTGAAACTGGTGCACCATTCACTAACTCAAACTGAAATCCACAGCAGAAGACAACCATGAGTCAAACACTGTAGATCATGCTACCCTTAATGCCATATGTCAATGCTCAAAGATTTTTTTCTAGTCAAATATGAGTTGAAGCAAAAACTACATTTCATAAGATACTATCATCACTTTGTTGACAGTTCACAGAGTGAAAAAACCCATTTCTTCTATAACACAGTAACTTTTCCTCAGAACCATGTATTAAATCACAGCTTTAGTCTAAAGAAAACTCCGGCTTGCATTCAATGAAATACCAAGTGGAAAACAAAGATGGAAAGTTTTCAAGAAGTGAAACAAGATCTTGCTCAACACCTGCCTGTTCTGGGGCTGTTTTAGCATTCAAGATTTTCTAATGGTACTTACTGTTCATTTAGCCATCTGAAAATTGAGGTTGGAGGGTCTACTGAAAGACTGGGCCCTGATGCTACCAAGGCCTCAATTTTTAATTTAAAAAAATATTTGAATGGGGGCAAAATATCACAGGTAGTATCTTTTCCCCGTGATCTCTGCAGCAGCTACAATAATCACATCCACCTCAACAGTTGCCTCCAACAGTGGCGTTCACCTTCTCCCAGAGACCATGAGCCCATTACTCATCCAGGTTGTTCTTCCTTAAGGAACTGCTTTAGTGCAATGAATTGTCTCCTTGGTCCTGGCAGGATGGACATGACAAAGAAGGAAGGCAGAACCTGAGATCAGTTTTTTAAGACAAAGGGAAGGCGGAAGTCATGCGATTTAGCTACAGAACAAAAGATCGCAGAACTAACAACCTGCCAGGAATTACAAATGCTGTGCTCCAGTTGGGAACCTATCTTTTTTCCCTCCAATGTAACAACCCCTTTCTGTCTACCCCTCATTTCTGAACAGCCATCTGGATGCGAACCCATGATTCGCTTACTGGCTTGGTCATAATTACCCTGAAACTTGCTGACAATTACTGCGCCGGCAGCTCGACGCAGTTCACAATCAAAAAGAGCTGAACTGCCCTCTCCTGGGAGCCGTGCAATCAGCAGGGCAGCCTCTAACAGTCAAATGTATCATTAGCAGGTAGAGAAAGCTGTTGAAATGGGAAATGAATGCATCAGGCAGCCTCCTCCAGATGGACTGCCCAGCTTTTCAATTTACAGTTTCACTAAAATTGGACTTTGTGTTTTGGATTCAACTTAAACAGCTTTTCTTCTGCAGTCTTCAGAAATAGGTCTTTTTGCATCAATTTCTTCACAGATTTACACAGGAACCTACATGTATTTATAGATTAAATCAATAGGGCAAAGATTAAGTGAATGGTGTGTCAGAACAAGAGCTTACAGAGGAGTTTAATAAGACTGACACAACACAGCCTGAACAGGTAACTGGTACTGTACATCGCAGAAGCTTGTTTGCACTTAGGATTTTCCCAAATCTCCTGTTAATTTACTAGAAAGAAAATGGGTTCCAGGTCTATGAGTGATGATGGAAAAGAAATCAGCTTGCAGCTATCACCCAAAACACAGTGAAAACTTGAGCTTAGTGAAAACAAAAAGAGCTTTCATTGTTACTTGTTTTTATGATACCAGACTTGAAGCAAAGGACCTGTAGCTGGGGGACAGATTAGTGACAATAACGTGCAACTTCAGACATCATCAGCCTGCCCTTTCAGGTCCCTGATCTCCACTTGAGAGACACTAGCATAGAAGAAAGTGAAGAGTTAGTTACAAAGGGTGCAGGAGATACATAGACATATAGACATATGTGTGCTTATATTTTTTTAAGGTACATATATAATGGTTTTAAAGCAGGTCTAGCAACAAGAAGCTGGAATTGCCAGGACTGTCTCTCCATTAAGTTATCGACAAAAATCACAAGGTGGGTGATTTCTACAATGGCATTCATTGTGTCATTAATGGCAGTCATTAAGCTAATTAGGAAAAGTTCTAGGGAAAACATCTAAAGCAAAGTCCAGCAGGAATAAGGAGGGTATATGCTTTTAAGATTAAAATAAATATTTAAATTGCCTACCATAGCCTCAGATGTTTTTGTTTCTTTGGGTTGCATTGTTTTGTTTTGTTTTAAAAACAAAGTTATGTTTCTCCAATAACTTGTTCTTCTTCTGCAAGCACTTGGGATAACGATGATCAGGTGAGTCACTTCATGAATATTCCTGCATCCATATGGCACATACAGGAAATCCATTAGAATTAATATTTCTTTACATGGTTATTTATTTGAGTAAGCCCTCCCTTCAAAGTGTTGCTGCTGTTCTCTTAACATAATAATCCTGATAAATTACTCTTTTCTTCAATGCTCCATAAGCAAGGAACATAAAGACTCAGCACTGCTACATTAAGACCCATTACTCTGGCTCATTGCAAAGAAAACACCATATTTTAAAACAAATTTCCCCCAACAACAGATGCCTCTCTACATTTCAGGAGCTTGGGGTGCCATTTTTAAGTAAGAAAAAAAAAGTCACCCACTACTTTTAATTATTAATAATTCATTTGTTTCTTACTGCTTATTGCTCCCATGTAAATTTGGGAGATATTACAAATAATTTCCTGACTAACTGTAGCTGCTTCCAGACTTCCAGTCTTCCCGGGATCTTTGAGAGGGCTCTTGATGAGATACACACACAATTGGTTGAGTATTTTGCATATAACTGGATACACCAGCTCGATCCTCACTTAGGTTTAAGCTGGAGTCACTCTGCTGAGTACAACTCAACTAAGCAAACTGCCAACTGCTGAGGATCTCCTGAGCTTCCCATGTAAGAGTTTTCCATTTTCATTTGATTCCATTTAAATTAATTTATCTGAAGAGCAACTGGGTTTTTTATTGTGGTTTGATCATAATAAGGTTCACTAAGACTCTAGGTCCATGGGCTGGTTTGGAAAAAAAATTAGTATGCTCTGCTCTTTGCATTTAATTTGTGGATACAGTTTTTCTTAAGGAATACATGTGAGCCGTGGGAGGGAGCCCTGTGGACATCACTCTGAGACCCTGATCTCACTTCCAGGACCAGCAGCTCGGCCAGACATAGGTCACACTCACAGGACTGAGGTGCTGCAGTGATTTCCAACCCCTTTCTTTAATATTCTTTTTCCTCCCTTTTCTCCCCAGGCTGGCTTCTTCCCCAAACTCACCAGTACAGTCCAGTACGGAGCCTTCCTCTCATGAGGAGGGGAGGGGACAGACAAAAGGCACAGGGCTGGCAGATGAGCTAGAAAGCAGAAATGGCAGAAGAACCTGAAGACCATGAAGCCTTAAAGAAAAAAGGATCTTATCATGCCTGCCAGTGGTGGATAGGATGAGGTGCTGCTTACAGGAGAGAGTGGGAAGAAGAATGAGAATAATAGTTAGTCTCTACGGACTCCAAAAGTAGATAAACCTTACAGTCTTCTCCTCATCTTGTCCAAAACAGATTCGGTGTATAGGATGCCTCACAAGGAGCAAAGCCCTAGCAGCAGGTGGTGCCTTCTGTCCCACTCTAATTCCTTCTCAAACAATTCATGTCCCAGTTAGTGAGGAGGGTAAAAAAAAAACGAACCAACCCACAACTACCTAATAGCCAGGGAGCGGGGAAACTGGAGGCAAGGAAGCAGAAAGCTAATTTTAGCTAAATAAAATAAAATAAAAATTATCTTAAAAAATGTGACTGCTAAATGGCGCCTTCTCTCCACCGTCTATTCTTTTGCCCCTGTGCCTGAAGATGAATGATTAGATAGAAAATCAAACCACAATATGGTTTTACCGATAACACTGCTTCTCCTTTGGTGTGAGGAGATACTGAAGGCTGGAGAAGGACCACAGCCCCATGAAACTTCTCTTTCAACTTTTCTGCTCTGCACTGGAGGGAATGTAATTTCAGAAATGATTACCTGAACATCCTTTGTACCCCACACCTGTGTGTGCAGACTGGTCTCCGCTAGACAAAATCAGCCCATAGACACTTCAAAAATATTTTCTTGAATATTGCATGCAGTATGAGCAGGAGCATCCATGAGACAAGCACAGCCTGAGCGGCCATGTGTGCACCACCCCTGTGGTGCTGGTATTGTTGTGTTAAAGGACTGGAAAGGGTGTGATGGTATCACAGGGTGAGGTTCCACATGCAAGTTTGTGTCCTGCTGCCAGGCAAGTTCAGTCATTGGGAATATTCACCTCCACTGACTTCCTTTCTTTCAACCCCTGCAAACACCAGAGTCCAAACCTACAAACCTTTCCACCTGCATGGAGGAGCAGTCCCTGTGCCCTTGCAGTGCTGCACGCTCTGGGGCAGGTCAGCGAATGGTGGAGCAGAGTGCTTCCCTGTCACACCAAGCACCACACGGGATACCGTGCTCTCATCACTCCCTCTGTTACTTGACAGTTAATCCAAGCACCAACAACCCCTGAGCGGAAATATAAAGGCCCAGGCCATCTTTGGAGAGGCTGCATCACATCTTCCCCTACTGTGCATCGCTGTTATTGCTGTCTAACTTGAGTTTCACACCATGGTGCCACCCCTATTAAATATGGGTAGACACTGCTCAGTGTATTCACCTTCTGTCACCTGGGGCTGATGTGTTTCAGACAGGTCTGCACCGTTTCTACCACTGCTGCTTTACCTATGGCCAAGAGAAGGGATTTTCTCCATCAAATCTATCTTACATAGCACAGGCAGTATCCTCTGTTATCTCTTATTTTAATATGTACCAATGTATTAAGCACTCTGGGAAATGCTGAAAAATAAATATCAGCTCCACAATATAAGCAAGACCCTGTTGGAACCTCAGCGGAATTAGCCAAGACCCAGTGTGCTCTTTGGTTCTACATTGCATGTAGCATAAGAGACGCAATTTCTGCCATTTGGACTAAATCAGGTTTAAAGAAATAACACTTCGTTCTCCTGAGCTCATGACTAACTTTCTTTGAGCAGATGTCAAAACAAACACCTAAAATACAAGGTAAAATTCATGTTATAACAAAGCAGCAAACTCTCCCCTCAATTTACGAACTGCAAGAGTTGCAACTAACTTATGAGAAAAATAAAGGGATTCACTTCTGAATGATAAGGGAAAAATGACAGAAAGTATTTGGCTCAGCTTAAATGAATTTTATTTTGGAACCATTCAGAATTTAGACTTTGGATGAATTCCTTATTGAGGCAAATAAAGAATTTTCTGGCACAATGAATAATCATCTCCTACCCTAACAAATGAAAGAGTTTAATTTGATTTAATTTCCCCAATGGTGCAATGAATAATATTCTTTCTGGATCTGTGTTTCCACTGACAATGATTGTGTTATTGCTGTGCTTGACATGCTCACGTTGCAGGCATTTTGCATAAGATACTATAAGAGAAGAGCTTAGAGGAATTGAAGATCCCACCACGCTGCTATTGTACTTCGCAGACTTGCCCATCCAAGCACCAAACTGTGGAAAATATCATTTGATTTAGAGTATGTATCAAGATAAAGATAAGAAAGGAAAGATGGTCCAAGGGTTGGATGCCTAAGAACACTAAAAAGCAATGGTGGGCACATGCTCCTTTGCAAGCGAAAGTTATAAAAAAAAGACTAAACCAGCAGTTTCCATGCAGTGAGGAAGGAAAGAAACACTAGACCCACCAAAGGGATTAAACACACCAGCCCAGAGGAATTCCTGGAACAGCTCCACAACAGGAATTTATTCCAGAGATTAACTCAGTTTCTGATTTTAATTTTCACGCAGCACCACAAACACCTTTTATCCACCCTCTGGCTACCCCTTCTCCAGAGACAATCAACATTTAGCGAATGCCACTGCATGCGCTCACCGCTGCTTGCACCTGGTTTTGTTTTGGCTCTTAAACACCGACTTTCCATATCTTAAGCATACCTAATAATTTCAGGTCTGTGGGGTTTCAAATTTGGTTTTGCTTTTAAGAATTCAAGTTTGCTTCCAGTGTGATATGTTTTAATCCACCTTCCAGACATGAATTCTGAGTGAAAGAGCTGTTTCCATATGCTCTTCTGAGTAGGACCAGAGGTCGCTGCGCTAGAGCTCAGCACCAGCCTTGCTGCCCTTCCAACACCATTTCACAAACTCACATCTGTCTTTTGGACTTTGCATGGCCAATGATTATTTTGCAAAAGAAAGGAAACAATCCTTCCAGAGCTTTACCCTTCACACCCAGTATAAGAACTCCACCTTTTTTTAAACAGACCTCCGACATTTGGCACAGTAATTTTCCTCAGGCCTAGAATTCACATCCAGTTTATACAGGGTGACAGCACAATGAAGAGTCACTGAAAACTACAGAGATGCCCACAACTTTCCTGAAATTACCTGTGCTATTATATTATTGAACATGACTGAAGCAACACGGAGATGTTGCAAAAAATTTTTTAAAATCAGGGTGAGACAGTGACAAGTCTCCGAACCCTTCATGCTTGTTATTCCACACTCGTCCCTCCAGTCTTCTATGGCAAATCTCAGCCAAACGCAGCTCTGACACTTCCCAATCACACGTAACTTCCAACAGAGGAGGAATATAACATCAACACGCCTCTCATCACAAGCTTGGCAGAGCCAGCAGCTTTCATTCGCACAGGGATGCTCTGCTCCCCATGTCGTGCTTAGAGGTGCACGCTCGGCGTTATGACTAATACAGCACAGAGATGGGGTCTGTGTGTCACCTTTTGGGAAGCCTTGAGCACAAACATTTCCCATTCTTCCCCCTCCCCTTAAAAGTACTGCTATTCACAGTTGAGCAGCAAAGGCAGGGGAAAAGGAGGCTGGTGTAGGGCTCATGATACAATAACCACAAGTTGGTAGTACCCATATGCATCTTACTTCCAAGCACTGAAAGACATGAATAATAGGCATAAATACATTCCCTCTTATATCTGTATTGCAAGCACTGGAGTATGAAAGCTTCAGGCCTCCTTCAAAAAAGTCCTCTGGTAAAAAGAAGTGTGTCAACCTAAGACTGCTCTATTCAACAGTGACGAAGCAATGAAAAGACAACATTTTCCTTTCTCTTGTCATTTTGAAGTCTGTTTACTTTCAACCTTAAAAGACAGTGAATTACCTCAATAACAACAAAATAAAACAAACAAAAAACCCCAAACCAACCAAACAAAAAAAGATGACTGCCTGGTCTCCACAGAACACCTCCATACCAGATAAATGTTTCTCTTAGAGAATTGAACATTAGTGCCCTCAGAAGGCATCTTTCATTATGTGAATTGCCCAATTACTTCAGAAAGATGCAGTGGTATTGTTGAATGCTGATATAAACTCATTGATCTGTTCCCAGACTTACCAGTCACAAAGGATGGGAAACACTCCTGGCTCTAAGTTTCTATAATGTGCCTTATTGACTCTCTGAAACATGATTTTTGCTCATGTTTACAGTGAGTTTTTACTCACAGAGAACTAGATGTGGGTTTGTACAATGCAGTGATTTTTCAGCTCAGACTATCATAGGTTTAATAAACTTGTTCAGGCCTGTGTTAAGAATGTTGGACTTCGTGTGGTCTATTGATCAGTTTGTTTGTCCAGGGCTCCAGAGCTCTCCCTTCACCTGCAGAGTCTGTCCATACAGGATGTACAGGGAGAAGTGAGTCTGGTTTTCCCAGATCTGCAGTGTACAGTCACTGTACTCGCATACATACACATATAGAGTTCATTTGAACTTACTTACATTAAAACCACTTTTCCTACAAAGCCCCAGAGTAATAGGAGCCAGGAAAACACTCAGTTGCCACAAAAAACTTATCACTCACTTTAAGGGTTCTTTCAAGCTACTTTAGCACCGCACAAAGCTTATTGTAACTAATGTTGCAGCTGATCAGTAGGATTTCAAGGTCTGGTTTTGGTCTTTACAAAGTAATTGCTACTCAGAAAGATTTTGTTCTCTATCACATGCCTATTCTCTCCACCCTCAATAAAAGTTCTCACTGATATTGCTTCAGTCTGCAAGTGTGAATTTTTTGCCAATGCAGTTTTACTGGTACTGTCTACCTTACCAGCACAACTGCTCAGAGCTAATAAAGAACACTCTTTTCCTAAGGACTTTATAAGCACTCCTGAAGCAGAACACTGTCCTTCTACCTACGCTAAAGATACAATAGTTGTGTTCATCAGGCTTGGTAAGACACTTCTCTGAAAAACCACAGGAAGCAGATCTGACTAAGATCTATAATTTTCCATAGTTGGCTTTAGAATAGATCAAGATTTGCCCCATAACAATTTTTATGAAATTAATAGGTATCACAGCCTGCACAGTACCCCAAGGACCAGAAAGATGCCCAAAGAGGCACATTTGCTTTCATTACACAATCTCCTAGTGGTTTTATTCCAGTGTTTCCATGGGCTCTCAGCAAAACAAAGAGTACTTTGTAACACACAGTAGATGCTGCTCTCTACAGGGTAAATACTGCGTTTTCTCCTACCTTCTTTCGAGGCGGAGATTCATCTCCAGACTGACACATGCTCTGTATAGCTGCCTTGGGACAGGTAGGTCGCTTGCTCCAACCCTCTGTGGAGCTCAAACACTTCTGTGTGTTGCCTCTCCATCTCCTCCTTCCAACCACATGGTGCCCAAGGGGCTGTTAGCAACCCACAAACTCCCAGAAGGCAGGAGTAGAGCTCACCAGCACTCCTGAGCAATTGAAAGGAGAAAGATCATCATCAGCAAGTGGGTAATGAACTGATCTTCTGGGGTTTGGGTTCTGAAAAGGAGCAGAACAGAGGGGGTAAAAGGGAGAAAACCACCCAAATTCCTAAAGACCGTTTTTCCCCCCGTTCACATGAAGGGGCAATGATTTGTTCCCCAATGACCAGAGAAGCAAACACTCATCCCATACATCTGTGTACAAACTAGAAGAAATAGGTTCATGTGCAACTCTGATTCATAAGCCCTCTGCTGTCCCTCTCTCCAGGGGTGTATTTCACCCCTGGAGTTTAATTAAACTCTCCTCCTTAAGTAAACAGTATATTCTTAAGGGATTCTGAGCACAATTTATTCTTCTCTGTTTATTTTCTTCCATTATTGTATTTAGTCATCTCTTATTTATATTACATCTTTTGTGTATTCCATACAGCAAACCTAAGTACCACACCATTAGCATACTGTAGCTGCACAGGCTTCTTCCAAAAATTTACGGTCCCAGGCTAATCCCAGCTAAGTACAGAAAGTAAAGATCAATTTTGCCACAGCTGAAGTAGACTGGATTTAATTCCATCCAACACATTCAAATGACAGGTCGGGAAACACAAGATTCTGTAAGGTCCTGAGCTGAATTACAACCAGTATTAAGGCAGTGGACTGGAGATGTCAATTGTGGAATATCTTCCTAATGTTTATTAACTTCTCTGTCAATGAGAATCACTGCTTTGACAACAGACTGGCTCACGAAAAATCATTGTCCACCTGCTTCCAGCTCACATTCGAGGGTAAAGGACTTGCTTTCATTGCTGAAGTGAAAAAAAAGTCATTTGAGTTTAAGAAATGCCTCTGCTATCACACCCAGAGAGCTGCTGAGCTCAGACTGTTTTACAAGGGCATATCAGGAAAAATTAGCGAAGCCATTTAACGACTTCAAAATCTCCCGCTCCGGCGCCCTGGCTGAGGCTGCCACAGGCACGGCTGGAGCCAAATGAAGGTCAGCTTCACGTCACTGTGCCAGGCCCTGCTGCAGCTACCCTGAAATACTCGCCTTCAAAAAACTGGTTCAGCCAATGCCACTCACTTTTGCTTGCCATTAGCTTAAGTTAAGAAAACGCTGTTTCAGCATCCCACAGTGCTCTTTAAAATGCTGCGCAAAAACCACACCGTGGCCAGAAATGAGTCATTAAGGACTCTAATTTCTGATGTTTGGATTACCATGTACAAATGAGTTAACCAACATCCTCCTGACAAAAATCACTACTGAGAAGCCGGGTACAAGTCTAAATAATTGGTTGGGTCCAGAGTTTAGAAAGTTAATAAATGAACTGTATGCTGCACTACTTACAAACCTTCAGGCCCCAGAACTAGACAGGTTGCATCAGGTATACTGACATGATAATACGAATTAGATAATAGAACTACAATGTAAAACAAATTATGTCTAGATAAACAAAATATAGTGGGTGTTGGAGGTTTTCTCTGTGGGGAGAACACAGGCACATGCACTATTCTGGAGAGAAGTAAAGAATGACTTGTCTAATTGAAACTACGGGGGTGTAGAGGGAAGGGGGCAAGAAAGACAGATGGTAATTATACGAGCTGGAAAGTGGCCAGGACACTGGGGTTAGCAGCTACACAGTCAGAAACCATCGTGAGATCTTATATGATTACAAACCATCAAGAACCTAGTTCTAATTCTTATCCAAGTTACATCTGGTAGCGGGGCAATGCAGTAGTGCGAGGTACCGCTTTCATCTGGGCTGAAGGACACAAGTCACCTATACCCTTCATCCCTATCCTTTACTGCCAACTTCCTTAGGTGGTTTTTCATCTAAACGCTAACAATGCCTTGGAGAGTGAGTCCCTGGTGAGATGTCACATGCCTGGAGCTGAACAGCCCTTGGCAACTGTTCCCTCGAGCAAGGCTTCCTGCAAGCAACTGCAAAAGCATTCATTTCATAGAATCATCGAATGGTTAGAGTTGGAAGGGACCTTAAAGATCATTGAGTTCCAACCCCCCTGCCATGGGCAGGGACACCTCCCAGCAGACCAGGTTGCTCAAAGCCCCATTCAGCCTGGTCCTGAACACTTCCAGGGATGGGGCATCCACAGCTTCTCTGGGCAACCTGTTCCAGTATCTCACCAGCACTGCCCGAGCAGGCAAAACTCCGCAAGCAGCAGAGCTTTGCGGAGGGTGCAGGGCAGTTACCTCTACCAGTGGCATCCCAACAAATTCCCACGTTTGCACGTGCCCTTGTGCAGCCCTCTCTGAATGATGTACAGCCATCACCTCCTTTGGGGACCAACAGGAGCACCATGGCAGAAAACAAGCAGACAAAACTTCTCTCCTGCAAACCTTAAAAAGCCAAACCCTATTTCAGCAGATCTATGACAACTGCAGGGACCCTTTCAATCACAGAGAGTGCAGATTGTGCTGCTCCCAAGATATGGTACTTGTTTCTGGTTCTCATGTTCATATTGCACATTATTCCCCCAAGTTTTATTTGGAAAGGACATGGCTTTCAGTTACACTTACAGCACTTTATTCTAAGTAGCAGGGGTACCGTGGAGCCATTCATTATCGTCAGACTTGCAAGAGACTATCACAAGAGTTAAACCAAAATGCCAATACCCTGATTTGCTGTTTACAATACAGTGTATGTTATTTCCAGACATGATAGAGAAGTAGTATAGCAACTTAAGTGCATTAAATGTGTAACAGACATCTAAATTACTGTTGATATTTTTAAAAGGATCAAAGAGACTTAAATATCAGCCCACTGAACTGGGAACAATTGCAAAATGTTTCTCAGAGTCCCCAGAGACCATCTAGACCCACAGCCCCAGCTAACAAGGGCTGCAGAGAAGAAGCACAAGAGAACATTCTGCTCAGCACAGCACTCCTGTTAAACCATAGTATGTATTGAATATGAATTTATTGATAACCAAAGAAGCCATAGGCCTAGGTTTCAAAATATAACAACTGTTTGAGCCCCCTGTCTCATAGTACTTCAGTTGACTTGTGTTTTCCCCCCAGAACAAACCATTACTTTTAACAGTGTTTATATGAATAAGCACAGTGTTCTGATGAATGCACTACTGGAGTTGTGGGGTATTTTAAGTGTATGATTCTGTGTTCATTAGTTATTTGCATGTTTTTCCCCTTTCTGCTTCACACCCAACTTTCCCTTATGTCATAATATCAGATACACTTTAGAACAAATAACATAAAATAAAATTTAAAATAGAAAAGCTTTTTTTTTTTAATCTAAAGGAACACTATTCTAAGCTTGAAACTTCCCAGCAGCTACTCCTACATCTTTCTTTCCAAGCTTCAGCCTCATGCATCATCTAGAGAAATCATTTTATAATAGGTTGTTACCTATTAAAGAAACATAAAAGTTTCTATGGGAAAGGCTCTTTAGGCAACCCCCAAAGCTCAGCAGTTTGAAGAATAACCCAGCACAATTTTATACAGGCTTGGTCAGGAGGTTGGTTTTGGCACTCTCAGTACCCAAGGTACTAACTAGCACTAAGGTAAGCCTGGCCAACCAAATGGCCCTGAAAGGTCCACTGATTCCCTCACTGAAGAAAAGGGTCCAAACCCCACCACGAGGAATGCACATTTTGTAGTGTTTTGTGTCCTGAATATAGACTCCATGATACTTCCTTTGGAAAATTATATTCCAGGTTACTAGACGGTGAAACAAGAAAGCATTTTGTGGCACTGCACAGGATTTCCGCTGAAGGAAGGGGACAAGATCTGTTATTCAGGACTTCAGGAGATACTTGCCCTTGAAAGTGCTGTTGAGAGAATGCCAATATTCAGGACAATCCAAATACTTGACATTTTTGGCCCCAGATAACATTGAGGAGGAAAAAAAAATTGAAAGGCAAGCTCATTCTCTTCTTAATAAAAATTTTCTTATCTCTTTTTTATAAAAGTCTTGCTCTCAGGGTTTTATGTCTTGGTCATTTTTAAAATCACATCAGGCACCAATCTGCTACACTAGTAACAAACCTCCAGGCAGTTATTATTCAACAATGGACTTAAAATTAATGTTGCAATTTTTAGTTACCTCCAAGCAAAACAAAACCACATTTCCTAAAGTTTCCAACTTTAAAAATGAAAAAAAGATGCATCTGTCTCCTTTAGGAAGCAGCAGAGAGGAAGTGTACAAGTTGGACTGCGAGAGAAAAAAAATAAATCAGCATACAGAAGATGACTTCTTGTAATGCTTCTCAATGGCTGCAGTGCATTTTCACTTGGCTGAATCTCACCTTTTGCAGGCCCAGAAACAATGACCACTCCAACAAGTGCAGCAGCTGGAGAGGACAGGATTGCACATGGCTGGCTGAAAATGCCAAAAAAACCAAGCCTGAACCAAGAGACACTGCTAAAAGACAGGCATTCAGTCCAGGCTAGGTTGTATTTTTTTTTTCCAAGGGTGGAGAAAGAAACAAGACTTATCAGTATACATTTAAGCATCAGAAAGATAAGAAGAAAGAATGAGAGAAGAGGACCAGTGCAGTCCTCATCAGAGACTAGCTGCTCAAGAAGGAGTTGTTCCAATTCTTTTGCCCTGAAAACGCATGCAATTTTCACTCCTTCCCGCAGAAACTTTACACTCTACTTTTTGGGTTTCTTTTCAGGATCTGATATAGCAATGAGGTATACCGCCTTAGATTTGCCATCCTGGAGGGCTGGAGATGGCCATGGAAGTGAAGAGAAGCTGCTATGGGTGGCACTGGTAAAACATTAAAAGCTAAAGAGAGACAACACCTCCTGACTTGCCTGTATTTTGCTGCTACAATGCTGCTCAGCACAGACAGACAGTTGGATTTTCAGGGATTACCAGGGGTGCAATGCAGAAACCTTTGCACTTTGGGAAAGTTTCAGAATTCTTCTATCCAAGGTTGCTCTGAGAATAAAAAGGCATTTAGTAGAAAAAACCTTTACTGCAAGAGACAGTTGAGTGATGGAAGAGACGCCTGTGACTTGCTCTGCATTTCACCTGAGGTGCAATTCCTCTACAGGAGAGTCCTCTTCCCAACAGGGATGCTCTGGGAAGCAGAGCCTCTTACCTGGGGGGACCTGTCTGTGCTGGCACCAAAGAAGGTATACATTCCCACAAAACCCTCTCAGATGACAAAATGAGTGTCCTTTCTGTCATGTTAAACATGGAGGTGGCAGCTCAGGAATACAAGCCTCAGCAGATGTTAGTGTGTAGCATCAATGGAAGACAATCTTGTGGAAAAAGCCCTCTGTGGGCTGTCCATTTAAGTCGCTGCTTGGCTCTGAATCTCTCTGAGAGCAGATTAACTGTGGAGGCAGTCCTGCCAAACTGACAGATTGGCTTGAGAGGAGGCAGACAAGTGACCCAGGTACCACAAATATAAAACATGGGCTTGCTTTTTAATTGTACAGTCCCCAGCCAGAAATGTTGTCCTTGCTGGCTGGTCTACAAGACACAACATACGTTTTGCCGTGCCAACACAATGATATTTTATTCAGAAATTCAGCAGAACGACATCTGCTGCTGCAATGGCCAAGTTTCTGCCTCAGCAAAACTTGGACTGGATAAGTGGCCATACAGGTGATAATATTGTGAAGTCTCCATCCTCTGAAAGGAGACTGTTGGTTCTTCACAGGGATGCAAAGGGGCTAACACCTGATTCTGTAGGTGTGGAAAAGCTGTGCACTTCAGATTTCTAAATGTACGACAGACACCAGAGACGTTGTCTTGCTTGACTTCAGGGAATAACCAAGTCTGTGTGAGGAGCTCTAAGGTCAGCAGAAAGGGAAAACAAGGATGTCAGAAATAGGCCTTAGGCACCCCAGAGATCCACAACACGTGGGAAAGCCCTGGGTGGGAGAATGTACTACCCTGTCTCCACAATCTGCTGTCACATTCACTCTATGCACACTCAGGATGGAGGAAATTCCAAATATAGCAACTCCTCTCCACCAAGTTTTAGGGAAAAGAAAGGTGAGAAAATGGTGTCCAGAGACACCCAGAAGCGTTACCAGGCACAGCAGTACAAGCAGTAGGAACCTGGTGCTACATTCCCACAGAGAGGCGTAAGGCACTGGGCTGCAGAAGTATACAAAAACTGTCCTGGAAAAGGAGAGCCAGCTACATAATCTTGCTGTGTTTTGAAGAAGTTTGCATCATCTTAAGCAGAGGCTACTGAGATAAAAAGGCCCACAGGCACCAAAGTATTTAGCTTTTTTAGTGCTTTAGCTTAGCGAAGTTAGCAGACAGGCTGACAGCAGCAGAGACTCTACAGTCATAGTCAAGGTAAAGTGGAGGCATCAAAACCTGGTTTCCAGTCAGTAGAAGGCTCCAAAATGTTAATGAAAAATTGTGTCTGCCAAAAATACAAGCGTCTTCCAGGTAATTCTTCAATCCCTTTTTCTTATTAACAGTGCCTATACCCTCAGTGAAAACATTCACTGGAGTGGGAAAGGCATGACACAGGGGAGGAAGAATGAGGACTGGTGAAACTCCAAACATTTCCATGGTTTATTCTTGGGTTCTGCAAGAGATCTAGACACACGTCACCCCAAACCCCACAGAAGCAGTAAATGCTTTGCAGCAAATGAGCATCTTAGGTGGATGTCATCACTCAGATCACAGCCAAATACTTCCAGACTAATACCTGAAATCCTGGCAAGATTAGCCAATGCTCACGCTGTGCAGCAGATACCCTGATTTATGCCTGCAGGAGACAAGAGAAGCCAAGGCCTCCTCACTACTGTTGTCATAACATCCCTTATTTCAAGAAAAATTCAAGGAACGGGTGTTTGGGAAGACTTCACAAATAGCTGATTGTGCAGAACACAAAGGAGGCAGATCACAGGAGAGATTTTCAGGGTTATTGCATGCACAGATCCTAAGCAGGTAACACATTGGATTGAGGGAGCTCCTTTTCCCTCAGCAGAAACTCGAGAGCTTGTGCCTCCAGACAGCTCCTGCTTGCCCCTCCACAAAGCAGGGAAGCTTGACTCTCAACCAGACTCAGAGGAAGAGCTTTCTCCGTCCACAGACCAAGAAATGAAAGGCAAAACCAAAAATACCTTTTTTTTTTTTTTTTTCACAGGTAGGCTGGAAGATTGCAGACCAGCCACATCCCTCCCTTTATACAGAGACCACTCCTCGCCTTCTCACAACATGCCTCACGGCCGCAGCTCTGCCAGCAGCAAGCTCACAGCACGTGTTTCTAGTTACTCCCTTTTAACCTCTCCGGCTTCACGTTACAGAAGACCAACATAAAGAACCCAGGTTCACTGTAGGTGGATGGGAGCAGGAGAACTTGATCCAAAAGGAACAAAATCCTCCAGCTGTCATTGAGTTAAAGATTTAGCATGAAGTCTTAAATCACAGTGACCAGCAGAGGCTGAATTGCACATGCGTGTGGGATTAAGTCACATCTAACTCCAGGCTTCCCACATACAAACATTTTAACAGCTACCTCTGTACAGGCAGATTAAAAACATAAGCAAAGAAATGTAAAAACCAGAAGTGTGTCTTCAGCGTGCGCAGCTGAGGCCAACTGGCACGGGGCTGTCACAAAGCACTGCGCTGCTTCGTCAGAGTCTCAACCAAAACGCAATCTCTCCTCTCCTTGAAACACTCCTGAAACAAAGCCTCCCAGCTCAGACCTGCCAAGTCTCCTTTATTTGGACTGAAACTCACTCACGCTTGGCAGCAGTTCGGTGCAATTTGAAGCTGGCTCAGACCTAAAGTGAAAAGATTAATGGGATATTTGAAATCTCACTCCCATTTTTCCTCAGATCTCACTTATGTAAAAGCTCTGATGTTGGTTGCTGAGCTCCTTAAAACATAATCTGCACAATGTGCCACAGTAAATAAACAGATTTAAGCAGCAAGTCTGTTTAAAAGGAGTTTATTTAGAAAGCACATGCATCACTAAAGAGAGCTTATTTCTTATCTTAACTCCAAGCACTTAGAAGGCAATCCTTCAGGGGTGTTCTGCAGGCAGTGTGAGATTAATTTTGTTTGCAGCAATTATTTTCAGGATGTTCTCCACTCATACTAAGAGGCTGAAAGTTCAGTTAGTTTCTTGGCTTAGGGATTAGAGAAAAGCTGAAGACATCAAAAAAACCCTAAAACTTTGGGCCAAACTTACCCAGAAGAATGGCCTTCCCTGCTTGGGTTGGACTGGACTTCAGCAGAGGAAGCAACAAGTGTCTAACGCACTCAGACCTGCAATCAGAGGATCTGATGAACCACAATTTCAGCCCTACTTCTCAGCAGTGGGTTCATCCAAAAAAGTTAAGTCTTCCAAACAGTGCCTGAATTGACTCCCATGTGCACATTTAGCAGACAGACAGAACTGGAGTTGTTCTTCCCGCAGAGAGGCTGGAGAGGACCTCAGCAAACAACAACAGACACCTTCTGAACACTGACCGTCATGGGACCAACCACACCATCCATTTTTTGAAAGCCAGACCACGCTCCAGTGACAAGCTGTACCCTTTTAACATACATCGTAAGTGTCCAAGTTCAAGTAACCAACAGCTCATGCTCAACAGCCTCTAGCAACACTTCAAGCCAGCAAAGACCCTGAATCCCCTCTGGAAATCAGGGAAAAGTTGATATTCTTCCTCAATCTGGAAGCCCCTGGAGAGGTCCACTGAAGTCTGCTTATGCTCACCATGGATTCAAAGCTCAGCTCAGGAGAGGACAGGGGCTTTGATTTAAAAGGTTATAGGAGAGACGACAACTTCAGCCTGTACGTTTCCTTCCTGCCACACTGATGTGTTGGTTTAGTGCTGGCTCAGGAGAACAGCAAGCAGCTACTGAACCAACAGACAGATTTTCTTTGCTGCACATTCATCTGCACCTCAGGATTTAAATGTGGAAAGGGAGAGACCCGCAGGTAATCTAGAGATTACCACAGGAACTGAGAGGCTGAATTAATGGGTTTTAATCTCAAAATATTATATTATGATTCAAGTTAGAAAAAGGCTTGCACATTGCTACTCCAATCTGAAGCAATTTAGTCTTTTCTAGTAGCGGAACAGTATTCTGTTGTGTGGACTCACTTTGGCATTCACACAAAGTGTTCCCGGCATCCTAAATCCCACCATGTCATTTCTTTCCACCCTTTCTTGTCCCACTCCCATGAACACACCTAAATCACTAACTTGGATGCAAGCAAGATTGTAGGTTCTCTCTGCTTTTTAATTCTGGTTTTCTGTGTCCTGTACAATACATCAGGCAGCACCATCTAACTGATTCAGGCAGCTCCTGAGTATTTCCTTATCGCTTTTGATGCCAAAGCCTGTGGCTGCAGATCTGAGCACACCCACTTGGTACCAGGCCCATGCTGACTGCACGCCTGTTGAGTAGAGAATTACCAGCTACAGCAAACAGCAACTGTTGTACAAAGTGGTTTAACATTGCAATAGTGGCAAAAATACTCTGGAGAACGTAGGTGCTTCCATTGTTTCAGGAAATTAACTCCACGTGTCACTTTATTACCCCACACTGCCAAACACACTGTTGTGCAAGTGTATTTTAAACACCAAATCTCCGCCATGTGCATCAGAAAAAGTGCTTACAATTTATTTCATGTATAACCCTTCACCCATGAAACATAAGGCTGATGACTGACTGGTATGAAGAAATGACAACCACAAACTACTGAGGAATATCAGTAACTAGTTACGTACAAACTGTATAACCCTCTCAGTGAGAGAGAGCTGCCCATCGTGACACCCCATCTCTCACTGAAGAGGACAACGCGTGGCCAGGGATGCATGCCAACTTGGTTCATTAAGGGGGTGAGTGCACTGAATACTGATTGTAAGGTAACATGCAAATAAAAATTCACTTTATTTGCTGTTTGCACAGTAATTTAGAAAAGTCTCAGTGCCTTGGCATCTGTCCTCTCCAGCCTGTTCTTGTCCTGTAGTACAAAATCTTCCACTGTAACATTTCAATACAAAATAGCTACGCTGCTGAGCATAGGCTATTTTTCTTACATAATTCTACCAGTTACTTTCTTGGAAGCCCCTTTGGCTTTCAGATTTAAGGCATATAGCACTGTTCTTCCTGCCTGCAGCCAAGAAGGCTGAGCTGAAGTCTGTCTGCCTCTAATTTGATTTTAGCATCTTTACACATTTGATTATTTACTGTAAAAAGAGACAGACATTCGGACAGATGCATTTTTTCAAACAAATCATGTCAAACATCTTGAAGACATCTCTAGCTACCTGGAGTAATTAAATTAAAACACTCTGTAAAAGCAGGGGTCAATGACACCAAGCTATGCCATTATGGCATTTCATAGACGACTTGGCTGAACACAGAAATGTCATGTTTTTTCCATTGCAGCACTCCCTGACAGTCTCTGGGTGAGGCTTTCTATGAATTTTTAGTGCTATAGGCCTTTCCACTCTCTTTCAAGGTCACAGCATTATGTGCTCTGACGCCTCTCACAGTTATTCTATATTTTTCAGTTTCTGCTCATTACTGCAAGCTGGCAAACACAACAGTTTATACTTTGGATTTAATGCTGTAAATCCAAGTTGTTCAGTTCCAGAGAAAGAAAAAACTCCAATCTATTACTACTGCTAATATACCCAAACAACACTCATGGAAGGAGCTGAAAGAAATAACACAGCATTTCTAATCTTTGGCCTCTCCTTTTAACCAAGTGTTTCCTAAAAAACAAAGGACAAATAAGTACTAAAATTTTGCAGGGAGCCTACAGAAGGGACTATGCAGCCATCGTGAGCCAATGTGGCACACTGGAGTGTAAGAATCGCACAAAAATTCTAGTGCAATTTAAAGCCATTTACTGGGAAAGGATCCTGCAGAGTGCTGGGTGCTTCCCTGGTTTCCTGGTGTTCAGTACTGTCAGTCCCACCACTGTGAAGGTAACTGAAAGCATTCAGCAATCGGAATCTTAGGATGGAAATCAAATACAGAGGGAAAGTTTGGTTCACACCTACATATACACAGCGATTATTGGTGAGCTGCATTTCACCTGTCTCCTAGTTTCTTTCAGATGAACCCTTTAAGTAATAGGTTTTGGACCCCGGGATCCCTGTGCTTTACGCCTTTTGAATAAACTCAAGTATCTGGATTTCAGCTACCTACTCATCCTTCCTGGACACTGAAGTAGCTGCAGCTTCCTTCCATCAGGGAGTTTTGGAGACCACACTCCATGAGACCAGCCAGCTCACCAAGTACCAGGTTTTTAGCTAGTTATAGAAAAGAGTACATCCAAACAAATGTAGAAAAGGCGTACTCACTTTGTTTTTACACAGGCCCTTTTTCTTCCTTACCTGACATATTTCCGCTTCAGAAAGCCTCTCCTATTTCCCAGATTTCTCCAATGACATCTCTTCCACAGAGCAAAACAGGAGTAGGAAGAACCTCCAATAGGAAAATAAGACTTTAGCTGACACTGAGCAGTTTCCCCCTCAGGGAGCACAAGGGACAATACCATACAATAAGTGCAATAAGTTCATGGTTTGTATCAATAATGCAGCAGCGAGATGTCAAAGCTTTAGGTGATATAACTTTAGAGACATAAAAGAAGAGCTCTCTGTAAACGAAATTTCTGAAACTACCCTAATGCTTCATAATGTGACTGTGCTGGATATAGGTACGGAGACACCCTTTTTGCCATATAATAGGATTTTTATCTGCAGCAATCCAAACAGAACTGATAGACATCTGCCTCTTTCTAATGGTCTCTGCTAGGGCAGCCCTGGAGATTTTTGTTCAGAGCAAAGCCGTGTCACAACTGGTATTATCCTGAACCTTAACAGACACTGACCTTCCAGCCTAAACCCGAAGTCCTCAAGCATCTTCCTATAAGGCTGATATCAAATGTGCACAGTGGGTGATGAGGTCAGTGAACCAAAACCTATAATCCTTTATGAAACATCAAGTCCTCTCCAGCTTGCAGAATTGTCTGAAAAAAATCTGGTACAAAAAGCCAAAATGTCACACATTAAAAGTGTGTAGTTGTAGCTTGTTAACAGAGGTTGTTCACAGAGCTTTAAGCAGGTAACAGGCATGAATAATTTTCTGGATGAGGTAAAACATGCAAATATGCGGTACCTTACAACTATGTTCAAAGTGAGCCTTTTACTATTTTTAAATAGTGTACTAAGCATATATGAAAAATTCCTGACTGGATTCTTCAAACACAAGTGACACTTGAAAGCTGTCTGTCCAGACCCTGCTATGAAAGACCCACTGGAATTTACCAGTTCTGTTTCCTGTGTTACCACCAGCACAAAACCATCTGAGAAGCCAAATGCACGTTACAGCAGCCAGCACCATTCCTCCTCCCATGCACTCTGGGATATATAACCTGTGTTTGGCTTATAAAGCTTTCAAGGAAGAGCTGGTTCTTCTCCTTTTAACTTTCACATAGTGCTTAGTATAATGAGGCCTGGGAATGCTGATTCTACCAATCGCCATAAAGCAATTAAAAACCTGCCATGGCTTCCTTCAGCCTTTTTACTACTGATTTACTACAATCAGCTCTAAAGTCTTCACGAGTCTGCCTGTGACAATTAACAAACCCCAAGAATAGTAAAACAAATCCTAGCAAAGACACTTATCTTTTGATGTCTTGAACGTCAGAGACATTCCTCTCCACAGAGCAGTGATACGAAGTTGAATGAAAACCACTGCATTGTGAGCCGCATGTAATAAAAGAATCCTTTAAGGTAAGCACTCCTCCTTCTCAAGGACTTTATTATTTTTTTTGGTTGCTCTCCTCCCCATGCAAAATTGATCTCAAGTGGTGGCAACCCCTCCAGAGATGGACAGGTCCATTACTGTCTGTCCCCATTTCAATGTCACCCTTACAGGCATCACAGCCACTGCTGGAAGGACACAGCTGTACTTATCAGTGGTTCTTCAAATTAAAAAATTGAGCCATTTTCTTCATATCAGATGCATCCAATGCAGAGCAGTGGTTAATAACTCAGGAGGTGAAAAACGCAGGGTCTGATATATTTAATATCACACATTCTAGCAGTCTTCCAGTACCTAAAGGGGACCTATGGGAAAGATGGGGAGGGACTCCTTATCAGGGATTGTAGTGATAGGATGAGGAGTAGTGGCTTTAAACTGAAAGAAAGGAGATTTAGATTAGATATTAGGAAGAAATTCTTTACTCTGAGCATGGTGAGCCACTGGAACAGGTTGCCCAGGGAAGTTGTTGATGCCCCATCCATGAAGTGTTCAAGGCTAGATTTGATAGAGCTTTGAGCAACCTGGTCTAGTGGAGGGTGTCCCTGTCCATGGCAGGGGGGTTGGAACTAGGTGATCTTTAAGGTCCCTTCCAACTCAAACCATTTTATGATTCTGCAATTATCAGTTGTGTAGTGCTTTACATCACACATTTGCTTTCTTTATACCAATTATTCCATCTGTGGTTCATGATCAGCTCTTTCAGCAGGAGCATCAAGAGCTACTCAAGAGCAGTTGGGTCACCTCCTGACATGCACAGCACCATGCACCCACAGCACCCATTCCAGGAATAAGCAGACAGCATGGACAGTGGTTGCGAGTGCTGCCCAAGGCAAGTTTTCACTTACTCACTAATGTCTGCACACGTTCTATGTGACTTTTTACTTAAGAATACAATAAAAGTAGTTACCATAGCAATTTCCACATCACTTGATACTTGTGCTACCTCTGAGAGTCACAACACCTTTTTATAGAAATTCTTACCAACACACCATGTGAACTTTCTGATTTTTAGATGTTTTGGAGGAAAATAGACATCTTAAATTTCCTGAGATTTCAGAATCCTATTGAAAAGTGGTGCCTTTGTTTCAAGGGGGAACATTGTATATTGCATAGTAGAAACTTAATGCATTTCAGAGGAGATAGAAGAAAGTGGCTCATTCCAGAAGTATTCATCATCCACAAAGAAGATAGAAAAATGTCTGCCAAAAAGAAGCCTCTTGCTCCGTCAAAGATACAGCATGCTTAAAGAGAAGTTTTGTTTCCATGGTGACTGAATTTGGAGTAAGAACATCCCCTGCATCAGACATTGCTAAATCAAAAACCCAGTTGCTTTTGTTCACGCGGCGAGCTAGGTTTTTTAACCCTGCCTCATCCAAACAAACATTTAATTAGTATTTTGCTCTCCCATTTTCCTGTGTATGGCTTCTCTTTGTAAATGAAGCAGGAAAAAGCAAGAAGGTACAACTAAATATGAGAAACCTAATCATGCAATCTTAATCAAAAATAGCTCTAGTTTTCTAGAGCATAGCAGTATTTTTAAAAAACATTTTAAAAATACATCAGCAACAAGCTGTCCATTAAAGACAATTACCAGGTATGCACAGGCCAATGATACAAGTTCTTCTTTATTTTTCTCACGTCTCAGATATAAAAGCGATCCCTTCCCTCATACTAGTAACCTCATACTTTTGTAAAGAATGGTTAAAAAAGGATTCTCAGCAGCCAGCTTTGAAGGGGCAGCTACCTGGAGCACAGTCAAACGTGGGAAAGGGCGATTCAGAGTTGAAGGTCCTCAACAGCCACATTTTGATCAGTTGTCTCCCTGTTTAAAATTCTGATCTCACCTATATCACAGCAACTGGCAATGGCTCCACTTCAATCAGTCAGATTACTGCTGTTCAGACTAATACCAGGCACTGGACTTGAGACGAAGGTCGTTAACTTGAGCATCTCACCTTCTGCATTGCCAAAGCACCACACGATGCAGAAGATTGTGTGAAGGCAGCAAGAGGTGAAACGGGAAACCATAGCTTTGTGTTGGGGCAGTGCCAGCAGGCTGGCAGCGTCGTGGCTTTTCAGCATTGCATGGCCAGATGACAATGGGAAAAATGGTTGAAACCTTTGCTGCTCTGGGGACATATCTCTGGTGATCTCATGTGCAGCGTATATAATTTTTGCCACTGAAACTGAAGGGCTAATTTTAGCACTTGGGTTTGGGCTACAGTCAATGAAAGCAAAATCTGACACAGCCACTAAAGCTACCAGCACTTTCTGGTAGCTGCAAATGATCTATTGTCATATGCAAGTTATGGGAGCTGTGTGGAAAGGGAAAAAAAGTCCATGATGGCTGAAAATAATGAAAAAAAAATTGGTTTTGAGGTATAGAAAACAGAGTTTCTCTAGTTGCTCTAGCATTTCTGGCCAGTGTTTGCCAAGTTGCACAACGCTCAGCATAGAGGAATTAATTTTTTCCAGCAAACAAAATGCTTCAGTACTTCTTTCTATAGAAAAGAAAGAATGCCAGCTGCAAGCAAGAAGGCTAGTAAAACAATGGACATTGGATGTTTCCATTTAAATACATCTGAAGGATCAGAGTCGTCATTATCCAAGTTGCCCAACACTTCCCAGTGTAAGGCCCTTTGTCAGTTATTTATACCATTGCCAAGCTTTAGGCTGAAGGTTTACATGCTGGGTGTGTGCCTCAAGCAATTTCTTTAATCTTTTTTTTAATTTCAGCTAAAGCAATACAGCTGTTTCTGAATTAAAATGAAGAAACATTACTCTGCTTTGACCACAATAAAAAGCTTTCAACCTTTGCCTTGTTTGGCTCTACCCATCCTGCAACAGAAAACGCAACTCAAAGCTTTGGCAACTAGCAGCACTGGAGCAGGAACATTGTCTGCCACCTTCATGAAAATCCATCCAAATTTAGCCACTTTACCAGCTTTGGAAAGCAAAACCTCAACTCGTATGTGCCTAATAAAATAAGTATTCAAGATCCTTTTTCTGAAGTGTAGCACTCTACACTTTGGCCTTAAAATGTAATGTTTTGTTGACTACTGTCAACTGCATTGTCCGAAGTCCCATGTTACATGCAACCAAGCAGGCAGAAGCCTGACACTGAATAAAACATACTGCCTTCAGATCCCTTGGCTCTGACTACTTTTTCAACAGCACGTTGCCCCGTCAATAACTCTGACTAGACTGACTGTAGAAACAAACAAAAAGGAAAAGGCACACACAAAAAAATCAAGCCCAATTAATTTGGAAACTCAAAAGGTATTCTACCAGCTTCTTGAGATGGGAATTTTTCGCATCCAGTTTCAGCAGAGCCTGCCATATGAGAAACAATTGAGACCTTATTTTTATTTGGAGCAGAGCAAAATGAGTCTTTCAATTAAGTTTGTGTACAAAAGCTGAGGTTTTAAGTCCTTCCAAAAATCATTTTCTTCTACTTTTATCAAGTTAAATGAAATGTTTTCACTCAAATATTATCTACAAACAAGCCTGTTTACCAAGTCAAATCTTGTGATATCAACAGTTTAATTCTCCAGAAAACATGATGATGAATGGGACTCCTCAGCTCACTTAATGACGGGTGTCTAACAAGGTGGAATGAAGTGGTCTCTAGAGATTCCTGCCTCTCTCAGCTGGCTACTGAATGTTGCTAAGATCAGACACTTAACTTTTAGGCAGCAAAAGCCAGATGAAATGAGTCCTATCCAAAGACTAATTTTATTAAAACTACTGGATATCAACTACTTGTGCTCCCAAAAGAAGAAACTGCAGGATAAAAGCTTGGCTCTTCTTACTTTTGCATGTGCTCGTGGCCTTATGTCAGGGATTCCAGCTGCAAGCATCAGCTTGACTTGTGTTGCTTTCATCATACTTGAAAAGAGTTTTCTTTAGAACTGCAAAGTGAAATACTTAGAAATAGAGTAACAATTTATTAGGCTGAGAAGCATTTCTGGATTCTGTCAAGGCCTAGGAGGAAAGGTTCTCACTGTGTCACAGCACAGAAAGGATCCAGGATAGGAATACGGCCCTTTTACAAGTCTTAGCCATGATTGTCATGTATTAAAGATAAAAGAAAGGAAGCAAATAAAACCTCTTTGTTTAGACATGCCACTAATGTGCAACCCTGTGCCACAACTTCACTACAAGGGGCAAAACCAATCCGTCCCATTGGTTTGTGTTGGCATCCAGTGAATTTTGCCTCTAATTCCTACCAAGGGAACTCATGTTCTTGTCTCAAAGCCTCTTTCATTCCTTATGGCTGTCCACTTTAAAATGTTAGCTGAACCTTTTGTTTTATATTCTGAATTAAATATAAAACCAGCATCAATATGCTGATACATTTTGAGGTGCGTGTTATATCTGAAGTTGCTGCTCAGTTAAAACAACCTCTGCATTTTGCCATAATCTACTACACACAGACAGACTAGAAGCTCAGGAGTGTCAATTTGTTCCATAATTTATGTTTAGTCTCATTTACTTAACAAGTAGGTGACAAAACAAATACATCTATTCAGCACAAATTAGGCAGCATCCTTTTGAGCTTTCTTCCCAACTTTTCATAAGCTCCATGCACCTGAACAAGGAAATGACTACATTAAGCACTAGAGCTTAATAAAGGTTTCCAATTACTCTTTTTTCCTCTTCAATCCTAAAACTGACACTTATGATTAAAAAAAAAAAAAAAAAAAAAAAGAGCTGATGTTAGGAAAAGGCTCAAATACAGAAGAAAAGATTTGAGATCTATTGTGCATAGGCCAAGGCTCATTTAAAAATGAGACTGGGAGGAGAAACACATTGTATTTTCAAATCAACTGAACCCAGCGGTCACTAGGTTATAAATTGTTAAATAAGATGCCTGTTCATACAAGCTCTCTCCATGATTTACTCATTAGCACTTATGAAACAGTAAGAGTTTACTAATACAATCACCACAGCCTGTTACTCAAAGCACCCTCTACAACCTTCTGACAACTGGCCTTTCTGAAGGATGAGTAAAGGATGGCAATAAGCAATTTGGAAACAGAGCATCATGTCAGTCAGCTCTATCAAAATCCACAGACTGCAAGAAATTAGATGGCTTAGTGCAGTGCCACATCTCCAGCAGCACTTCAGCCTGTCAGCATCTTGGCACAAGGAGCCGGCAATTCTGCATTAGCCATTACTTGTCCTGTAGATCCAAGAGTGTTTCCAGGCTCACTGGTGCTCTCCTTCCAGTTATTCTGATCCCCAGAGCACTGTGATTTTCTGCCAATTTTGCATACACTGCTGTTTCCAGAAATTCCAGTTCAGTGTTTACACGTGTTTCACAATGATCACTCCTAACAACCATTGAGAGAGACAATATTATCATGTTTTAATTTCCTATGAACTGCTGGCTAAGGCTACACAGAAAGTTGTGAGTGCCAGATGGTCCAGTTTATTTTATTTATTCTTTCAGCATCTTTATAGAGCCATAGGCACTTTACACATTTTGCCATTTAAAATCATAAACACTTTGCCATCACCCTTAAAGTTGTGCCAGTTGCCTTGGATATTACCTTTGCTGTATCATCAGTTACCAGTCAGCATCATCGGCCTGCCAGCACCATGGTTGAAATACAGTTAAGAGAACTACAGATCCCAAACTGCAAACACCTCTTAGACAAACTGACTGTCGAGCAAAGCCTGACTGGAGGGCAACCATAGTTTTTACTGGGAAATCGTCTCGTTGGCCTTGGACAGTGGAAGTCGAGTACGCAAAGCACAACGCAATCAGCAGCATTTACTTTGTCATGGCCGAGATAATGACTTCAAACACTTTGTAGCTACAAGCAGAAAGTTTGAGAGCTACTACTTTTATTTATCCTGTTAGCTCTAACTTGGCTGACTGAAGAAGATGGGCTACTTTGGTCAATCATTAATAAATAGCGGAAGGACCATCAATTAGAAGTGACTGTATTGATAACAGATAGGAAACGCTGATACATTTCTATCTAACTTTCAAGTATGTCTATGAAGAAAGACTCTTTGTCAGCAGTCAAATAAAAACAAATGAACAAAACAAAAAAATCCACAACCAACAGAAACTTATGAAAAGGCCATTTGAATTTACAGCTCCAAATCAGCAAGTGTGGAAGTAGATACTTGAGAGATTTTCTGAGCAAGGATGAGCTGGAGCACCTCACTGAGGCAGGATCCACCTCCACATACAGGAATAATAGAAATTGGATTAGTCTTTTAATTTCAGTACCTTTTTCTTTCTGTCTGCGAATTCCCACGACAGATCCTACAACACAAAGGAAAAGCTGCTTTCCAGCCATTCGCAGATCTAGCCAATGTGAAAGCGGGATCCTTACCATCTGCTACCTGGAAACAGTTCAACATGCCTCATTTCTGCAAGAAAAACGATGAAGACAATCATTATATTTCTCACAGTTATGTTTAACAATAAAACCCCTAAAATCTCACTTTATTTCCAGCCCCAAGCTTCCTAGACCCCATCATCAAAGCTGCCTCTCCTCCCAAGCACAGTTTGCTCTTGAACTGTCCCCACCCTCTTGGTGTCTGGACCTTCTTCATCCTACCAGTTCTGATCCCAAACAGTTTTTCTACACACTTATTTGAGGGCCACAAGCACAGAGTCCTAATCAGAAGAGCACTACAAGTATTCCAGTATTAACTAAGCATTTCCAGTTATTTTATTGGGGGAGGGGTTAATTTGACATTTTCTTCTTTCCTTTGTTTTGGCACTTATTAAGTTATTAGATTTAAAAAGATGTCTAATGTCATGGAAAAAGCTGGGGGCTTCTTTACTGAGACCAGCAACCACAGAGTTTTATTATTCATCATGCTATTTAGGTTCTCCATTGTCACCTGTGTTGCTCAAGTCACTTTATTGTACTGTGCATTTTCCCAATAGCCAACCAACAGAATTACTTCTCTGCCGTAAGACAATGCAATGCGATAACTCAGGCCAGTCACTCAGGCAAAGTAAGAGCTTCCACTTAATTTGTATGGAAAATGGGAATTTGCAACAGCCTTAATACGTGAAATATTCTGGATCAGATAACATAATCATCAGCCCATGCTCCTCAGAGGCCAGTAACTCTTGTTCAGCATCTCACCTAGGAAGAAAGCTTGGCTGTCTGAAAAAAGTGCTAATTGACTAAAACTCTGTTTTGAAAAAAACAGTATCTGCACAGGAGTTTGGCAAATGCTTCTTTTCTGAGGCATTTAATTTATTTGAACAAAACACTGCATTTTAGCTTTAATTACAGTTTGACCAGCTATACTGCTGCTTCCCAGGGAACTATAGATGTGCAGCACAGAAGCAGCCACACTTGCTAGATGTTTTTTTTTTTTTTTTTTTTTTTTTTTTTTTTTTTTTTTTTTTTTTTGACCGATCTTTTCTCCGGTTGAGAGCCACATTGGATATAGCTTTACTGTCAAATTGCAAATCTACTGCCTGGGGAAGCTGCTAATCCAGAGCCCTGCAGCTGTATCATAATCTGAATTAACATTCTGGAATTGCTGAAGATGTAGAAATATTATTACTCATTTGATAGATGACTGGAAGTTTTCCAGGCAGGCAAGTTCAAAGCATCATGTAGGTGCTATTTCTTAGATTTTTTTATGTAAATGTCACTGGGCAGAGTAGATGAATAGAGACAGAGAACAGTAAGTTCCCAGCTCAAACCATGCCCTCACAGGTGGGTATCTGGGTTGTGGAGAGGAAAGATTTATTATTTTTTTATGCAAAGACAGCACTTAAGAGATGCTCACTGTAAGCACTGAGCAGTTTAGAGATCACCACAGTTAAATAGTGCTGGAGAAAGGAGAGCAGCGCTGAAAATCTGTCTTTGTGCTACACAGGAAGAATGTTTTGGGGGAAGCTTCTAGACAAGCTGCAATTGAGCCTGTGTGTTATTTATTCAGGCATCCTGAAAACACCCTTCACTTGCTATGTCAGGGGGTGGCAGAGGAGTGCAAGTAACATCCCCTGGTTTGGAGCCAGTAGGGTGTTGGCTGAGGCTTCTTCCTCTGCTTCTTTGTGGCCCTGTGAGGAGATGAGAGTGGCATAAACTGAGGGTACAAGAGTCTCAGAGACACGGGCAAAGCGCTCTTTGCTTCATGAGAGAGTTCCCAGCGCCTGGCGCTGCAGGGTCTCAGCACTCCCCACTGTCTCATCTGCTAAAGGACACCCAGTGCAGGATTCCTGAGGATCTCTTAACTCAGCTTCCTGTATCATATTGCCACCACTATGGAAAATTAATTTAGGCAAAACTCAAAACTGCAGAACAGAAAAATATTATGCATATTACTAGTATTACAGTGGACTTGGATTTTTTTTTCCCCCTTTCAAAAATCCCCAGATTCGTGGGCATCAAGTTCATGATCTTTCCCACTCTAAGCACAGTTTGAATAATGCAGTTTTGCATATGGGGCATTTCCTGGCATAACACAAATTCCACAGCTACCAGAGCTTTGGGAAGCTTGCAGTTCTTGTGAGCGTGATATTCTGCCTTGGGGAGGGAGATGAGATGTCACACAGTTACATATTTGCCAACCAGATTTTCCTCTGGTATGGATATAAAATTTTAGGCCAGGTGGACAGACCTTTGTTCTGTTCCTAATAAAAAAGGCTATTGCTCCCACACGAGTCTCTCTACAAGGATGATGGCGAGGCATCACCTCCCCAGAAATGCCATGTCCTCAGTCCACACTGGGACATCTCTTGGGTACCTGTCACACACGCATCAAGTTTGAACACGCTGTTTATGTCTACCTGTCATCACAGCTCAGGGTGACGTTACAGGAGAAACGACCGGTGGAAATGCCTGTTCCTGACAAGCGGCCGGGCTGCGGCAGGTCCGGGTGGGCGCAGTGTGCTGGCGGGGTGTTCCTGCTGGCAGGGTGTTCCTGCTGGCGGGGTGTTCCTGCTGGCGGGGTGTTCCTGCCGGCGGACTCTCCGCGCCCCCGGCCCCTGCGCGCAACAGCCGCGCTGCGCGGCTCCGGCTGCCCTCTAGTGACTGGTGCGGGGATAACCCTCCCCCGGCCCGACTCCTCTCCCTCCGGAGTTGCGGCTCTGCTGCCCCAGCCAGCAGCTGCCGTCTCTCAATTCAGACGTGGTCCTGATGTGGTTTACTAACTGTACATTAGCATCTGCTCTCCGATTTCCGGAAAAAAAAATAAAAATAAAAAAAAAAATAAAGTATTTCCCATCAGCTGAAGCCAAATCTACAGATCACAAAAATGGGCAGGACTAGCAGACAATGAAACACTCTGCCCANCGCAGTGTGCTGGCGGGGTGTTCCTGCTGGCGGGGTATTCCTGCCGGCGGGGTGTTCCTGCTGGCGGGGTGTTCCTGCTGGCGGGGTGTTCCTGCTGGCGGGCTCTCCGCGCCCCCGGCCCCTGCGCGCAACAGCCGCGCTGCGCGGCTCCGGCTGCCCTCTAGTGACTGGTGCGGGGATAACCCTCCTCCGGCCCGACTCCTCTCCCTCCGGAGCTGCGGCTCCGCTGCCCCAGCCAGCAGCTGCCGTCTCTCAATTCAGACGTGGTCCTGATGTGGTTTACTAACTGTACATTAGCATCTGCTCTCCGATTTCCGGAAAAAAAAATAAAAATAAAAAAAAAAATAAAGTATTTCCCATCAGCTGAAGCCANGCGCGGCTCCGGCTGCCCTCTAGTGACTGGTGCGGGGATAACCCTCCCCCGGCCCGACTCCTCTCCCTCCGGAGTTGCGGCTCTGCTGCCCCAGCCAGCAGCTGCCGTCTCTCAATTCAGACGTGGTCCTGATGTGGTTTACTAACTGTACATTAGCATCTGCTCTCCGATTTCCGGAAAAAAAAAATAAAATAAAAAAAAAAAGTATTTCCCATCAGCTGAAGCCAAATCTACAGATCACAAAAATGGGCAGGACTAGCAGGCAATGAAACACTCTGCCCATGTGTGCACGTGCTGGAACCATTAGAACTCCTCTTTCTAGCAAACGTTTCTCAGCAGTGAACTGAAATGTTTTCAATCAGATTCTGCCAATTTACCAGTTTAGACGGATCATCTTGGGAAAGGCACTTCTGTTACAGAGTAGTGTTTCTGCTCAGAGCCTCCACCCTCGAACACCCAGCCAGGCCATGAATCCAAATCCCCTCTACTCAGCCAAGGGACTCGCTTATTCCAACTAAATCAG
>JAHREE010000209.1:1254417-1288868 GCA_033628505.1 Tringa tobata
GTGTTATTTATTCAGGCATCCTGAAAACACCCTTCACTTGCTATGTCAGGGGGTGGCAGAGGAGTGCAAGTAACATCCCCTGGTTTGGAGCCAGTAGGGTGTTGGCTGAGGCTTCTTCCTCTGCTTCTTTGTGGCCCTGTGAGGAGATGAGAGTGGCATAAACTGAGGGTACAAGAGTCTCAGAGACACGGGCAAAGCGCTCTTTGCTTCATGAGAGAGTTCCCAGCGCCTGGCGCTGCAGGGTCTCAGCACTCCCCACTGTCTCATCTGCTAAAGGACACCCAGTGCAGGATTCCTGAGGATCTCTTAACTCAGCTTCCTGTATCATATTGCCACCACTATGGAAAATTAATTTAGGCAAAACTCAAAACTGCAGAACAGAAAAATATTATGCATATTACTAGTATTACAGTGGACTTGGATTTTTTTTTCCCCCTTTCAAAAATCCCCAGATTCGTGGGCATCAAGTTCATGATCTTTCCCACTCTAAGCACAGTTTGAATAATGCAGTTTTGCATATGGGGCATTTCCTGGCATAACACAAATTCCACAGCTACCAGAGCTTTGGGAAGCTTGCAGTTCTTGTGAGCGTGATATTCTGCCTTGGGGAGGGAGATGAGATGTCACACAGTTACATATTTGCCAACCAGATTTTCCTCTGGTATGGATATAAAATTTTAGGCCAGGTGGACAGACCTTTGTTCTGTTCCTAATAAAAAAGGCTATTGCTCCCACACGAGTCTCTCTACAAGGATGATGGCGAGGCATCACCTCCCCAGAAATGCCATGTCCTCAGTCCACACTGGGACATCTCTTGGGTACCTGTCACACACGCATCAAGTTTGAACACGCTGTTTATGTCTACCTGTCATCACAGCTCAGGGTGACGTTACAGGAGAAACGACCGGTGGAAATGCCTGTTCCTGACAAGCGGCCGGGCTGCGGCAGGTCCGGGTGGGCGCAGTGTGCTGGCGGGGTGTTCCTGCTGGCAGGGTGTTCCTGCTGGCGGGGTGTTCCTGCTGGCGGGGTGTTCCTGCCGGCGGACTCTCCGCGCCCCCGGCCCCTGCGCGCAACAGCCGCGCTGCGCGGCTCCGGCTGCCCTCTAGTGACTGGTGCGGGGATAACCCTCCTCCGGCCCGACTCCTCTCCCTCCGGAGCTGCGGCTCCGCTGCCCCAGCCAGCAGCTGCCGTCTCTCAATTCAGACGTGGTCCTGATGTGGTTTACTAACTGTACATTAGCATCTGCTCTCCGATTTCCGGAAAAAAAAATAAAAATAAAAAAAAAAATAAAGTATTTCCCATCAGCTGAAGCCANGCGCGGCTCCGGCTGCCCTCTAGTGACTGGTGCGGGGATAACCCTCCCCCGGCCCGACTCCTCTCCCTCCGGAGTTGCGGCTCTGCTGCCCCAGCCAGCAGCTGCCGTCTCTCAATTCAGACGTGGTCCTGATGTGGTTTACTAACTGTACATTAGCATCTGCTCTCCGATTTCCGGAAAAAAAAAATAAAATAAAAAAAAAAAGTATTTCCCATCAGCTGAAGCCAAATCTACAGATCACAAAAATGGGCAGGACTAGCAGGCAATGAAACACTCTGCCCATGTGTGCACGTGCTGGAACCATTAGAACTCCTCTTTCTAGCAAACGTTTCTCAGCAGTGAACTGAAATGTTTTCAATCAGATTCTGCCAATTTACCAGTTTAGACGGATCATCTTGGGAAAGGCACTTCTGTTACAGAGTAGTGTTTCTGCTCAGAGCCTCCACCCTCGAACACCCAGCCAGGCCATGAATCCAAATCCCCTCTACTCAGCCAAGGGACTCGCTTATTCCAACTAAATCAGTGTTGGTTGTTTTTTGGTGGGTTTTGTTTTTTTTTTTAGTCCCTGAACATTTGCAGGACAAAAAGTTTTTGGATCCACTTCCCTATCACCTACATTGTGCCACAGCTATATCAGATGCTCCTACAAGCCTGACTGTTTAAGCTTCTATAAAGAAAACTCGTAGTATTAAACAGCTGCACAAACACTTCTTGGGGATGTTTCAAAACCACCCTTATATGTAAAATTTCAGTCACAGAACGAGCTTCAGTTTTCACTATGTCAAACCTCATTATATTCTGCTCTCGCAATTGGTGGAATAATTTATCTTGTCACAGTCTGATGAGACTCTGGTGCCAACGTTCCCCTGACCCACATACTCCCTTCTGAGCCATTTTGAGGGAAGGATCTAAAGACCTATTTTTTTAATTACTTTATAGCATGTGATTAAGATAACTTGGAATAAACGCAAGGGAAAATGAGGGCAGAAAAATTAACTCTTGAGAAAACTGCAAGTTGCCAACATGAAGTGTACTCATTCCTTAAATTAAAAAAAAAAAATAAAAATAATCATGTTATGACTCATCACCTGGAGTTGCCTCCCCAGTCTGAAATCCAGCCTGTGGCATTTAATTTTTGGACTTCCTAGAAATTCATATTTGAGTTTGAATTCTGTGAATAAATTTTAGCCCTCAGACAATCATATTCAGTCACAGAAGCCAAGGCCTCTCATCCAAACTCAGGCAATTTAAAATCACTACCCAGGATGTGATTAGACCCTGAGCTGGGGCTAGTGCTTCTAGGGGACCACTTTAAGTGACTCGTCTTTGCAACACATTCTCCAAGAGTCTCACTGTCCTTTTCCAGCCCTGCTTAGCTGTTTCCTCCAGGTGGGATTATCTCCAGCAGCTGCCCCTGGCTTCCCTCCTGTAGGTGCGCCGTGTCCACCTCTAGATACTGTCTCAAGCTCACAGACCAGACGTCTCTGTCTTGCACTTGGTGAAATAACAAAGAAATGATATTATCTCCACAATCATTCCTGTTTCATTTGTGCTATTTATTCCTTTTTTTTAAAAGAGTAAGTATCAGTGATCACTATGTCAGCACTGAGATTGCTGGACTCTGATGTAGCAGGAAGCATACAGACAGACAGGCCAGGCTATGAAGACTCAAGGAATATATATTTTTAGAGCTCAGAGAGGTTATTACTGACAAACAAAATCTACAGGTGCTTCATGAATTCATTGACACTGACAGATACTCTATCACTGGCAGAGTTCACACATGATAAAATAATTGATTTATCTCAGAGTAAAATGTGTTGCTTCCTTTAGAAACAAATGACAAAAGTTAATGATATATCTGACGTTACCAAGTTATTTTAAGGTTTTTTTTTAATCAGTAAAGACACTTCCTCTGAATTAAGTTTTATTTATAGCTGTTCAAACCCAAACCAGACAGGAATTCAAATCATGGAGTTTCAGATCTTTGTAGAAATCTCTAATTCACTATGCTATTATGACCTAGAACTTCAGGGTTCCCCCCTCCACATTTTCTAGCACTTGTCTTAAAACTTGAAATCACCCAGCTCCAAAGACAGGCAGAGCAAGCCTGAATGCTTACCTTCATTGCACCGTGTATGTAGGACATAGCTGTGGTCAGTTTGACCACTAAAGAAAGCTGGAAAACCTTCAAGCCATTACAGTAATGCTGCCAACGTAACACTTCAGAAACACAGATGTTTTCCAAAGACACTGTTGAACACCAACATCCTTTGTGTTGCTAAGCTTTGGGGGAGCAGTCACTTCAAAGCAGCTTGTCATGGTTTAGGAAGGGTGATTTTCATTTTCCAACTATGCAGCTTGATGTCTCTATAACATGTTTACAGCAAAATCCCAACAATCTCAACCCAGTGGCCAAAAGTCCCAGTCATGAGGCAGTTGCCTCTGAATGACAACCCTGGCTTCCTGTGCCTGGCTCGTTGCCTATAAAGAAGTGAATGAGAGCCCAAAGCAGACACATTTCCACAGCCACAGAAAATATAAGAAATCTGAGCTTCTCCTTCACAGAGGTCTGTCTTTTCTAACAATCAAAACACAACATAGTAATGAGAAGTGCTCACCATTTAATTTTTACCAACACTAGTAATCCTGAATGCAGCACACTGGCCCAAAACATTGCCTTGGAGACAAAGGCTGTAAGAGAAGGTAATGTGATGGAGCATGAAGGAATGAGGAGGTATCCTTAATTGATATTTGTAAGAAAATTCAGGGATTATAAAGATAGTGAACCAACTATTGATTTTAACTCTTCGTACTGGCTGGCAGAAGGATATATGCCATTGGTATGGAAGGATAGGAAATGATGCTGCAGAACTGAAAGTATGCAAAGCTATCCCAAGGGAAGCTGGAGGGAAAGCTTATTACTTGATCTCAAAGATTTTTATTTCCAAAGATCAAGATTTCTCAGAAGACAATAACTATACCAAAAAAATCTACATAAATATATATTAAGCCTGCCACACCTGTTTCCTTTTTATCCATCAGGAAAAAAAAAAAATCAAGTCAAAGGCTCTATCAAACTTGTCAAAACAAGAGAATGTTCCTACATGTCAGCCTCATCAATCAACTACTGCCACTGCAGGAAATGCAGTATTAGGTTTCACATGGATAATAAACACTTTTTATATTTGACATTGATTTCTAGCTTGTCATTTTTTTATTAATACCTCAGCCCCAAAAGGAATAAAGAGTGTAAAGCAAGGCAGAGAGATGAGACTCTGAAAGGATGTATTTGATCTTGCTGATCATTTGCATTAGCCTATCCAATGAAGAAGGTAAACTCTACTGTCCAGGACAATGGGTCTTCAGTGCTGTAAGGCTTTTATAAGGTCATCTATTTTAATCTTGTTTTCACAGTTAGAAGAGGACATGAAAGACAGTATTACAGGTGGGAGAAACATCTGGTTTCCAAACTAGTTATATCTTTGTCCAAAACGGAAAAGGCTAGGTAAATCTCACTGGATTTTCAGATTCATAATACTTTTTCAATGACTGCTGTTAATTAGGAAAGTAGCTGTAGGCTTCATTCCTATGGCAAAGGAGACAGCATTTACAGAAACCGTATCTGTTCAGCTCTGAGACACCTCTGTCTAATCTGGCCTCTGTATCCCAGAAAGACAGGATGAAAACAAAGCTCCCAGGCCCACTGAGACACAGAGCTCCTCGTGGCTTCCATGCACTGAGAGGCAGCCCTAACCCGCTGCTACTTTTGGCCAGATGCCTCACCTGAGGCAAGTAACTCATCCTTGGCTGCTGGGTTTCTTCCATCTGTATACGAAGCAAAATTACTACCTGACAGCAAGAGGGCGAATGATTAGTTAATGTTTGTGAAGTGCTAAGAATTGTTATGACAGACCTTGCTCCTGCCAAACGCAGGAAAATCAATTAATCCATCTCAGTACCGATCCATCTCAGTTCCAATCAATCTAGTAATCGGCTGCCTGAATGCTATTTTCTATCACTTGCACATATATTTTTCACCTTGTTTTAATACAAGCATAGTTTATTGGGGGGGGGGAGTGTGGAGGCCGTGCAAGCCCCACATAAGAGTGAAATTAAATTTCGCATTATTTTTCCTTCCTTACAAAGTGCTTACTCATCTCTAATCTCTGTTCTAGCATCAAGCGAGGCACCAGGTTACTTTCTACATATGCAGGTTACTTTCTACAATCAGTATCTTGATATACCTTGAATGAAAAAACTGGGGCTTTTTGGTGAAGCAAATGCTTGGAAGTTGCTCTCCAACTACACACAATTGTTTCTGCTACAATATGAGGCAGCTGGTGTGCTGTGGCTGCTGTTCATTGTAGTCACTGTTGTCTCGTCTCCAACCCCCTCATCTATTTGGTACAGTCATCTTTTGTTTCTCACAACTGAAGTACAGTGTTTTTCACAGGAATATGCTTTTGTTCTGTGTCCTGCCTTGCATACTAGGACTTAATAAGGGCTTTTACGTGCTAAATATTAATGTTTAGCATTTCCACATCTTCCATTATGGCCATTCTGCGTTGGCTTGTGCTGCTGTAAGGGTAAAATAATCAGTTGTGGGCCTCCAGGGTAATCCCAGTCTTAGGGGAAGTAAGAAACTGAATTTTAAATTCAATGCCTCATAAGCCAGGCAATTTCTGCTGATTCAGGCATGTGTGTGACAAGCAGCTGCCCTGGGGAATCCAGTGCTGATCTCACACTCACATGCTCCACGAGACAGAGGGGAAACCCTTCTGCTTGTATCACACACCGCAGTTAAGTCTTGGGACAGCTGTGCCAGGGTGTGAGGATTTTAAAGGGACATTAAAGACAGGTCACACAGATGGGCACACAGCTGAAGTGGAATTACTACAAAAGCTGGACTAAGGGTATTAGAGATACCTTGTTTAAGAAAGCACAACTCTGCAGCCCCGGGGTCCCTATCTCACAGTCTTGGGAGCTATTTTTCCAGCAGACTTGTAGTATGTTGAACAGTGGCACACAGCAAAGTCATGATAATCAGGAGAGTCTCAGGATAAACTGGCAGCACATAAAGCTAATTCAGCTATGTTAATAGTGCCCCAGGAAACACGATACCTGTTCTTTAAGTGTGCAGTGGAAAGATTCATTAAAAGTTTGGTTTGAAGTCATTTTTCTGCTCTTTGTTCTCTCTCAGTTCCTTTACAGTTTTTGGTGGTTGGTTTTTGTGTTTTTTTTTTCCTTGAAAACAAATCATAGTTAGAATAAAGAGATTGCTGACCTACATTCTCACAGCTGTATTATATTAATTGTGAGGCATGTCAAATGAAATTCAGGAGTGAAGCGATCGGCACTGAGACAGGCTGCAAAAACACCTACCTCTCAAACTCCTAAGCTTCTCATTTGGAACCATTAGAATAATCTCTTTGAAAGATCCAAGCAGGATTTCCAATGACTGATTTTTTATTCTGAGACACACAGGAGGAAGGCTTTTCACATTATAGAAAAGCCACTTAACTCCAATACATGGACCAACCTGAGCCAAACACAGCCCCATTAAAATCAGAATATATGTTGCCGAAAAACACCTCCATATTCAGGGATGTTATGACCAGATTGCTGTGATCTGTCAAAATAAGAGCAAGAAGTGTATACCAAAGCATGAGATGCCCACACTTGCATATTCTAAGTTAAATTTGTTAGGGACAAAATTAAATAATACTGTATTAAAGAGGGTATTGGTTATTTTGGTTTATGGGCATCTAAAAGCAATGTCCTATCTGAAGATCTCTATCTCTTGGGGAAGAAGGATAAAAGCACTTCAAAGATGTTCTTGGAGTAAGGAGCCCAATTCTGCTTGACTGTGTTTCAGTGTCCAGGCACTGATCCTTGCATCCTCCTCAGCACGAATTGTGGTGTTTGGCAGTGTGCGGGGCTGCTGGCCACAGTTGCATGGTAAACAGGGACATGAAAAGCTCTCCCTCACTCTGGACAGGAGTTGTATCTGCTGGCCAACAGGTAAGTATCGCTCCCTTCCTGATTCAGGACACTGAGTTGCTAAAGAGATGCTGTAAAATGCTTGGAGATTTTACAAATCGCCCTTGGCTATCACACCCTGAAGTCACATTACTTTTGGGGAACAGTTTAAAACACAGGACATGCCTCGAGCTTGGTGAAAGGTTTGCACAGGCTCATGACCCTGCCAAGCATGGGAGGACCCAGAGTCCAACCCTCTTGCATGGTTCCTCAACTGCTTGGACACACTCCAGCCAGTGTGCTTTACCCAAAACCACGTTCAAAATAAACCTTTGAGTATAACCAAATGCCATAAATCAAGGTGAATTTGAACCCTCTGAGTAAAAAAATTCCATAAACCATGAATTTACCAGGTAACAAATGCACCAGGAAGTACATCTCACACACACAGGTACAAAATATGTTTACACGCATATATGGGCAGACACAGTTTATATACATCCCAAATATGCTGTTACTTGTGTAGTCATTATTCTTATTTCAGCTTCAAAGTCAGTTATGGCTATGAGTTTCAAAAATTTCCTTGACTGTGCACTGCAAAAAAAAAAAAGCAGGAGCAAAGACTGCTGAAAATACTATTACATATCATACTAAAAAAATCGGCTAAAAACATATTGTAAATGTGTCTATTCCCATACACTATTGTTCAAAAAACACAGCTGATGTGAGAAAATGAAAGTTAGTGAAGACCAAAGAGATTCATCCAGTGTTAACGAGCTTAAAAGAGAAGCTATAGAAAATGAAGAGCTGAAGTCTTTATTCCATTTGCTTATTTAGATAGCACTGAAAAATCTCTAATATCTTGCTGTTACACCAAAAAATATTCAGAACATGCTACAGATTTCATGTTTCAGGCAGCATACCCGTACCTAAGACTATATATATGCTTTTTTCTTTGTGCAGCACCAGAAACTCCATAAAGGAACAAAGGCCAGTAGTAAATTTCCAAGCTCATTTTAAGAAGCTTTTGCTTATCTTGCATTATTTTGTTCTTCATTGTCTTTCTCAATGGTCTCTTGAATGAAACACCTGCCACTTATAAGGGTGACAAATTTTCTAGGATGCAAGCAGCATATGCAAGATAACATTAAACACAAAATATCAACATGGTGTAAATATTAACTCTGATCTCTGGAAGGGTGTAAGAAAAAGGTCTCTTTGTATGATGATGCAAAGCCCTTACTCTAAACACTGGGCATCAGGAATGTTTGTAGCACGTACTGAAGTTAATGACTAAGCACCACCACACCTTCTGGCCATGCTGAGCTGTGAATCTCAGCCTAGAGGAAAACACTACTGCCTCAACCTCCCTGTCTCTCTCTTACTCTGGCAGCTCATGAAATATCCTATGGATGTTTCACCCCACAAAACATCCTCATTCACCATTGCCACTTGGAAATTGCTGATTGCCAAGATGTGGCTCTTAATGAGTCCCATGGTATTTACAGAGACACTGTTCATTTGGAGTGGTGTTACCTTGCAGACAGTTTTCCAGCATAAGCAGTACTGAAGCACACCAGGGCATACCTGACAATCATAATTTCTGTCACCCAGTACAGTTGTACAGTGATTACCCAGAAAATTCAGGTCAAAAATATCATTCTTGTTAGAGAGAAAACACAGCTCTGCCACAGATGTACCAAGTAACATAGTTTTAGATTATTTTAAAGTGAGATTTGTCCAACCTCTCCTGCATTTTCACCATATCAAAATTGACATAATCCAACCAAAAGAAACCCATCTGTCTCATATTAATTTCTGAGAAGACATAGTGTATTTCTGCTGTTCTCCAGATGTACAGCATCTATAACTGTAATATTTTTTCGGCATTTGTGTTATAACGGTTTTAAACCAATTTCTCATGAAATATATAGCACTCTTTATACAGAAAAGGCTATTATCTTATAAATACATTGTTCTGGATCTGTATTTACAATTTTTCACCAAATCTATTTCATCTTTGTCAATTCTTAGAGTCCGCAAAAGACCAGAACAACAAAAAAGTTCATGCTAAGAAGTTTATCCTTACAATGAGCTACTCCGTTCAGGGCAGGGCGGGTCATAATAGTTACTGATTTGTTGATGAATTCAGTTTCAAAACATCCCACCCTGTACCTAACAGCTACACCCAGTAGAGCAGCAGGGCCTGTGTGAGCCCCTGGTATGTTTCACAGTCCTTGCTCCCATTTCTGCCCGAGTAATGACGAAGGCATTGCCTTCTGTGCATATAAAATGAAGAGTAAATCCTCCAATCTATGCCAGTCTGAACCATTTCAGATAAAAATTCTGAACCCAAAGCTCCACACAGATCTTGCTCCTGCTGGATTTCCCATTCAGTTTTGCTAACACAGAAGATTCCACTCAAATAAACAACCAAATATTGATATTTATGCAAATGGTACAAGTTATAATGTAAACTTTTGAAGTTTGCTTGTGTTCACTTCAAAACCAATGAACAGTGTTTTTACTTTGAACCTTCTAACTCAAATGCTATGAAAAAGATGCCTTTCAAGTAGACAAATATAATTCAAATCAAGGCAGTGCATAATGCAGAGTGAAATCTTCTCCCACATTGTAAGGCAGCAAGTACAATATTATAGCTAAGCTGTAAGCCACTGAGACCAAGATTTTGTAGTAAAAACATTGACAGACCCTTAACTATTATAGTGCCTCCTGGCAGTGCTATAATTAGATTGAACATAACTATTAGTCATCTTAATTAGTATACACATTCCTTGTTTAGCACAATAAAAATTACAAAGCAAGGATGCCACTTAATTAGGTGACCTGGGAATTGATGCCTACCTATATTTCACTTTTATTTTAAGTGTCCTTACCAAGATTAAATCTAATATTTATAACCAAGTCTAGGTATTTATACGACTCTCCACCTGTACGCAAAATCATCTGTTAAATTAATATATATTAAATACCTCAAGGACATTTCTGAAGTTATTCTAGCAGTTCTTTTGGAACTGCATTCCAAGGAAAGAAATACATCACAATTTTAGAAACTCAAGGTTAATTGCATATTCTAATAAGTATCTTACATACCATAAATTTAAAAGAAAAGAAAGTGCATTCAGTTAAATCCCTGTCATCCTTCCAGTTCTCCTGATGATGCCTCATTGTTTCCATAGTGAAGTGCTTGAACCTCTTTAAAACCTCTGCTACTGGGACTGTCTAATGGCTCCACTGTTGTGGGTAGACAGGAAGGCAACGTGTGATCTGAAGTCCCACTGAGCTTCACCTAATCCCAGCAGTACAATATCTAGCTACATTCAATAAGACAAATATTGGAAAATATCTTACATGTGCCTGAAAACACCAAGCTGTGAACCTGCAGCTCAGGACATGCCTGTGGATCCATCTATCAGTGCTTCCACATTGATACTCAGTTTTAGGGCACAAGTACGTGCGCAAAGATGGCACGTTTGCTCTCTGACCAGCAGTAAGGAGGAGGAGTTGAAGTTTTGGAAGAAAGCACACCATTTGTTGACTATGATGAGGTAAGACCTCTACTAAAACCAAATTTATACATGCTCCGAAGTGGAGCTCTATTTTCTGCTCTGTTGTGACTTGGAATCCACCCGCACTTTCCTCTTTTTGGTTCCTTGCCTTCTCCATGCTTGTCGCAGGAGATTCACTTATGAAACCGGAAAACTGCTCGGTGGTACTTTATTAGTGCAAAGACACTCACCAGCATGTGGTGGGATGTAACAGCCTTTTAATAACCTTCACTCGCTAAGGTAGCTTTAGTTTTGAAGGTGTAACAGACCTTATAAAAATGCTGGCAATTCAAATCATAGGAAAATACAATCAATCACCACTTCAAATTCTGTTTTTTGGTGATTTAACACCACAACATTCACCATGTTTAACACCAAGTCCTCAAACACACTTTCCAGCTGCAATTTCTGCAGAATTATTTTTTTTTTTAAAAGAGTTGAACTAAGTAGCCACTTGTTTTTATTAGAGAGGTGTTTTTAAGTATCAACCTCATCCATCACATGCTTCAAAACACTGGAAACTTTGTATAAGCAATCCCAGGTATTATGAAACCTTCCTGCACTTCACAAGTACCCTAATTTCTGCAGTGCTGACAAGCTATTGAGAACACATCAAGGGCATTCAGCAAGCTGTCTGGGGACTTTGGTTTTAGTCTCTGTCTTCGCCTCAGAAAGTGTCAGAGGAAGGTGGTCTCTACCCCTTTCCCATTTCACAGGTCAGCTGAGGAGTTATTTATCTGAGGGTCATGGAAGCTAGTGGTCTAAAATGAGACCAGCGTTAGTTTTGTAGCATCAGACAAAGATGCTACAGAATTGTAAATTATGTTTAACAATTTTCCTTGCACTACTTTCATACACAGATATCTTGAAAATAAAATGTGCCCGCCTTGCCATACACAGATACATCATATACAGTAGGAAACACAGAACAAAGCAAGCAGCTGAGAGCCTCTAGCGCGTGTCTTTAACTGTATGAATGCAATTACTCCACCCTGTGTTCAAGCCTTGAGTGGGCAGAGTGCCTTTCAGTCTGCCTAGAGTGCACTATAGCATCCAATAAACAGCTTCGATGTGATACAGCAGCATTTTGCAATAAAACCGCTGCTCAGAACAAGACCCCACAAGAAAAATGAAGACAAAACAAAAATGTCATGACATTTGGTATAGAAACCAAACGTGCTTTCTTGCCAGGTACCTGCTGACATTGCCAGACTTTAACCTCTTTCCTCCAGCCCAGAAAGCCCACCACAGCAGTTAGCAATCTGTTCACACCGTCATTAAACCGATTATCCCTTAGTGATGGAAAAGTCTCTACAAATGCCACAGTGTCACTGCTCTGTGACAAATCCCATTCCTTCTAAGTGGAGAGTGTTTAATATTTACTAACTCCAGATTAATTTGAATTTAAAGAAAAAGAAAGAATTAATGAAGAAAATTGCTTCTGTAGGCAGACTATGGTAAATATCAATATGTTTCATCAGAGCTCCTCTTTCGTTAGTTCTAGACCAATTACAGCAACTATTTCTTCTCCAGGATAATTCTTCAAGCTATTAAAAGCACATGTGGAAAAACTGAAATTCTCTCTCACTTCCTTATTGCAAAGGACTTTCAAATGATAATTGTTAAAGATATAGGAAGAATGGGAGGGTTATTGTTTGCCACAGATTAAGAGACTTGCCAAAAAACGTAGAAGAATTTATATTCATTGTACCCAGCAATAGAAAACAAAAGAATATAATTTTTGTAAAAAATTTAAGGCAAGAACAATAGAGGTGCAGGAAGTAATTTTTCTTACCGTGACCGGTTTTCCATTTTTTTCCTACTTCACCAGAACGGAAACATTCAGACCACGGGCTCCCCAGTAAATCTTTTAGGATACTTCAGGAAAGTCTTTCAGTGATGTGGCTCCAAGGCGCTGGTGTCTGTCAGTGTCCAAATCCTCCTGAAAAGATGCACTGTGCTGGTGGATTTCTTGTGCATCATGAATAGCAAGAACAGGCGATTACTGTAAATGCTTTGTCCATTATCCCCAAATAGCCAGATGCTTTTGCTAAAAAAGTCTGGAAATGAAAGCGTTTAACACTGACAAGACAAAATGACATTGCAGGGCTTCAGCTTTGGAACATGCAAAAGTTGAAGTGGGCACCGCTTATCCCATCTGATGAAACAGCACAAGTCAGTCTGCGTTGGCTGACATTGTATTTGCCAGATTTCCTTCATAAATGATAGTCTGCTAGAACAAAATGAAACAAATGAAAAAAGGACAAGGCCAAGGTTCACGAGAAACTAATGATGCCGCAGAGAAGAGACACTTGAGCAGTCTGTGAGAGGGACGCAACTGATCAACACAAAACTTGGCGACTATTCACTTAACTTTTTTTTTCTAGGTGAACATAATTCTTGTTACTTTAAAATGCAGTCTGTAGGCTATGCACCTCCTGTCCACTTCATCAGTTTGCCTGGGGGGAAAATTAGGGGAGACAGTGTTGAAAGCCTAACATACAATGTATTTATAATTAGAAGGCATCCTCTGTCCTCAAGTCCTCCTTCTTCTCAGTTCCCCCATCTCCTCATTCCTGTAACAGGCTGAATATTCTCCTGCAACAGCTCTCCTCTATGGTTTCTTTAATTGCGGCTTTTTTGGGCTACATCTTTTTGGTTCTGATTCAGTCCAGGCTCTCCCATTAAAATTAAAAACATAGAGCAAGGCTCTGCTTAGCTTTCTCCTCCTGATTCCGTTCGTTCTTTCATACAACCACAGGAAATACTTCCTCGGGGGGCTCAAGTAACATACCTCTTTTTCCTTCACATTCTTTCTCCAAAAATCACATTTTTTGCAGCTGAGGGTGCAAAAATGTCCCAGTGCCCAGGGGCTATGTGGGGCTCTGTGAGGAGAGGCCGGGGCTGCCCTGAGCTGGGCAGGGCCGGTTCAGGCTGGTTCCATAATGGCGCCCACAGGGCAGGCCTCAGCCCCTCAGCAAGGCCGGGGGAGCTCCAAAAACCCGTTTCTGAGAGGGCAAATGGTGCCCGGCAGCAAAGATGAAGAAAAAATTGTGAGAAGCAGCCCTGGAAACACCAAGGTCAGAGAAGGAGGAGTGCTTATTACCGCTTCCACTCCACTTTATAATTTATTTCTCCACTTCCAGTTCCAGCTAGACTCCAGTCCTGACAAATTCTGGAAGCTGAAATAAAGAGGGAGCAGGTGATTTGTTACGTGAGGAGACATTCTGTTCCAAAATGAAACTTTTGCTCACAAGTACAGAAAGAGTTTGCTTTCATCTCCACCAAGAACTGTATTTTGTGACTAGGGAGAACTGAATAAGAAATGTACATTCTGCTTTTACCCCTGAAATACACACACTTATTTTTGAAATATAGGGCTGCAGGATTTTTCTCTAGGAAAAGTTTATTCATAATAAATAAAAGAAAAATAGTTTCAAGCTGAACTGCCTTGCAAATTAGAGTTTGACTTCAGCTTTTTCCATTTTATGAGTCGAGCCTTTTGCTTTTATTAAGGGCAGTTGAAATTTCAATTTACTTGTGGATGACTATAGTTCTTCATGCAACCCACAAAGAAAAAAAACTGCAATTTATTGAAATGTTTCAGTTTCAGATCATTCCAAGCTAATATTTGTTCAGCTCAGCTAAACTGAAAACCAGACGCCTATCTGTATTTAAATATAGTAGAATAATTTCTTCCATCCCTGTATCTCTGTCAGCCTAATCAGGTCACCGGTGGGAACTGTTGACTGGTAGAAACACAATGCTTTCTCTTTATGAAAAATGACTGACCTTGCTTTAAAGCAATTTAGTTTGTGTCAACATTGCCTTTCTCATTAAATAATAGGCTCTAAGTGGCATATCCATTCTTCTTCAGCACAGACAAGAGCTCTCCAGGCAAGTCCTGGGATACTATTTTTAGGCATCTCAAAGTAATAACGCGCTCAATACGCTATTTGGAGTATGTCTACAATAATTATTCCTTGTCTGCTCTGTTGTATCGGCCAGCTCCAGAGAGATCTCATAAAAACGTTAGATCCTGCACCTAAGATAGATATCAAACAAATGTATACATTTGGTAGCACTTGGTTAGCTGTAAATAATACCATTGCAACAACTTCATTAAATATACACACACATCTACTTCTGTCTGAAAATGCTAAACTGAACTTCAGCATAATTCTTCCTCATTTAGTTACTGGAGATGACTCCTTGTGCAACCACTTGTCACTAATTTTCCCACTTTTGGTTTTTCCTCTATAGACTACCTGGCCCATCATGCAAGTGTTGGAGATGATAACACAAGTAATTTCAGCTGTCAGAACTGAACCAGCAGTGGGTGAGAAACATTCTGTTCACTTGGTTTTCTTTTTTTTTTTAAATTTTAAAAAATGTTCTTTCTTTTTCCTACTTTTTTTTTTTTTTTAATCATTATGGCCATTTCAAATCACCTCATGCTGCTTTGTAGGAAGGTTCTCAAGGTGACATGTATTAAATTGTCTGTCAGTATTCCCAAAAATTCCTTAGAATTTGCTGTTGTGATTACCTAGTTAGGAAATGTGCTCCCCTGGAATGAAACATTAGAAAGATGCAAAAGCAGCCTAAGATAATCTAATAAACATATTCAAATACATATTTATGCCATCCAAATTATTAGCCAGGTCTGTAAACATCTTTGCTCTGTGTATTGGCTACTAAGGATATTGGAGAGGCAATGTGGCTTACTCAAACTGTTCTTTAGTGACAAGTCATCTCTACTGGGAAATCATCTGAGATAGCAGCCGTGTTGTAGCATACATGCAGCTCATCAGAGGTTTTTAATGATTTATTTATGTAGTCAATCTGGTAGTGTTTTAGCACTGGTTATCAGAGTGCTGCAGTTAATTGTGTTGATTGTAGGGTATAATATCTAACGTGTCCTTTGCAATGTAACACAGGCTAGACTGACACTGCTTTGACTAGACTTAAGTCTTATTTTAACAAGCAGATGTCTGTCTGCATCAAAAGGAGATTTGTCTTCTGCCCTATACAGACATTATTTATAGGATCCCTTAAGGTTCTTGATCAGATCTAGTGCAATGTCACGTCACTATCCTTCCTCCAGGTGATGCTGTTAATCAGCATGATATGAGTTGTCATTTCTAGGTTGATGACATCCAGCTCTGTGACTTTTCAAAGCTTAGCATTGCATATGCTGTCACACCATTTCAAACATATTGAACTAAAGCAAAACTGCTTTCACTTGAAGTCAGATAAAAGAGAAGGTCTGTTAATGGCCTAGGAACTTCTAAACAAATTGCCGTCTCCCAGGCATCCTAGACTCTGCAAGTGGAAAAATAAATTAAATTCTCGTATTAGGAGTTCTAAAATGTTAAATTTGTTTCAGCTTGGCTGACAAAAATCTCAAACCAACATAATACTTTAAGAAGAGTTTCTTATTCCCACTCCAATAGGTCAGAATAAGCCCCACTAGAAAGAGCACTGCGATGGCAGAAGAGTGGACAGTTCAGCTACTGCCTTATCCAGGTCACAGCCAGAGGTGGAAGCAACACCCATTTGGCAACCTGATTAACACGAAATATGTCTCCCCAGAGAAGCTTATGCTTTGTTCCTCGGAAATCAAACCAGATTGAAACACAGCTGTGTGATAGCCCATTGCACCTTCAGCACCAGGCAGTGCTGAGGGTTCGTGTACTTCATCACAATGTTTGTATTTGCCTTCCCAGAGGGAGCAGTGGCTCCAGCAGCCCCTCCAGCAGCAGGGCTGGTGCACAGCTCCCAGCCACCAGAGAAGGAAGCTGCTTAGCGCTGGCCACAGAACAGCCACCCATGGCCCACATGCAAAGGCAAGTATTTATTACTGAATAAACTTCTGAGCTCAAGAAGTCAAAAGACAATTTCTCAGCATCCCTGACTCTGTCTGCTCCCAGCCTTCACGGTTTCAGCTCTTCTCTTTTCCCAGCAATGAATTAATCAATGATGATAACGCAAACTAGAGAACTTCATCCAAACTAGGAAACAGTAACAGATAATGCCAACACTAAGACTTTTTTTACTCTCGTTCCTAATAAAAATAACCACTACTACAATAAACCTCCTTGGTTGTGCCTTCAACAGCACCGTGGCTAAAAGAGATATAGGAACAAGACCATTCCCCAAGCCAGACAAACAGGCTCTCAAAGGAAAAAAAGTTTGACTCTTCACCGAGGTAAAGTAAAAGAAGCTGGCACAAAAGCAGGAACAGGATTAAAGAAAACCCTCAGGTTTGAACTAACAAGGCCAAAGCAGTAAGTTAGTAAAGTGATGTGATTTTCTGATTTCTGCACTGTCAACGAGAATTAATCCTTTTTTTAGAAAAACAAGCAAAAAAAAAATTCCTGCAATCCTTTCAGGCAGGTCAAGGTTTAACACAGAGAGGGATACCAAAGCAATAAATAATTAAAAAGGTTGCTTCTGAGATTGTCAGTACCGATTATACACCAAAGCAACCTCCTGATAAGCATGAGTGAAAAGGAGACCAGAATAATTGGGAACATGAAACCAAGTTCTGATTCATTAAAGACTGACAACAAGGCCTAAATCTGTTGTGTGATATGCACATATTTATCATATTAATACTAAGTGGAATGGAGAAGTTTCCTCAGAATTAATGATTAAAATCTAGTCCACTGGTTTTAAAAAAAAAATAGTCTAGTTTTTTTCAGCGTGCAGTTAGGAAAACTGTTGAAGAGATTACTGCCGCTCAGATTCATCTCCTTAGCTGTTTCAAAGTTTGTTTAAAATTATTTAAAAGGTTGCAAAGCTGTTATTAATTGGAAAAGTTGCGTATTGTCCAAATCCCCAGGAACTGTACCTAGTTAAACACCTGATTAATCAAATAGTCAGAAAATTAAAACTGTATGGTACAGATTACTTCTAATCCTGGACATGTTAAATATCAGCATGACAGTTAAGTTTGCAGAGCTGCAGTCTGAGCTTCTATAGGGACAAAAAAAAGTAATCAGATTTAAAAAAAATTAAAAATGGAGAAAACTTAATTAAGATGCAGTGAAGGCCCAGAGCAGTTCTGGATTTTAAAGACGAAACAGCACTTTTTCACCTCTAGCTGAAACAATTTAGCTCCTTTTACTTATTTGCCTGGATAGTGAGGTGATACCCAAGAAAAATGTAACAATTGTCATTGATGCCCAGGATCTTCCAAAGAGACTATTCATTATTTTTAAAATGGTGAAATGCCTGTTGACAAAGGCATCAGTACTTGCTGGAAAAGAGGGGGCTACTCGTGCATCCCAGCTTCTCTAAGCATCACACAAGCTGAGATGGATTGAAAGGTTCCTCGGGCTGAATGCTGCACTGCACTACTACAGGGAGGAAAAAAAAAAAACATTTTTGTTTTCACAAGGTTAAGCGTAAGGTTTGGAAGGCCCTGGGTATGAGCCTCAAATAAGCTCAGGTGGCAAAGAGTATATGTGCGTGCCAGTTCTTTAACACAGCAGAATCCACAAGATGCGCTGCATGACCAAAATTCTACATATGCTATTCCTGAACCTCAATTACCTCCAACAGTGTTAAATTATCCCTCACGATAAAACAGCGAGTACATAAAAACAAACAGACGTGCTTCCATGCAACAATATAAACTGCTTGCCAGTAATACTAGAAATTGAAGACTTTGCCACCAAATGGCTTTAAAGCCCATGAATTTCTATAATCACCAGATTATGCCCTAGAAATATCACTACAGAAATCCACATTCCCAATAATGATATAAACTTGTTTCAAGAGTATTAAGGTTTACTTTAAAAGTAAATTTTATCTACTTATCTTTTTTGCAAAACCCAGCTATCTATTATGTATTAAAAAACCAAGTAAATATTTCTTCACCACCCCCCCAAATATTGTTCCAATAGTCCAGAAATTCTCAGTACTTTTGATAAGAAAAGTAGAGATGAGAGAACTAATTCAGAAGGTTCGGGCTTAAAGAATGAATAAAAAAATTGAAAAGATACCGAGGCATTTTAACCGATGTTTAAAAACTCATAATATTGGAAACAAAAGAAATTGAGATGTGGCTGCATTGAATCTCTGCAAAATGTTTCTGCCAGTCTTCTCTTCCATGTAGGCACTGAATGGAGCCAGAAATAAATTCCTGTAGAAAGAAGAAAATAAAAAATAAGATCATTTGTTGTGATTTGTTTCTGCCATTAGAGTTGTCTGTAATCTACAGCACATGGAAGCAAGCAGCAAGCTGGAGCAGCTCTTCTGGAAGTCCTTTGGAGAAAAGAAACAAAGCCACTGCAGGTTATTAAGGCTCTGTTCCTTTTGGACTAGGAATAAAAAAAGTCAGACTTATTCTGAGACCTATTCACAGATCAATTTAGAATTTACATGTTTAGAACTGGAGGCATTGTTATCCTTTAACCATAAGAGCAATCACTTACTCAAGTTGAGAAGATGTAATCTTTTCACAGTACCATAACATTAGTCAGTTCTAATTGAATTTAATTGTTCCTTTGTTGTCACATTTGTTCACATTTTTATAAGTATTAAAAAAAGACATACAATTTGGAGATCTGAAGTTCTGGGATGATGTTCACTGTTGGATAAACAGTTCAGTTTTTCTATGTATTTTGATCTGATACTGAAATCCCATAAAAGGATCATGGGATGCTGCATTGAAGCTTGTGGTTCAGGCTCTGAGACTGATTTATATTGTATCAAAATGATTTGTAAACCAGACAACACTTTGATGCAGTTATTTTTCTACTCAAATTCAGTGGGCTTTGTCACCTAGTGGAAACATTGGAACTATAATTGTGTACAGAAAGGATTTGGTTTGCAGGACTTTTGGGTTTTGAGCAACCTAATCTAATATTGAATTTAGTCCTCCTTTGTGCAGGGAGGGTGACCAGGTATCAGTATCCCCTGAGGTCCCTTCCAACCTGAACTATTCTTCTGTGATTTTGCTGTGTATTAACAGTTCAGAATTGCAGTTTATATTAGTGTCAGACCACGATGCCATACACACTGGGTAAGTCTAGAAAGCTTTTGTTCTAGACCACTGGTTGAACTGCAGCACACGGTAGACTGTAGATCAGGTTAAACAGATTTTGATCTCTTTTCTGGGGAAGATGTCTTCTAGGGTTTCAGTATCCAGTTATGCACTTAGTCCTTAAAATGCATTTGGGCACCTCTCAGTTGTTGCCTTCATGTGGCTTTCCGAGGGTCACAAACTCTGTTCTTCAGCTGACCAACTTGCACAACATGACATGAGGATCATCCCTCCTCCTCAGACCATTGAGAGGGTTCATCAAAGAGAGCTGGCACAGGCACTGCCCACATCCCACCTGCCTGAGTCCCTCTAAAGCCAGCAGAACAAACCCTTCTGAACTCATACTTGCTTCAAAAGATGAGTTACCTGCACAACAATTTCATATTCCCCAGTTTTTTTTACTCGTGGAACTGAATACCTCTTGCTTTATGAACAGGGTTTTGAAGAGTTGAATACAAAAATAGCTACGGGTTATGCTTGAAGCCGGATGGAAGAAGTAGGGAAAAGGGAAAGCAAGGTCAGATTATCCCAGTAATATGTGGGAATACCCCACATCTACAAAAAAGAAAGCTTGTGTAACGATAATATATTATCCAAAAACTCTGCTGAAATTCAACTATGATTCAGCAAGAGTAATTCAGGTCACAGTTTAAGCTTTTCACATAATTAGTTTACATTTAATCAGACTGCTGGTATGTAAACATAATTACCATTCTCAGACCTTTAATTGAAATTGTCACAGCACTACCGCTAGCTACTTCTCCAGATCTGTTACAATGGATTCCCTGTTCATGGATGCTAAGTGGGCACGACAGTTTTCCTGAAGACTCTGCCATTCACCAGGCTAACCCGTACTGGGCAAGACTCTTCCCATTCACCTGGGTGAAACTAGACAAAACACCATATTTCAGTCCTAATCAAACATGTAATAAATTAATTTCAGCTGGTGTTAATCAGGCCAAATACATTTAAACTAATGCATTACCACCAAACTCTTGTACAATAGTTTCTAATCGTGCCAATAAAGCTTGTCACTAATGGGATAAATATATACAAACTACGATTTTTGTGCAAAAGTATCAAAGACCATTTGTGACTTTTGACAGGGTTTTTCCTTCTTGGAAGAGCTTACAATTCACTCATCTGCTCAGAAAATGAAATACCTTCATTAAAGTAGGTGCATGGTGTTCTATAAAGTTAAAGTTATGTCTACACCAAAGCCTTAGAAAATATCAGCTTAAGTATGTAGAAATAGTGTTAAGAAACAATTTCTTCCTCTTAAACACCTGTTAACTTTGCATACAACAAAAAGAGCAGGACAGGAGCAGATTTGTACATACACGCTTCTCACAGGTGTGCTCTCAAAACAAGACACCTGCGGGTGTTCTCAATGCCATCACCATTGCCTCTCTCATTTTGAGCCACCCTCAACAAGGGCTACTGAATATTCTTAAATATTTTTAGGAACTAGGCTTATCTTTATTTTTTTTAAATGCTCTTAATTCATATTTTCTTTTTGATAAACTGCAGGAGTAGCAGCATCAGAAAACTCCTAAGCTGGTACTGAACTTTCACCCTCCTTGTGGCCATCTGAACAGAACGGATGAGGGATGAGACAACTGCCAAGGAAAAGTGACAGTTAACTTCATTAATCCCAGCTCAGGATACAGTATGTTGGCAACAGCCTTTTTCTTCTTTTTTTTGTTTTGTTTTTTGTTTGTTTGGGTTTTTTTCTTTAGCTCCTCATGTTTGCTTGGCCTGCCTGGCTACCCTACACTTGATTATCTTTTATGGGGATGTGGAGTGAATGCAATTACACTAACAGCTGCTCAATATTTGATGAGCAGCAGCCAAAGTTAGCCGGAAGGGTCAAGACAGTGTGAAGCTGGGGGGAGATAATGTGCACTTGGAAATTTTACTTACATTCTCCACAAGTTTAAATGACTTTTAATGAAACATTAACTGAAGATTTGACAAATGACCCCCGAGACTTAAAGTTTCACAGGGAACTTGCAGTGAAATTAAATTAATAGGCAAATTTTGAGCATGCAGTTTTTGCTGTTAAACCAAAATCTTTTTACCGCTTAATTCCTCCATATTATCTTATTATGTTACACTCAAATCATTTTCCCCAGTGCAAATAATACCTATTATTTACTCCCTGTTACTTATTAATGTCAGAATGCCACTGCCCCAATTCCTTTCAGAACACTAAACATCCTTTGAAAGGTACCTCCAAGATCTTGGTTAGCACCAATAAAACTAAGTAAGATTTCTCACAAACGTTCAACACATTCAAAATATTTCCTGTGTGCTGCACACTGCTTTAACTTGTGGTACATTTTCCTTCTGAAATAAAAATTTTAAATTAAGACAGTATAGCTTCATTGCCATTTCTTGGGGGGGGAAGAAAAAATTTACTTCATTGTTGAACTGAGATTGCCTCAAGCAGATATGTGAACATTTGCAAGTTTATCCAGAAATTATAGGTGCAGAAACAATACTTTGTAAAATGCTCTAGCTGTGCAGCTCAAATAGCATTTAGTATAGTCTTAATAGCATTGCTTCTGGAAATGCACAGTTGTATAAAAGCAAAAACAAGCCTAAAAGTAACCACTTAATATTTTCATAAAGCAATCAGGCAGAATTCACAGTCAAAAAATGCCTAACTTACATAAGCAACTCAAAGAATAAATTAATAAATAGCCAGGTCTTATATTAAGTGACTGGATCATCTATATCCTTAGAAGTTTTCCAAGGATTAGAAAGCACTTTAAGCAACTTGCATGCAGCAAATAAGGTCTCACATCACTAATACCCAATTCCAGCCTGGTTCAATACCACAAAGACTAAGAATCTGTGACTATTTCTTATGAAATTGTATTTCTTATGGAAATATAATGACAATAGCAAGAGAAACCATCTTTGCAAGTAGCTCAACACTACGGAAAAATTTGCCACAGTTTTCTTAAGATTAAACTTGTTATTACCCCAACTCCATTAGAAGCTCCTTGGAGTAACGGTTGTCCCATATTTCTATGGCACATGGCATGGTAAGTATAAGTTATATATTTGGCTCCTGTAGGTGGGACTGGAAGAGTGATTTCTAGATGCTAACAAAACACATCCCAGACACTAAAGCATCTGATGCACTGCACAGTATCTGGCTGTTTCCCTTTTTATTCTTCTAAATCCACATGCATTCAATGGAATTGTTGGCATTTCAGGCTCACACATCCCTCCTGATATTAAGGACACAAATTAAATTATACAGGTCACATACACCTGTTTAAATAGAATCATTTAGGATGGAAAACACCCTTAAGACCATAGGTTCCAACTGTTAACCTATTACTACCAAGACACGAAGAATAGAAACATTAAAAAACAGAATAGAAACATTTAAAAAATAGAATAGAAATATTTTTTAAAAATCCAAATTATGATACGGAAAAAAAATCCTACAAAACAATCTAGAAAATAAATACTGACTTCATCCAAAGGCTTTGAAAGTAAACAGTTCAAAAGGCTATTCAAGTTTGGGGGGTGAAGATCTCACAGTGTTCAGAATGACAAAACAAGTGCTGAAGGTAGCAAGGGACAAAAAGAACCTCCGCTCTGAAACCCCGCACCGTAAGGGGCACAGTGTGGGCATCTGTGATTCTTGTAATGGAGATACAGATCACACAAACTCTGTAAAGTGTCTGTATTCTTTCCCTCTTAAGTATATTTATACGAACAACTTTGAGGCACACAGGGCTAAGGACACAGCATATATTCCCCTACACAGGTATCTTAAATCTCAGCTTTTACACAGAATCTTTTTGTTAACTCTTACTCAACCTGGATTGCTGAAATTCGACCTCAGTGATTTTTGTCCGCAAAATCAGAGACACAAAGCATTTTAAAATGAAAAATAACAGATTACACCTGTTCCTTTACTTCAATTTTTCTTGAGTTCAGACAAACTAATTCAATTATGCTAAATATGTCCTAGTTTGTAACCATGATCTCATTTATAAATAAAACACTGAGAAAATCTTCTATCTTACAGACTGAAAAATCCTAAGCAAAATACACATTTATAGTCACGTGGCATAATCATACAGCATGGCTCATGATCGCCTTTGTATAGTTTAAGTTAATTTTCTCTCTGAACACAGGAAGCAAACAAGATTGTTGGACTTGATTGAACCTCTTCTGTCTAAAGAGTTGGTGTAAAAGCTAATGTATAAAATTATAATCTTAGTACATTTCTCGTATTTCTTTTTTAGAGCTAGACCATAATAAGTCACAGGAAGATGGCTTTTTGCGGGATCTGCAGACTTGCCTTGCAAGCACAATTAGGGAATAAATGTAGGTCTATTAACTAATCCAAACACCTGTACAGTAAGTCACACAGTGTTCATCCTAAACTAAATTGAATTTTCTGTGTAACTTGGAGAGAGCTCTTTTTCCATTACGAGCTCATTCAGGCCAGGTGGGACAAGTAATTCAAGCCCATTGTTCAAACAAAGTAACCCAATTTATGAAAAATAAATCTGGCGCAGGCACGAGAGTGTGTTTTTCTTGTGTAAAGAAGTTTTTCTGAAAATTCAGTCTGTTGTCCTAATTGAGGATGTTCACACACTCATATGAGATAACATGTAAGAACAAAAACTGCAATGCAGACCTGCAGCATGTCTCACAGCAGAAGGCAGGCAGGCTCATACAGATAATGTAAAGAGGAGTCTTTATTAGGCTTCTAAATGGATGAAACACTTCTTTCTCCCTAGTCTTTCCAACCAGGAACTAACCCAGATCCTTTGCTGACCAATGAAACTAAAGATTTTCCCATAATGTGGCCTGAACTTCACAGGGAAAAGTATCTAAAGATTCAATCCCTCTGATTAGCATTTGGCAGCGTTTTGAAGAACAAGGCTAGAGAACGTGTTCCTGTGCAATTAATTAATCAGCCATTTCTGTTCCATCAAACATCTGTGCTCTGACTGACTCACTTAAAAATATGAATGAAATAGTTGAGCTTCTTCCTTTTAAAAGAGTAATGCTATATTCTGTACTTGGGCTCCTCCTATAGCACTAACACAAAAAATATCTGATAATTATTAAACTAAGCGTTGTAGCTCCTTGTGTTCACAATGATCATCTTTGAACAGTGACTTTCTTACAGACCAGGTTTTGCCACTGTTTCATGTAAATGCATTGCTTGGGTAAATTCATCAGACAACAAAACAAGCCGAGTTCGAGGTTATCCCAGGATGAAAGGGAAGGTGATCTCATTGCAGTAAATTGCCGGCCTCACTTGTCCATTTTGCCTTTAAAACAATAATAATAATGTCCAATTCTTCTACCATAATGGCAGAAAATGGGTTCTGCATTAGCTCAGCATCAAAAACCTTCCTAAGGTCGGTAAGGGAGTTTGCCACAGAATGTTATCTCAAATTTCTTTCACCAAGGTTCTCAGAGCATGTTGCTATTTTCTATTACAACAAGAACTGTGATTGCTTCTGCAGCCAATTACGTGTGTTCAAAGGGAGCGATAGCTGCAGGAATGCATCACTTGATGTTATAACAGGTTATAATTATGTTTTCAGCCATAATCACTGAGAAGGATAAAAAATTTCCCTTGCAACTTAGAAATATCACTATCAACAAGCAACATTTTGTTGCATAAGCAACTCTGTGATTGACACTAGGGTTTTTTGTGAAGAATTCCATATATAAGTTCACTTATGGCTCTCAGTGAATACGGTGAATTCTGTCCTGGAAAGCACTGCACAAACATTCACTTCTCCAACAAGCAGCACAATTTGGCTGATCGTGGCCCACCAACAGATACCTTATCCCACCCAGACCAGAATAAAATTCCTGTTTAAGATTAGTCCACTAATCCCTCATATTTGCTTTATACCTGCCTTCATTCTGGAAAGGGAAGCCAAGAGTTCAAAGAAAGAAATCAAAATCTGTATTTTAATTGTGTGAAAAAAAAAAATCTTTGAAAATTCATCCCTGTTGCTAGTAAGAACTATAACAAAACCTTGCAATTTAACAGGCTTGCCTGCAATTTTTACGTGTTGCAGATTTGTGACATTTCAAAAGAATAAAAACATTTCCTGTGACATTAAAAAACTCTTCAGGGGAATTAATTTTGATTTCCACTCTCTTTGACTATGTAACAATATAAACGTAGGCAATAATTTTTTCTTGGAATAAATTCCCCAAATCTGCTATTCTGAAAACAAACAAACAAAATGTTTCAGCTCCATCATCAGATTCTTTTTGTTTTTCTTAAATTGACAATCTACTGGAAGGGAGAGATTCATGAAGAAAAGTTACACCTCAACAACATGTTTTTTTCTAAATGGAAAAATCTCAGAAAAATTTATGTTAGCTCTCCCTAGAGGCAAGATGGGATGCACCTGGGGAAAAAAAAATAATAAATCTTTTCCAGTTGTAGGGAAACAACTATTCAATGAACTCAGTCCCGTTCCAGATTGTCTGTTAAATACGTCATTAATACATACTATAAATGATAAAATAATCAGGAAATGAAGCTGACAGCTTTTTTTTCTTCTTCTTCTTCTTCCTTTTTGTCTCCTTAAAGCAAATTTAGTCATAAAGCTGTGCCAGATTTCTGTCCTGCTGGACAGAAAGTCTTTCTGGGCAGCAGGTGCTGCAGCGGGCACAGCCCCAGCCCCTGCGCAGCCCAAAGGAATGGCCTGGCTGCGCCCGCTGCCTCCCCGCTGCTCCTGTAAGCAGTGCCAAAGTGGCACCAACCAGCAGCAGTTGTGACATCCAGAGGGACACTTCTGAGGAACAGGGCTGACGCAAAGGCCAGCTTCAAAGGAACAAGCATTTGTACATAAAACAGTGTCACAGCTGGTAATGCAGCACGTGTAAGCTCCTCTACAGCTTTTCTACCCAGCACTTGACAATGAAGCTGTCCTAGGGCAACGAAGCTGGTAAGGGGTCTGGAGAGTAAGTCTTATGAGGAGAGGCTGAGGGAGCTGGGGTTGTTCAGTCTGAAGAAGAGGAGGCTGAAGGGAGACCTTATCACGCTCTATAACTACCTGAAGGGGGGGTGTAGAGAGGCAGGGGTCGGTCTCCCAGGTCACAGGAGATAGGACAAGGGGAAATGGCCTCAAGTTGTGCCAGGGGAGGTTTAGATTGGATATTAGGAAACATTTCTTCACCAAAAGGGTTATCAAGCTTTGGAATGGGCTGCCCAGGGAAGCGGTTGAGGCACCATCACTGGAGGTGTTCAAAAGACAGGTTGACATGGTCCTTAGGAATATGATCTAGTGGTTTTTATTGCTTATTTCTCTTTTTTTGGTCAGAGTTAGGTTGATAGTTGGACTAGATGATCTTTAAGGTCCCTTCCAACCTAGATGATTCTATGATTCTAGAGACTGAGGGACTGAACTCGGTACTGTCACCTCTGGTCTCTGCCGCTCCCTGAAGAGAAAAAGATCCCTAGGTGTCTCCCAGCTGACAACACACTGAGTCACGCTGACATTTCTCCCTCCTCGTTCAGCACAGCAGCATGGGCAATGGCTGGCCCACAACCACAGAGCAGTGGTCATCTGCAAACTCCGCAGCAGTGAAGAAACTGGCAGCCAGGGCCTATTTAACAATTTATCTAAGATTTAAATATAGCACTGCAGAAGTGAAATAGTTGTAGGTGCCAAAGCTTCCTCCTCTGTGCACTCACCTTTTCTCTCTGTCAAACCCTGATCTGGCTACTCCATCTCGGAGTCTTAAAAGCATCACTAGAGAGGCACCCAGACACTGACATTATCGGAGGGCTAAGGAAGCAAATGGCCAAATAATCGCATCTTTGTCTGTGCCATTTTACTCCTTGCAGGAGTGTTGCAGGTGATAATTGACACTGTCGTCGTGTAAACAGCAATTGCCTCTGGGCACTAATGTGGAACGTGTGCTGTTTTGAGTCATCCCCAACCTCTGTGAAGGAGCAGAACAGTCCTGTCAGGCGTCAGGTATTAGTCAGCAGCTTTGGCACCGTGGCTGCTGTGATTCAGTAGCGGCTGAAGAACCTGCTTCCCCTATGAGAGCACGGTCAATTTTTTTGTAGACATAACTTATTTTCAAGTCCCTAGTCTTATCCCACTGGGGTCAAGAGTTGTACAGCACATGAGTGTTCAAACATGCGTCTCCACACCATACGAGATGCGTGCAGAACTAGATGACCTTTGGAGAGGGATACCCTGTGTGCGTACCCTGACTCCAGCATCACGTCTTCTGAGCAGCCAAAACTTCTGCAGAGCCACAGGGAAGAGTATGTGCATACACCCATCAAGTAAGCCCAGCACAGAACATGGATGTAAAATCCCCTCCACTGATATCATTGTGTTAAGTAATTAATTAACATATCGAAGTGCAGCACTAAAAACATTGATCCCGATTCTCAAAAAATCTGTGCTTAAATTCACACAACCAGAATAGTTCCATTAATTGTAAAAGGTATCTCCATAAAGCAATGTACCCACAGAATCACTTTACAGGATTTAACAGTAATTTTAAAAACTTTGGCTACAATTTGTTAAAATTAGATAATTTTTCTTTTTTGTCCTTGCACTAAGAAACAAAGATGATTTGGGCAAAATGATCAGTGTTCTTCCACCGCTACCAAAAACTGAAATCCAAGAAATCTAGTGTGAAGAAAATAAAGAGCTATAATAAATGTGGTGACTGCAGGAACAAAAGTAAAATAGCTTATACTGCTGTGTATTTAGGGCAAAGTCCAAAAGCTGTCATTTACATTAGACTGCTTTACACATTTAAAGGGCAAGTATAAACAGAGAAAAGGTCCCTATGGAACAGACACTTGCTGGCTTAAAAGTCATTCTTAAAGCAAAAGTGCAAAATAGGAAATCACTGCCAGTTATAAATACAGTAAGTGAAAAGAAAGAAATCTTAATGGCATGAATTACCTAGCTACTCTTAAGTAAAACCCTGTATTCACTTTTCATTTGAGCATTCAAGCGCCTGTCAGAGGATACTTTTAAAAAGCAAATATTAAGTCCACATGTTCAGGTATTTCTCAATTTATTAAGTGCCTGTTCGGGAATTATGCTCGTACCAAAGTGAAAATTAACCCAGTTGTCTGAGGTTCTAATGTATTTTTCCGGCAGAGAAATCATTTTTCTTTCTCTCGCTTTATTGTACATGAATGACTGGTAAAGACAATTAACATATATGATAAAGGACTCCTTATAGTGCTTAGAGATAAAAAGGATCGCAGTCTGACTTGTGAGCAAATGACCCGGGCTCTGTGCTCCTGGCACGCTGACAGAATGAGAACCCAGTGCCCACAGTGTGGTTTTCCTGTGGACCCAGTGCCCCAGCCCCGGCAGTGCCCTTCCTTCCACACAGCGATGCCACGGGCCTTACGCTTCTCCGAAATGGCTCTTCCCTCGACAGAAAGCTCATTTCCAGAATAGTTTGCCTTCATTTATTAATTCCTTTCTCTTCTGGGGCTTCCTGTAATTTCTAGGTGCTGGGCTTGCTTTTGTGATGAAAATAGTCAAAGAGTGGAATGTAACTAGAAAAATTTGTATTACACAACTGTATTGAACTGTCCTGTCAGATACTTTCTTAGTATTGCCGAGCTGTTTAAGATGTGAAGAAACAGCCCTGAGATGAAAGGGTCATTAGATTACTAATGCGTGATGCTATCTAGATGCTTTCCAAAACTGTGCTGACAGAAGGGACTCTGCTACAAACAATCACTCAAATGCCTTCTGTCCAGCAGTGAAAAGTCCATCAATCGCATCTGAAATGTTTAAACAGAGTTGAAGAACTATTCCCGTGGTCATTTCTACGTCCTGCAGTCTAATAACAACAATTAGGAATTTCTAACAAGAATGAGAGAGTCTGCAAGACAAGGAAAGCTTCAACTCCCAACTTGCTAAACCAAGACGCTTAAATGGCATCAAAGTATTAGCAGGCGAGAGCCAAAAAGAAGCCTGTACAACAAACTACTGCAGATAAATACTAGAAAATAAGATTTCTAGTGGGAACTCACAGGTAGCCTCAGTGGGTGACATAACGTACCCTGAGCATAATATCACGGTTGAAAGTCTCAACACTGAAGATGACCATTGCAAGCACATGGAAAACAGTAACCTAACCACAAACTGAATGATGACTAAATACTTACAATACAGAATGGGCTAAGAAAGCCACCAAAAGAATTAATAAATAGAAATAATGAGTAAATAATGGCAGCTTTTTCAAACTAAAAGATGTAACTGGTAGCTGTTTCACTCTTTAGAAAGCAAGCTAATCTAAAAACCAGCTCTTTTGTAATCTAATGCAAAGAAAAAAAATCACTGCTCTGGGAGGAGGAAGTTTTACTGAGCGACATTTCTGCAACTGTTTTGCTTCAATCATCCCCCATTTGAATATCGGATGATCTAACAAATTCTGTCTCACTTGCCAGATTTCTGTTTGTGTGTAAAAAGTAAAACAGCCAGGCGTTACAGCATCAACAGCGTATGCGGCTGTTGGAAAATTTCCTTTAGGGAAAGTTTATGATACATGCTGATTTTAGTCTACAAAACAAGACATACAGGAGTGGACACATAGTTAAGAAACTTTGTTGAGCCTCCCATCATTAATAACAATCTTAGATCACTAAATGATCTAAGTTAAGATGGTTTAACTTCATTTAGCCTTGCACAGAAAACCAGGTTCCATCGCACGTTCATCACTGCCCAAGTAAAGGGGATGAGAGTGGAGTTATTAGTTTTAATTACTGCAGCAGGGAAAATGAGGTTAAACACAGTCATTAGAAAAAGAAAGGTTGTGTCTACATAGTAGGGTTCACACTCATTTGTAGGGCTAAGTCTGATTGTTAGCCTTCAAACACTGGTTAAGTATGAACTATTTGTTAAAGATCACAGAAGCACAGATAACATACAAACTCAAACTGAAAAATCCAGAAAATGCCCTAACAGATTCCATACAGGAATTTCAAATTTTATACATTTTTCACAAGTTTGTTAGTAGGATTCTAACAGCTAGATGTCAGATAAGACACGAATCACAGCATCATTCCTCCTCACTAAATGGGTCCATAGCTTCTTGTTAGCACCGTCCTAACATTTCTATCCTGTCTCATTGCCTGGCAAATTTATCAGAAGGGATAGAGCACGAGTAAGATATGAGCAAAGTCTTACGGAAAGGTTTAGTATGGCAAAAGCACGAGAACCTGAAGAACGTGATTTAAGAGCTGCAGTGAAATAAAACCTATTAATACAGCAGCAAGCGTGTTGTTTGTCATCCTTCTTCAGCGCAAAGGAATAAAATCCCACTCTACTGAGCAAATGCTTTGTGCGATTTCGTTAGTGTATTTCTGGCTGTCAGTTTTGTTGTTCTCTTTGTAGGAATGCTGAAAGATGCTTGGTATAATTGAGTGTATGTTACCCCCTTCCCCCTCCCCAACACATTCACAGCGTTTTCACAGATTCACAGCAAAGGATATTAATCTCTCCAGCATGTCAGCACAAACACAGATTCAAATGCCTGGGTACAACATGATGTAGCAGGAGCACTTATAGCCCAGCATTTTAGGAATAAGAGAAGTTTTTAAGGGGAAGGAATATTCTCTAGCTGGAAAAAAAACAGGGACACAAAGGACCTTCTATAGACAGCTGGAAACCTGAATGAGGTTTCTGGGATGCAGTCCCTACTTTACTAGGAATAATGTATTAGGTTTCAAAAAGGAAAAATTATTTCAACTTGTTGATGCTAGTGACTTCATGGAGTTGTGTAAAGACCTGGGCAAAACAGAATATCTTACTGATGACTCCCACTAATCTGGTGTTAAAAGTGGGAAAATGGGGCGACTATTTCCCTTTTCAAGAACTGTTCTGTGGTGTGCAGCTGAGCAGTCACAAAAACCCCACAGACCTTAGAAGCACAAACAGGAAATAATTTGCTCACCCAAAGACCCAGCTGAACCTGTGAAAAATCATATAATGCTAAAAACCTGGAGAAGCAGATGTCCTGACCTTTGGGAAAGCAGTGACGTACACGTTCAATGTCAGCTCTGTGGTGGGTCCAACCAGAAGTCCCAGAACCGAACAGCTACAAAGGCAGAAAACTGAAAATTAGACCCCATTTGCAACAGTTTTACCCATATTTATAGCCATCTCTGAGGAGCCTGTCCATTGTTGTGTGACATCCGACAGCAGCGTATCAGCAACACTTGCCACAGGGCATCAGCAGTCCTTCCTCAGAGCACAGGGAGTTATAATCCCATCAAACCAAACTCACTTCACTTGGAGTTTGATTTTGCTTCTGCTTTCATCATCCTAAATCAAATGGGAACGGCGGGCTGACAGCCCTTGTGAACACACATGGCAAGTCGCAGCTAGAAATCTCCTTTTGAAGTTTTCAGTCTGCTCATTACAGCAGGAAGCAACAGTCCTGATCATGTGCCACATTTGAGCAACCCCGTCCGCATCCGTGGATGCTCTGAAAAGCGGACTGACACGTTTCCCTAGTTTAAGAGCAGATGCACTTACAGAACAAGAAACCCACCCTCGCTGCCCTTCACTTTGCCCATAGACCTGTCTCAGCGTTTCCTTAAGACTCCAGGCTACAACAGCACACGCAGCACTGCGAAAGGTAAGTTGTGACCTTGTCGTCAGTGTTTTACTATGGAGATGAGCATATCAGCTGGGCGATGACACCACAGCGTCACCACCACACGTCCAGCTCAACAGCTTTACCTCTTAGTCCAGCAGCAGCTTGACAATTCTTCGGCAGGGCTTAACTGAGCTGGGGTAGGGCACCTTGTGCGAGGCCAAGGCAGACAAAATGACAACTGCCACATCAGCAGGTGGCCACAAGTCACTATTGTGTCTAGCCATGATTCTCAATGCGAGAGCCACCAACGCTTTAAAAGCACATGAGAGGTTGTGATCATCAAACGAAAAATGCAGAACCACTTAGTTTCTTCTTCTTTTGCTATATTAGCCCCCCCCTCCAAAATAAATATATTAAATAAAAAATAACCACAAAGCAAAATAATTACCTTTTGAGTCTTCTTTTTCTTTGGGGAACTTTTTTTCAAACTTATGTTAAAAAAATCTGGAAAAAAACCAGCATTCCTTGTCCTATTCTCATCTGCATTTCTTATACAGATAAACCCACCCCTGACATCTTCAGCAAAAAAAGCCCATCAGGAACAGCAGTCCCAGCTCTAACTTTCCATGGAAGGCATAGAGCCTTTTCTATTATGAACATCTCTGATTTTTTGCTTAAACTTCCAAATTTCTTGGCAAAATTCCATCATTGCCTACCTCTCCTGAGCTTACTGGAGTTTAAGTCTGAATTTGGCTCTGTTAGACAGTGACTTCTCTCTGCAGTCCTTTCTAGGTGCGCATTCCATCTGCTCCAGGAACAGCTGAAAACAACAGGACTACCAAATAATAAATTGAAAACAAATGTCAAATGTGGTAGAAAACCATGCAGAATAATTAGAATATATACATTACAAAAATTAGTGTGCTATAAGACTAATAATGTAGCTAGAATATTAAAAGGATGAAAGGTGTATAGAAAGAAAAAGCTTTGACACGTCCATGAGCCTCTGAATTCTGTATCAGGTAGATACAGTGATTAATAGCAGTAGCTGGTCACTGTTGGTGACAAGGACCATGGAACACCTGGAACTCATGGGAACATCTGCATCCAAACCCTTGTGCTTCAGGAATGACTTAGCAACACGCACTGATATTGGTAAATACTCAATCTTTGCAGTTTCTACTGTTAAAAAAAAAAAGTCTACATCAGAAAAAGACCTTTTAGATTCACTGCAGAATTGATCTTTTTAATGATTCTCCTACACATGTCCCATTGATCAGCTCTGTTAACAAGACCTACTGACGTTTTAGAGCATCACCACAAAAACAAGAGAAGAACTATAAATCCTGACACCTTCAGTAAGGGGGGGCTTTGTTGTGCTGAAGCACGTGGCCAGAGAGTGAGGTGATATGGAGACAGCACATCCCACAGAAAACTTGTGGAGCAGGTCAGACCTGGCCAGCTCTGGTTGTGCCATCCAGCAGCACTTACTGAGTCCTTCCTACCCTTAAACCACCATTCATGCTCCTGGGAGTTATAGCCATCACAGACTGAAGAGGAGGAGGAGGCAAAAAAGGTGTCAGGTATTACTGCACCTTCTGTTTAGACTGTTATGAAAACTCACACAACACACAAATGATCTTCTATTTATGTGAGGATTAAAAAAAAATATTAGCTCAAGCTGCTGACAACTCCCACCCTCCAAGTTTTACGAGGATTCTCCAGGAACTATAGAGTCTTATTATTCTTCTAATAAATTTTAATAAGGCATCTTAGACTGAAGATGTGAAGGGTGGTGAGCAAGAGGGTTTTAATTCCATTCACTCTCACAGAACTCCTCCAGCAAAAGTGCTGATAATGTGTGTAATACTGAGTGGACAGCCCTCTGTTTTAGGTCACACACTAACGAAGTTAAAAT
>JAHREE010000209.1:1289167-1306231 GCA_033628505.1 Tringa tobata
CCACCACCTCCCTGGGCAGGCTGTTCCAGTGCCTGACCACTCTCTCAGTAAAGTAATTCTTCCTTATATCTAATCTAAACCTCCCTTTATGTCAAAAGGCATCTCAGCAGAGCAGAGAGACTGAGCGGGAGTTTATTAGTGCCCGTGTGCCTTCAAAACAGGGGTATGAGTAAAGGCAGTCAAAGTTGTAGTGCAGAATCCATAAACTGTATTTAAGTCAAAATATTTGCATTTTTAATTGTGCGCATGTACCAAGAAATCAAATACAGACCTTGAGTGCATAAATCCTTTCACAATAGCCACAAGGGTTTATCCACTGAAATTAAGCCTTCCTTGGGCTCTACATTTCATAACATAACCTGCTTGCAAAGGAGATGACGTGACTCTTGGTGTAAAAATACTCGTTTTGCAAATTATTATACTAGCTTCACAAAATCTGCTTGAAAATATCTAGCTTTGGTCAATGGGTTTCTTTCTCTCAACCACTGGCAAGAGAGATTTGGTGCAAGAAAGATTTAACACAGGCCATTCCATATGAAGAGTGGGACTCGTGATATACAGAGCCAGACTGAAAATTTACCCAAGTCTTGAGAGTTCATATGGAACTCAAGTGTAATCCTGTGCTTCCACAACTATCACGTTCTTTGGTTTTTCTAATCCTACTCTCATTCCCTTACACTCCCCACACAGAAATGAACCAACCAACACTGGTTTTCCACTGAAACAATCCTTAATCCATCAATCACCTTTCACTCTAAGTCCATTATCACAATGAGTCTTGTGGACTAAAATTACTGCATCCCCATAGAGTAAGTGGAATAGAAGGATCAATCAAGGCGGCAAAATTTTAAGCAATTAAATAATATCAAAGAAAAAAGAAAAAACAAATCCTAGTATCCCAGCGGAAATCTTAGAAAAAGCTTTAAATCCAATACACATACTACACTTCTAAAGACTCACAAGTCACAGTGGAGGCCGCTGAATGCTTCCTTGATATCTGTGAACTTAATGAATGTTTTTAGCCCAACAATACACTCCAGGTTTTTATAAGTGAAACCGTGGCAAACATCATCACTTGGGTTGAAATTCAGCTTCACCTCAACCTTCCTGACAGCGGAGAAGAGACCCCCGTGACTGAAACTCTTCTACTGTTAATCTTTAGCACTGGCAACAGCTTTACCCATGAGTAACATCTAAGTCTGCTGATGATGTTTTGCACAGACATGGTAACTTGGCACCCATTTTCTCATTCACCCCTTCTCCACCTTCTCAAGGGAACGTATCCACTAGTTCCAGCCTCCACCTATAGCCCCTGCAGTGCAATAAACCGAAGAAATTGGTACATCTGATAAAAGTTCTAAAGCTTATTTAATAGCATGAGCCAGATCTTCATTCTTTATGGCAAGGAGCAGTTGCACAACACGGCAGCTGTAATCCTAAGGAAAATCATATTGTTTAAAATGTATCGATTATTAAACCATTCAAGAATAAAAACAATCTCAACTGACAAGGTGATGCCAAATCAAGCGTCAGCCCTGAATACTTAAAATGCTGCTACAGTTTTGTTCAGAGACTAACACAGCATATGCCTACGAAGAGCAAGTAACAGAATGAGATAATCATTTATCCAAAGTAAAAGTGCATGTGTATAATAAACCTTAAAAGGGCATGCACTGATCCATATATTAATCAGATTCGTAACAATAGACCAATTTTTCTCTCTCTGGAGTGTGAAGAACAGGGTTATGAATCATAACGTGAACACTTAAAGATCACACTTGAATAACCTAATTGTGTACAACAATGATGGGATGAAAAGAAACTCAATCAAACTCTGAACTATTGTTAGATTTCATTCTCTTAAATACAGTTCTGTGACATGACTCAAATTATTTCAATAGAAAAAAATGTTGGTTTACCTTATTAATATTCTGAACCTCCTCTGCCCATTTTCTCCATGCTTCATCTCTTCATTTGAATAGGAATAAACACAGTTATAGAGGGAAACAACTAGTTTTAATGCAAGTTTCAATTTTTTTTGTTACAAATCACATAAATATATAGTTTTTTAAAATTTACTGCCTTATAAAGGAACTGGATTTCTGCTACATGCGAAAACTGTCAGCCAATCTTTAAATATTTATCTTTGAATTCCCCTGGTTGCATGTACTTGGGAATGTTTTCATAAATACATCAATAACTGTCTTGTACAGCTCATTAAGGAAGCTTTTTATCCTTTAGTGTAATAGTTCAGTTTACAGTTGCCTGTGAATCATTTTTATGGACCTCCATTAAGCATGCCCTTCAAACTGCAATTATTTGTCAAATTTTGTATATACGGAAGCAATCAGCAGAGAAACCCTGAAAGCTGAGAAGATGCATAACCATTTGGAACCAGCACTTGGCCCATCTCCAGCAGCGTGTTCTCTCCTCCAGCACTGACTCCACAGCGCGTGAGACGCACTTAATGGATCCACCTACGCGAGACCGGCGGCTTGGCCGAATGGCGGGGGGGCACACACTGGCTGACATTAACCAAGATGGTCTTTCTCTGAGGTCCAAGGGCACCACTCCCTCGCTTTTTGAAGTTTTACCACTTCCCTTCAGACCTTGTAGGCTGAAGAGGGGAGCTCTGCCACAGCGGGAACCTGCAGCCGCTCATGTTCCTCACCCAACCCAAAGCACTGAACACCAGCAAGCTCCTGCCGGAGAGAAAACTTACTTACAGGAATGTTGCCCTTCAACCTAATATGCCAGTTATTTTTACTTCCTAGAAGTTAACAAAACATAGACTTAGATAAGTAGGTTTGTAAATATCCATGTTGCGAGCTTTTTTATTTATTTTTTTTTTTTAAATGCCATAAGTATGCATATGTGCTGAAAACCCTACAGTGCTTCCTTCAAGAATTAGATTCCTGGAAACCTTCACTCACATCCTTTTATTTTTGCCCAAATCTAGTTCTGTAGTTGAGTTTTTGACAGATACTTCCATCTGCCAGGTCAATGCGAATTCGGTCACACAGGTTACCTTACAGTGAGCTGAAAAGGACATGGCAACAGGTTTAAAACTCCCATCCACTGCATTAACAGCTGTGATTGCCTACACGAGCACGCTGTAAAGGAAACAGAAACCAAACAATAGCACCCAAGGCTATGCTCGATCGATCCATCCAGACAGATGGCCATAATGTCTAAGACAAGGAAAAGAGATGAAAATGAAGACAGGATTGCAGTAGACTTTCTTCCAGGCGGACGGTGCTCTTGCTGCCAAGGGCAGGCAGCAATAGAAGCTAGTGGCTCACCAGCCTCCACAGAGAGCTAAGCTGTAAGAACAAATTAGATTAACATGATTAATTGCCTGATTTGTGCATTCTGACCCACTGCTGTTGAAATCTATTAAATATTTCCCTGCCGAATCTCACCTTCTGCAAGAGCTGTAGGTCACAAGAAGTTAACATGTGCTGTCAATTGCTGTTATACTATATGCATTTCTGAATATCAGCCTCATGAAACAAAATGCTTTTGTAACAATACAGAATACATTCCTATATAGGGATATACCTGGTGTAGCTTCTGTCATTGTTGAGCATCACATAAAACATTCCTCCTAGTATCAAATCAACTTGGGACTCATCTTATAAATACCAAAGAACATTAATTATTTCCCACATACTGCAAAACATTACTGCAACTTAGTTGTACAGCATGCTTATGTTATTAAACTAGATACGGGACACTAATCAGCTACAAGGTAAAATACTACTAACATTTTAGCAGAACTGAGGAGCAAGAGAAGGACGTTTGTTCAGTTAGAACGCTGAACAGAAAGGGCGATGGACCTGGTGGCCAGTGATAGCCGCGCTGTGCACACACCGCTGTGTACTCCCTTCATCTGATGTTACTGACAGATTTCCTTGCTCCTCACATGTTCAGGAAGGCAGTAATAATGGATAATAAAAGGTAAAACTGAAGAACAAAGGAAAAAGCTCATTCAAAAGTAAAAGAAAACCTACCTTCTTATCTTCCATGGAGGTTTTCTTCCTTGATCCCCTCTAAAAATAGGGGAGTTTTGTTTTGTTTTGTTTTTAATTTCTGCTAAATAGGTCATGTCTGAAAGACTATTAACATGTTTTTAAACACTTCAACATCCAGTGCTGACACAGTTTATATTATTTAAAATACATTTTCTTGTACACATGAGCAGGCAGAGAAATGGACTTCATAACATATCTCCAACTCTCCCTAGCAGTTTTTTTCTTGAATAGTGTAACAACTTTTCTAATAACCACACGCTTTGAGGTACTGAGGAGGAGTGATGCCCAGTACTAACGGCTGCTGTCAATAGAAGATTTTTCCATAGCATGAACAGGAGCTTTTCATCTCAGAAGGCATTAAAAGCTTTTATCTGGGTTCCAAAATTCCAGCAGCACTTCAAAGCACAGCAACACGACTTGCGTGGCAACAACTCTGCACCCTCAAATCTGTAGCTTTGTACCATCAGAGACAGGGATCTCTCAGACTCAGAGCAATGACCCAGCACAACGACAGCACATATCCAGAGATATCCATACCCAGAGATCCTGATGATCACAGCAAGCTGGAGCATCGAGTGTTGCAGCCCTCTGGTGACCATGTATATTCTCAAGCAGTTTCTAACAGCACGTTGGCAAAGTCCACAGAGTCACTGAGCAGATCTGGAAAAAGCATTCAAAATTCAGTATCCCAGTAATGCATTGGGACGGAGACCTAGTAGCAACTTTTAACAAAGCTAAAAATAGAGGCATGTGCACTTGTGTAAGAGAATGGTTTATGTCTCTTGCTCAAACGTTTTCTGAAATGAACTTACTCTTGTAACTTGAGACTCGTCTCCACATTACTTGTACATTGTCCAACTCCAGTTAGAATTTTGTCTCCAGGACAGATGTCAGCCTTTACATGCATCTAAGAGAGGCTGGGGGGGAGAAGGGAGCATGGGAGGAGAAAAAAAATAAATCACTAGCTAGCATAATTTAATCTCCCACAACTTTCTTTATAAGACGTCAAATTCACATTCAAAGCTGTCTGAAAATTTGAAGCATGATTTACTTATTTGTCTTGCAGAGTTGAATAACGATCATTTTGCTAGATGGTCATTTTTACAGAAGGTTCACATTGTAAAGGAGGAAAAAGTCCTCCTGAAGAAAGTTGCATTTTCCCACCATTATTTTCATTATGCGAGAGACAGGAACAGGACCACAGCAATGTGGCTCTGTGCTACAAATCCACCTGCACGCAGACATCCTGGGAACAGTGTGTAGAAGCCTGGAATTCATCAAGAAATAGGCTCAGAATAAACCTTCAGCCTGGATGCTTAGCTATGATTTTCCAGCCAGCAGTCGCAATGGTTGAAGAGCAGACAGCACCCCCATGGTAAGGTAACCACTGCCTGTGAGGTTTTTGCCTTGGTCTAAGCAACATCATCCTTCCTAGCCTGCCATCACTAATGCCCATGGAGCAACCAACAAGGTGACACCGATAAAAAAGTCTGGCCCAAAGCTGTTTCCATAGAATAAGGCTCAAGGACCCAGTAACTTCCTGATCTGAACCAGAGCATGTCTGGACACTGTGAATCTCGGTTGTTTCCACAGGGAACGCGTCACAGAAACATTACTGCTTTACGAGTCTCTACCACCTCTCTTATAATAAAGTTCCTTTTCCAGCAGATTTGTCCTTGTACCAGAGCTTTGCTCTGTGTTTTTGAAGCCCTTTTATTAGGGGGGAGCTAAAGTGGGGAGGGTGGGGGATGGTTTTATTTGCTTTGGTGTATCAAGTTGCTGGAAAGATTACTAAAAATCTATGTAGAGCATGTGCTGTGACAATTATTACCATGGCAAACTATATAACACCTAAGAAACCTCCAAAGGAAATAGTCACTCTCCATAAACAGATATTGCTTTATACATCTGAAGTTACAGGACTCAAACAAGAGCCACCCTGCATGCAGCTTTTCCTTGCATTGAATTTCTGTTCACAAAACTCATTGAAAAATCACAAACAAGCACCTCCAGTTACTCAGGTGTTGTCACAACGTCGCCACTTCAAGCTCCTCCAGGCCCAAACCCATTTCTGATTTCCTGTGAAGCAGGAACCAGACAGTGCTCCACCGGGCAGTGATTCCTGAGATGTTACTGATGCTGCCTTCAGGATACCAAACGTGGCTTGTGAGGTTCTGCACACCCTCAGCTCTGTTCAACATGTCTAGCACCCTGGAAGATGGCAGCCACAGCCCTGAGGCTGTGAATTTGTCCAGTGAATTTATCTCCAATCATGAAGAGTCTGTTTTGTATGTTCAAATATTACACAGAATTTCAATGTCCTATCCCTATTATCTAAAGAAATACAGTATTTAACCCGGCAGTTATTGCATATCAGCTAAAGGGACATATATTCTTCTAGACCAGTTATGAGAGAAAAGAAAATCTCTTCTTTTGGTTTGTGTACTACACAGGGTGTTCCAAGAGATTTTATATTCCAGTGTGGTTATGAAATAAGTTGCAGCCAGGCAAGCGAGCAGAATCGATGCACTTGTGTACAGCTTCTACATTATTTTCCACTGCTATCCAAAAATGAAATGCCAATGAACAGAGACTTGTTCTCTATTGCTTAATTCATCACTTCCATGACCACAATTCCTGGCGCAGCGGGTGACACTGTATAAAGTAGCCTATCACACACTCCCCTAAAATCAGCAGCAGGATACTTCTGTTTTGTTTCACTAAAGTTATGAATGTTAAATGATCCTTTTTATATCTTTTTCTTCAACAGCTGCACTGCATCTGAGAAACCTTTTATTCCTCACACTATGTAAAATGATTAATGCACTTGTTATGCTATAAAGAATTGTAGAGAAAACTCCAGGTTGCAGTGGAACAGACACTTACTTGCTCCTCACAGCTTCGAATTCAGGAAAATTCAATCCTACAGTTCCACTGCACAGAAACCAGTTGACTGATCAAACTGGTAGTTTCAGGTACCACCAACCAAAAATATTTATTATTAGGATCTGCAAATTCAATGCAAAACCATTATCGCAAAGTTTTCATCTTTCTCTGGAGACTGAAGAATTGATAAAAGGCTGCAAAGGCTGTAAAATGCTGAAAGTTAAATCGAACCTTTAAAGCAGGGACATAGAGTACAACATAGGAACAAATTCAAGGCCATAGATACAACCAGATAAACAACTCTGTTTTATGTTAACAGAAACCAAATGAAACAAAATAAAGCACCTATTAGATACAGCCTCTTATTTCTCCAAGATTAAATAGACTTTGGGTAGTTTTGACAAAGTATTCTACTGCAAACTTAAGTCTTTTTTTTTTTTTTTTATTTTGCCATATTATCAGCCATCCAATGTAAATATAAGGTTTCTATACAATGCACCATGGGAGAAATTTTATATTTCACTTACCATCACCTTATGATTCCTCCACTTTGCAATTTCAGCGATGAATTAATGCTCACTTGAAATGTGACTGTTTTTTAAAACAGCCAAGTGTCACCTCTTCTATGGAAGCAAAGCAACATGGGCTTAATTCAATGTAGATTTGGCTTCCTGACAATTTGTTGCTTTTGAATAAGCAGAAAAATAAATTAGTCATGTGCAGTGCTTTGGAAGCAGAAACGCTCATTCCAAAGCTGAGAGTCATTAATAAGCATTCACAGCTTTACAAATGAATAATTGTGGGGAACCCAAACGCTGGCCTGAATTTGCAGCATAAATTTAAACACATAATTTAGTCAACAAATTTACTAGAATGTAGGACACAACAAATTCAAAGAAAAATAGATATCAGAAGACACATTTTGAATTGGTGTCAAACTTATCTCATCTAGCTTTCCGTATCTCCCCTATAACATGGATCAAATTAATCCTTCATGTTTCTTTCAAAGCCAAGCTATACACTTCACTTGAGGAATTCCAGGTTTACAGTGGTGTGACAGAAGTCCCTGCTTGCTTTGTGGACTTGAACAAAGTTACCCTAGAAATGAATTTGCTGTGGTGCATTTTTAGCATTACAAATACACCCAGTGTAAAAATCAAGCATTAATAATGAGGTTTAATATTGATATTCTAATCCAGAATATTTTTAATGGAATACGAATTCTTCCTACCCAACCACTCTGTCCTGCTTCAGTTGAATTTGTTCTTCTTTATCTATAAAATCCAGATGATCCAAAACCAGTTGAAACAACCACACATTCTCCTACTTCTTAATGCTGTAAGATGTAACCTAATTAAATGCTTTGTAAATATCTTATCCATCCTCCTGCCAATACAACATCGCTCCTAGAAAACTATTTGCTACTGCTTTCTCCCATCAATCTTTCATGTGTCAAGCAATGGGTCTTTTGAGACCAGCTTTTTATCTAAATAATCACGTAGTTAAAGCTTTCCCCCTATTATTGATTTAATCTTTCCTTTCCTCCCAGTTTATCTGTTTCTCCTCGTTGTGCTTCGTTACATCTTCCTAACTGGAGGAGGGAATGACAGGAGGCTGCTCTGGGCTGAGCAGAAGGCTCTCAGGCTCTTCCTGCCCAAGTGGCAGCTTCACAAGTTTCTCCACAGTCTAAAACAGTTACGTTGAGCCCAGGTCTGCTCATCGCATTCGTAAAGCATTTCAAACCCTGCTCTGAGAGTGATTATTTCCTTTTGAAAGCAGCACTATCTCATGTTAACGATAAAGTCTGACTACTAGTGGCTGAACCTTTAATGAGTAAGGTAACGAGTACCCGTTGACGCCCCCCTGCACATTTTGGCAAGGACCTGCATTTTAATTTATGTCAGTGTACACATAAATGAACTGCATTAAAGTGAGCAAAATGAAGTCTTGGTAATGAGATTTCACTTCCTATTCTGGCATTTAAAAACTTTGTAGAGGTATGAAGAGAAACCTACCATTTTTTCTGGGAATTATTGAATAACAGGATCTGTTGCACTGACTAGCTTTCATATCATGGGACATTGGTATGTTTAGCCCACTTTTGAGAAAAGATGTTACGTATTCCCACTTTACTCCACTTCTGCTTTACTTACAGATTCAAATAACAGAGTTTCCTATGGAAAAGACTTTCCTGATATTTTCCTGCTGGTAGGTCACAAAGCTCAGGCTCTTCTATTTGCTCTGGGTGCTAAATTTCATTAAGACAGGGAGCGTACTATTAACTGGACAGCACAAATGGTGGAGCTGCTGCAGGGATGCCACAAGATCTAGGAAGAGAGGAGAAGTGCTCCAAAGAGCGATTCTGGTTACGAGCCGTTGCTTCTCAGTGTCTGAACAGCAGCAGAGGAGGTGCAATACAGTATTCTGTGTCACCTCGTTACTTCTGGGTTGTAGGTGGTAGGAAACGAGACCACTAAACAAACTTCCCGTTTGCTATTCATACTGTGGTAAACCAAAGCCTAAATATAGCAGTCACCATTGAACAGCTTGATGCTGACTGCCTTAGTGACTTCAGTTACCATGGCATCTCTTCACATATTAGATCTACTGCAGAGTGGTGAATACTGGGGTTTTATGCTTTTTACATGTACAATTCTTATACAGTGTAAAGCAAAAAAAAAAAAAAAGAAAAAAAACTCCCAGAAAATACATTATTTAACAAGATAAATTTCTTTGAGTTTCCTAGAATAAGCTTCTGAAATGTTTGCTTAGTGTTAATCCCTTTAAATTTAAATAAGGCAAATATCAGCCCAAGACATTTGAGCCTAAATTTACAAAGTTACTCGTTTATTTGGCTGTCCAAGTGAAGACACTAAAAGTGAAATTAATCTTCAAATTGCAGAGTACACACCATCTTCAGATCACTTACCGAAATGGCTGGTTGAGAAATTAAAAACAACAAACTTGCAGAGATGCCAGTCACCTGAGCTGCCTGACAGCTAAATAGGAACCAAGCATTAAACCAACTCAAACACTCCAATACCTAAAATATGTTAATCCCTAACATAATGATTAATGAATAATGAAGGCTTAGAAAATTTACATTGAAACAGACATAATAATAAAAGATGACTAAGGAATGAAAAGGTGTTACGAGTATGTTAACAGTTCTCTAAGTGGGAGACTTGCAAATCTAACCAAAAAGAGTGTGACTAATTCCAATTTCAGACATTCATATTTTCAGTCTTTTTAATAGCTCATTTTCACTCCCACATACGGATGCTGTACGTGCTTAATAATCCTTATACTTTTAGTAATTCATAGCAACAAACAATCTTATGTTTAAAGTCTGGAGTTAAAACCAGACCAGGAATTTAAAGTCACATCCATGCAATAGGAAAATGTCACAGTGATCTGAGCCTGTGCCTGACACAGTCTGTCTGATATCAGGATTCCATGAATTACAGCTTTTGTTCAATTAATATATTCCTGAACTGCACCTTAAATTTCTTCCCTTTCATTTCACAAAGTTTCAGTGTTGTTTCCCTGAAAAAAAAAGATGAAAAAAAAAAAAATAAAATCAAGATCTCCATGCAGTACACGGGTCTGGTTAAAAATAACTACCATTCCAAAGTTGCTAAGCGTACTAGAAGCAATGTTCTGTGCATCCCCACGACTTAGTGAATCAATAGGCCTGTCTAGGGCTCATTTACAGAGTAACTGTCATGGGTGGCTGATTGGCCACTGGTTAAAATTGAATTTAGGCTTGTTATAATTCAGAGCACATTCTATTTACTTCATATTAAAAGACGGATTACATTTTCCAAACTATCTCCTGTAACCTTCTTGCCACATGTCAGAGCAGTAATAAGGCCAGATTAAATGCTGACTGGGGACTCTGCTTTTAAAAATTAAGTTTTTGACAGAACCTCTCACCTAAAATCCAGGTGTTTGTATTGCTTAGCAGCAATCACAAGCCCCAACCATCTTTATGGGAGTTTGGGTTCTTTTGCTTTGCTTTTCTGCTTACCTCCAAACCTGGAGGAACAGGAAAACAAAACCTCCTCAGTGTGGCCAAGTCCATAATTGTATATTCACAAAACAGGAAATGGATGGCTACACCACAGGTAGTCACTAGTTGCTGAGATGACTAAAACCAAACCAAGCTCCTGCTCGGGAGGTCTCTGTTGTTCAGAAACTCCATGTAACCTGGTGGTGGTCTGTTGGACATCTGAATGAGGTACAGTTCCTCTGTCATTTTGCTCCAGTTAAGGAAAGCTGGTGTTGACACACTGCCTCATCCAGTCCCATGGAAGGCACTCTCCTATAGCCCCTGAACACCGGTAATAAAGGGCTCCTGCACGACACCTACAGCTGGACACCAGTAAGTTATTTACCTTGAGCTGGGAAGTGCCCAACAGAGAAATGGCAAAGGTGGCAAGACATCCTGAGACAGTCCCTGCTCTTTCCTGACACTGTACAGATCAGAGCCTGCTGCTGCCATTAAAAGACTTTCAGCTTCCATGACTCTGTCTTCCACAATTCAACTACAGAGCTGTTATATTTTTTACTATATCGATAGTGTCCTTTTTTTTTCCCCTTCCCCTTTTTTTAATCTTTTCTCCAGAAAAGGAAGATGAGGCCACAAAGCAAAGCAGAGCCAGGAAGAGCCTCACGACGCTCACTCCATCCTCTACTGCGGTCCCCAGTGAGCCCTGGGCTGGAGCACCGGTGAGTGGGAACGTCTCAGGGACACGTACACGCACATAAAGCACGTCAGTTTAAACTACCGCGTCGATACAGTGACGATGCAAACTCAGCTCAGTCCTGGGCTACAGCTGAACTCATTGCTCAAACCGTGGTGCTGTCCGAACAGCTTCAGCTTGCTGGGTTTCTTATGCATTCCAACTCTCATGCTGACAAAAGACATGACTTTTAGGACTTGAATGTCCCACATATTTTAGAAAGCATGGCTGCACTAAAAACCTTTTCTGTGTTCTTTTCCAACCATGCAGAAGTTTTTATATGAACAACTGCTAAACAGTGGTTTAGCTGAAAACCCCAACAGGCAGAGTTCTTTCCACTACCTTTTCTCTATGTTCTTTAACAGTAGCAAAAGAACATTTGATATTTTTAAGCCAAGAAGAATGAGGTTTGGGGTAGGCATTTTACTATGGGATCAAACATTAACCAGACATAATCCTATGGCTTCAGAACATCAACCTCTTTGCACCAGCTACTCGAGCAGCAAACACATGTAGCTGTAATCCGTGCCTTACACCTCAAATCCAAACTGCCAAGGTTAATCTGTTGTCAGCCTCTCACATTGGACATAGTCTAGCTGAAATACATCCTGAATGCATAAGCAAGATGCTGCAGAAATCTGAACTGCATATATTGCTGGATGTGATTTTGCAGTCATGTCTTTAAATCCATCTTTAACAAAATGACAAACACTATAAGAAGGACTCAGCAATGCTGCACTGTAACCATCAGTACTCACCAACTGGAGTCACCTGCCTCATCTAATGGACTAGTTAGCAACTTTTTTTCTAAAAACGTAGTTGAGTATCTACAACAAATAATAAGATAAAATAAAATACAACCAGCCTAAAATGTGTACAACAGAGGAGATAAACTTCTGAATATGACAAAACCCTCAACTCCCTTAAATTCATGAATGAATAAACACTGGGAAAATCTATACATCTCTGGTCCAAAAAACACTGAAAAGATTCTTTAAGTATTAAAAATAAGTGCTCAACATCAAAGAAAACAGATAAAAGTCTCCCTTTAACTCATGCTGCATACCATAGAAGTATGGATGGAATGTTTTAATATTTAGATAGAATAAAAGTCCCAGATTCCTCTCTCCAAATTCCATCCTGCATTTCCATCCAACTTGCAGTCAGTGTTCTCATATTGATATTATTAAATTACGACCCGAGCTACTCACAAAGCCAGAAAATCAGTATGATGGCCTTGAACACTCCAAAGGATATTATTATTAACAATTTGATGCTGATTGCTGTTGGATGCCTTAAAAATTAACTTTCACAGGCATCAGTGTCTCTGAACTGATTTCAGTAGTTACTGTGAGAATTTCTCTGACTTTATTCTCCTGGTGATACAGAAACAATTGTAGAACCTGGAGAAAAACTTGCATTAACTCAGAATTTGATTTTTCCTTTTTTCGGGTTTTTTTTTTTTTTTTCCAAACCAAGTCTTCTGTACAATATGCTTTATCTGAATGGGCAGCAACTCTGATTGATCTTTTTAGAAACACTTTGCTAGCCCAGAAAAAAATCTATCCTAACGGAGGAGAGATTTTTCATTGTTGGCTATTAAAGCACTGAAAAGCTCCAAATTGTCACCAAAATTGCAAAACAAAAGCTTACAAGTGCTCCAGGCGGCACTTAAAGAAAGCCAGTTCCCTCGAATTCTGCATTGTGCCGACAAAGATCTCATCAGAAGGACAGCTGCTTTTCCTGACAAAAGATGTTTCAGATGGGTGATGACAACGTACATCAGAGCCATGTATTGACCCCCATGTGTGTCTCTGAGTGGCCTTCTGTAGGCAGCAAACACAACAGGGACAGAGACTGGGGCAACAAGAACATTTCTAGAGAGGGGAGAAAAGTCACTGAACAACATTTGGGTTTGGCTGGGGAGAAAAGCTTTCCATTTCAGGACATTTCAGTTCATCACAGCAGCTTTTGAAGGGTCATCAGAATTCAGAGGAAATCAGATCCAGCAGAAATCAAGACTTCGCATGTCCCTTCGCGTGTGTTTGGCCTGATAAAGGTCAGCTACTGGAGGAATTAACAGCCTCTTGAAATCGCACCCTCGCCTGACAGACAATCAAGCTGCTGGGAGCCAACAGCTGCCACCAAAGGCTTCGTTACAAGTCCTCAGTTGATTGTAAAAATGCCCACGAAGAACAGGCAAGCGGTTGAAGCAAAGTCATTCAAAGTTTCCATCAAAGTTAAATGTGCTTGCAGTATATTGCAACCATTAAAATGACTAGTTTTTGCCAGCAGTAATTACCCAGATGCCAAAAATCGAATGATGAATTAGTTCAATAGAAAGTCCAACGCAGAAGTGAAGGGCAGATTCATCTTACCCGGCGCAGGCGCTCACCCCGGACACGCCGTGTTTGCGCAGCCTCAGCACATTCCCTGTTCTGCACCGATTTCGGTGCTCCACCTGCCCCAGGTGAAGGGCACGTTGCTGCCAACAGCCGCCAGTTCACATCTTTCACAGCTCTGATCAGAGCACATTCACCAAATGAAACAGAAATAAAAGCATCATCTCAATACTGCCTTTAGGGATTCGGTGAACCAGAAGGCGGGTCACACACTCGGTGACTGCTGAATCAATTAGCCCATTAGGAGGAATTAAGTGTGGCCAGCTTTGCATTTACTGTAGGAAAGGAAAAACTGGAATCAGAAAAAAAAAGCCCTTTACTCCTTCCTCATGACTGAATATCTTTTAAGTTAATGTAACAATATATAGAACATTCAAACATGGGGACAAACAAAATATCCATTTACTTAAGGTTCAGTAAGTTACACCTCATCTTGCTACTGAACTTCCCAACAGAAGCTGTTAATTGACTTTAAATTCTATCTGAAGATTTATTCCTTATAGAGGAAGAAAATTCTTAGCACTCTCTATTGGTAAAATGAGTTTTGATTTTGTTTAAACTGCAAATCCTCAGTTTGCAAACACTCTTGCCAGAAAAGATCACTAACATTTTTCTCTCTGATCACGCAGTACTTATTTGCAGGCTCAACTCACCCATGGGACTTGGTGAAATCTGTCTGGGTGAGGAGGATCAAGAGGCATCTAACAGAGCAGACACAGACGTCCTTTCTCCTAAGCAGCAGGAGCTCCCTGGCAGCACCAGTAACATCTCTGCCACCCTCCTGCTCTCAGCTGGACACTCTGGCAAACAACTACCCAATTCCGAGTTGCAAATTATCCCTGGTAGGAGAAGAGGTCAGCTATGGCTCTAGAAATCAGTTCATTCTCCCAGCATCTTTTCTACCTCCCTTTTTATGTCCCTGGAGAATATTATCCATTGTCTTAGAAATACATAATGATTACATAGCACTATCCATTTGTAGATCTCAAGGCTCTTCACAAGAGGCGGCAAATATATTATCCTATTTTCAAGATATGGAAAAGAAGTACCTCAAGGAGAATCAGTGGTTATTTCAGGAAAAGAATCCAGGTCTCCTGACTAGCAATCAAGATGCTTTTACTGGCATAATATTTGTTAAAGCATTTCAGACAATTGTATCAGGATTTGAGCACAAAAACTTCCTCAGCACACAGGCACATACCTGTATTTTGCATTACAGAAAATTCACCCTTTTTTTCTCTCTATGTGCTCATTAGTAATATAGTTATTGATTTAAGATGCAGCAGTATAAAAGCATCAGTTGTATAGACGTATTTCCACTTTAAAAATTCAGCCCCTTTTAAAGCATGTCCTACTCTCACTTGGTATTCCACTAAAAAAGGGTCAAGGAAGGGTCACCTCAAGACCTAAGACCATTTTCAAATAACACTACGAAAGCAAAAAGTGAAAACACACAGCTCCAAATGCAGGTCTCCAAGAAATAGCTTGATAAATCTTCATTCAACACACACTTGTCCTGAAGATCAAGTGTTTGCTTTTTGAACATCTTTGATTACAAAACAAAGGTACAGATTTGAGAAAAAAAAACAATTTATGTCTTATTAATAATCAAATGTTAGATATTGGAACAAGAGTTCTGAGGATGTTAAACATGCCAGAGGAATAGAAATGTTGTTTATAATATTATAGAAATACCAAGATTGGTGATTTCTGGGTGGTTTTGTAAACTTTTCATGACACAATTTAACAAACTGCCAGTACAAAAGCTGACTAGTTTTTGACAGAGCAAGTCTTAGGCAAATGCTGTTTTCTTTTAATTGCATAACAAATCTGAATGAGTGTTCATAGATACCTGTAAGAACTTTTTTTTTTTAAAGCAAATAATAAATTTTCCACCAATTGTGGGACTAGGTTGTAAATTTAGTCCACAAACGTTTAACAGACATGATAGGACAGGATTATAGGTGACCATTACAAGATTACGTCTCTTTCCAGAGTGACGGCAAGACATCAACCATTGTTTCTATGGACTTACCCTTTACTTATGTAAGAGATCTGGAAAAAACACCAAAAAAACCTCCCAACACTACAGCACAACAAACCCCATTGATTTTGCAAGATGTGATTGCCAAGAAAAATGGCTTTCATCACACTTCATAATAAATTTATCTAAAAAGTCATTTGTTTAAAGTATTGCCTCAAAAAGCTCCCTTGAGACATGCCATTTTGATGGCACTCTTTTCATTATTCAAATATAATGAAGTGATTTCTGCATGGTTATGCTGGACCATAAATCACTGCTGTAAAAAAAAAGGCATGTTCAGCATGTTAACAGTCCAAAGATCAGATTTTGAAGAGAGTTTTATTATTGCATATGCACTTTATCTCTTGCACATACATACCAGATAGCAGCTCATACAACTTTCCCAAATTCCATCATTATTAAATGGGAGTTGAGGGGGGAGAGAGACTTTAAACAGGGGCTCATGTTTTGCAGTTCGTGTCCAGTGCTATTGCAAACACACTGTTGCAAACCTCTCTGCAGCCTCACACATCTACCCAAAAATACTGGAGAAAGTCAGCGAAAGCCGAATACTAGCAGTAGCATTTATGGCAAACAACTTCTTGTTAACAAAGAGTTAAACACACATTGAAGGCTACCTGTACTTAGCACCTGAAGAAAAAGAAAAATCAGCTAATGTGAAAACCTCACATTTAGAAAAGAGTAAAAGGAGTCTAAAAGGACTTATGTTCTCTCCAAAGGCGCAGGGAGGTGACGGTTGTTTTGGTTTGGTTTTTTTTTCATTTAATTTACAGCCAGTCTTATAACTGAGAAAACGTCAAATACTTTTCTAAGGTTGCAGACTAAAATCCAATGGCAATCTGTTTCACGCCGTGGATTATCCAGAGTGAAAATCACTCTGGATTTATGGGATAATTTTTTAAATTTAGTCCTGGTCATGCCTCACAGAAGTTCAGAGTTCTCAGTTCTTTAAG
>JAHREE010000209.1:1310673-1372902 GCA_033628505.1 Tringa tobata
ACAAAACCTCCTCAGTGTGGCCAAGTCCATAATTGTATATTCACAAAACAGGAAATGGATGGCTACACCACAGGTAGTCACTAGTTGCTGAGATGACTAAAACCAAACCAAGCTCCTGCTCGGGAGGTCTCTGTTGTTCAGAAACTCCATGTAACCTGGTGGTGGTCTGTTGGACATCTGAATGAGGTACAGTTCCTCTGTCATTTTGCTCCAGTTAAGGAAAGCTGGTGTTGACACACTGCCTCATCCAGTCCCATGGAAGGCACTCCCCTATAGCCCCTGAACACCGGTAATAAAGGGCTCCTGCACGATACCTACAGCTGGACACCAGTAAGTTATTTACCTTGAGCTGGGAAGTGCCCAACAGAGAAATGGCAAAGGAGGCAAGACATCCTGAGACAGTCCCTGCTCTTTCCTGACACTGTACAGATCAGAGCCCCGCTGCTGCCATTAAAAGACTTTCAGCTTCCATGACTCTGTCTTCCACAATTCAACTACAGACCAGTTATATTTTTTACTATATCGATAGTGTCCTTTTTTTTTTCCCTTCCCCTTTTTTTAATCTTTTCTCCAGAAAAGGAAGATGAGGCCACAAAGCAAAGCAGAGCCAGGAAGAGCCTCACGACGCTCACTCCATCCTCTACTGCGGTCCCCAGTGAGCCCTGGGCTGGAGCACCGGTGAGTGGGAACGTCTCAGGGACACGTACACGCACATAAAGCACGTCAGTTTAAACTACCGCGTCGATACAGTGACGATGCAAACTCAGCTCAGTCCTGGGCTACAGCTGAACTCATTGCTCAAACCGTGGTGCTGTCCGAACAGCTTCAGCTTGCTGGGTTTCTTATGCATTCCAACTCTCATGCTGACAAAAGACATGACTTTTAGGACTTGAATGTCCCACATATTTTAGAAAGCATGGCTGCACTAAAAACCTTTTCTGTGTTCTTTTCCAACCATGCAGAAGTTTTTATACGAACAACGGCTAAACAGTGGTTTAGCTGAAAACCCCAACAGGCAGAGTTCTTTCCACTACCTTTTCTCTATGTTCTTTAACAGTAGCAAAAGAACATTTGATATTTTTAAGCCAAGAAGAATGAGGTTTGGGGTAGGCATTTTACTATGGGATCAAACATTAACCAGACATAATCCTATGGCTTCAGAACATCAACCTCTTTGCACCAGCTACTCGAGCAGCAAACACATGTAGCTGTAATCCGTGCCTTACACCTCAAATCCAAACTGCCAAGGTTAATCTGTTGTCAGCCTCTCACATTGGACATAGTCTAGCTGAAATACATCCTGAATGCATAAGCAAGATGCTGCAGAAATCTGAACTGCATATATTGCTGGATGTGATTTTGCAGTCATGTCTTTAAATCCATCTTTAACAAAATGACAAACACTATAAGAAGGACTCAGCAATGCTGCACTGTAACCATCAGTACTCACCAACTGGAGTCACCTGCCTCATCTAATGGACTAGTTAGCAACTTTTTTTCTAAAAACGTAGTTGAGTATCTACAACAAATAATAAGATAAAATAAAATACAACCAGCCTAAAATGTGTACAACAGAGGAGATAAACTTCTGAATATGACAAAACCCTCAACTCCCTTAAATTCATGAATGAATAAACACTGGGAAAATCTATACATCTCTGGTCCAAAAAACACTGAAAAGATTCTTTAAGTATTAAAAATAAGTGCTCAACATCAAAGAAAACAGATAAAAGTCTCCCTTTAACTCATGCTGCATACCATAGAAGTATGGATGGAATGTTTTAATATTTAGATAGAATAAAAGTCCCAGATTCCTCTCTCCAAATTCCATCCTGCATTTCCATCCAACTTGCAGTCAGTGTTCTCCTCATATTGATATTATTAAATTACGACCCGAGCTACTCACAAAGCCAGAAAATCAGTATGATGGCCTTGAACACTCCAAAGGATATTATTATTAACAATTTGATGCTGATTGCTGTTGGATGCCTTAAAAATTAACTTTCACAGGCATCAGTGTCTCTGAACTGATTTCAGTAGTTACTGTGAGAATTTCTCTGACTTTATTCTCCTGGTGATACAGAAACAATTGTAGAACCTGGAGAAAAACTTGCATTAACTCAGAATTTGATTTTTCCTTTTTTCGGGTGGTTTTTTTTTTTTTCCAAACCAAGTCTTCTGTACAATATGCTTTATCTGAATGGGCAGCAACTCTGATTGATCTTTTTAGAAACACTTTGCTAGCCCAGAAAAAAATCTATCCTAATGGAGGAGAGATTTTTCATTGTTGGCTATTAAAGCACTGAAAAGCTCCAAATTGTCACCAAAATTGCAAAACAAAAGCTTACAAGTGCTCCAGGCGGCACTTAAAGAAAGCCAGTTCCCTCGAATTCTGCATTGTGCCGACAAAGATCTCATCAGAAGGACAGCTGCTTTTCCTGACAAAAGATGTTTCAGATGGGTGATGACAACGTACATCAGAGCCATGTATTGACCCCCATGTGTGTCTCTGAGTGGCCTTCTGTAGGCAGCAAACACAACAGGGACAGAGACTGGGGCAACAAGAACATTTCTAGAGAGGGGAGAAAAGTCACTGAACAACATTTGGGTTTGGCTGGGGAGAAAAGCTTTCCATTTCAGGACATTTCAGTTCATCACAGCAGCTTTTGAAGGGTCATCAGAATTCAGAGGAAATCAGATCCAGCAGAAATCAAGACTTCGCATGTCCCTTCGCGTGTGTTTGGCCTGATAAAGGTCAGCTACTGGAGGAATTAACAGCCTCTTGAAATCGCACCCTCGCCTGACAGACAATCAAGCTGCTGGGAGCCAACAGCTGCCACCAAAGGCTTCGTTACAAGTCCTCAGTTGATTGTAAAAATGCCCACGAAGAACAGGCAAGCGGTTGAAGCAAAGTCATTCAAAGTTTCCATCAAAGTTAAATGTGCTTGCAGTATATTGCAACCATTAAAATGACTAGTTTTTGCCAGCAGTAATTACCCAGATGCCAAAAATCGAATGATGAATTAGTTCAATAGAAAGTCCAACGCAGAAGTGAAGGGCAGATTCATCTTACCCGGCGCAGGCGCTCACCCCGGACACGCCGTGTTTGCGCAGCCTCAGCACATTCCCTGTTCTGCACCGATTTCGGTGCTCCACCTGCCCCAGGTGAAGGGCACGTTGCTGCCAACAGCCGCCAGTTCACATCTTTCACAGCTCTGATCAGAGCACATTCACCAAATGAAACAGAAATAAAAGCATCATCTCAATACTGCCTTTAGGGATTCGGTGAACCAGAAGGCGGGTCACACACTCGGTGACTGCTGAATCAATTAGCCCATTAGGAGGAATTAAGTGTGGCCAGCTTTGCATTTACTGTAGGAAAGGAAAAACTGGAATCAGAAAAAAAAAGCCCTTTACTCCTTCCTCATGACTGAATATCTTTTAAGTTAATGTAACAATATATAGAACATTCAAACATGGGGACAAACAAAATATCCATTTACTTAAGGTTCAGTAAGTTACACCTCATCTTGCTACTGAACTTCCCAACAGAAGCTGTTAATTGACTTTAAATTCTATCTGAAGATTTATTCCTTATAGAGGAAGAAAATTCTTAGCACTCTCTATTGGTAAAATGAGTTTTGATTTTGTTTAAACTGCAAATCCTCAGTTTGCAAACACTCTTGCCAGAAAAGATCACTAACATTTTTCTCTCTGATCACGCAGTACTTATTTGCAGGCTCAACTCACCCATGGGACTTGGTGAAATCTGTCTGGGTGAGGAGGATCAAGAGGCATCTAACAGAGCAGACACAGACGTCCTTTCTCCTAAGCAGCAGGAGCTCCCTGGCAGCACCAGTAACATCTCTGCCACCCTCCTGCTCTCAGCTGGACACTCTGGCAAACAACTACCCAATTCCGAGTTGCAAATTATCCCTGGTAGGAGAAGAGGTCAGCTATGGCTCTAGAAATCAGTTCATTCTCCCAGCATCTTTTCTACCTCCCTTTTTATGTCCCTGGAGAATATTATCCATTGTCTTAGAAATACATAATGATTACATAGCACTACCCATTTGTAGATCTCAAGGCTCTTCACAAGAGGCGGCAAATATATTATCCTATTTTCAAGATATGGAAAAGAAGTACCTCAAGGAGAATCAGTGGTTATTTCAGGAAAAGAATCCAGGTCTCCTGACTAGCAATCAAGATGCTTTTACTGGCATAATATTTGTTAAAGCATTTCAGACAATTGTATCAGGATTTGAGCACAAAAACTTCCTCAGCACACAGGCACATACCTGTATTTTGCATTACAGAAAATTCACCCTTTTTTTCTCTCTATGTGCTCATTAGTAATATAGTTATTGATTTAAGATGCAGCAGTATAAAAGCATCAGTTGTATAGACGTATTTCCACTTTAAAAATTCAGCCCCTTTTAAAGCATGTCCTACTCTCACTTGGTATTCCACTAAAAAAGGGTCAAGGAAGGGTCACCTCAAGACCTAAGACCATTTTCAAATAACACTACGAAAGCAAAAAGTGAAAACACACAGCTCCAAATGCAGGTCTCCAAGAAATAGCTTGATAAATCTTCATTCAACACACACTTGTCCTGAAGATCAAGTGTTTGCTTTTTGAACATCTTTGATTACAAAACAAAGGTACAGATTTGAGAAAAAAAAACAATTTATGTCTTATTAATAATCAAATGTTAGATATTGGAACAAGAGTTCTGAGGATGTTAAACATGCCAGAGGAATAGAAATGTTGTTTATAATATTATAGAAATACCAAGATTGGTGATTTCTGGGTGGTTTTGTAAACTTTTCATGACACAATTTAACAAACTGCCAGTACAAAAGCTGACTAGTTTTTGACAGAGCAAGTCTTAGGCAAATGCTGTTTTCTTTTAATTGCATAACAAATCTGAATGAGTGTTCATAGATACCTGTAAGAACTTTTTTTTTTTAAAGCAAATAATAAATTTTCCACCAATTGTGGGACTAGGTTGTAAATTTAGTCCACAAACGTTTAACAGACATGATAGGACAGGATTATAGGTGACCATTACAAGATTACGTCTCTTTCCAGAGTGACGGCAAGACATCAACCATTGTTTCTATGGACTTACCCTTTACTTATGTAAGAGATCTGGAAAAAACACCAAAAAAACCTCCCAACACTACAGCACAACAAACCCCATTGATTTTGCAAGATGTGATTGCCAAGAAAAATGGCTTTCATCACACTTCATAATAAATTTATCTAAAAAGTCATTTGTTTAAAGTATTGCCTCAAAAAGCTCCCTTGAGACATGCCATTTTGATGGCACTCTTTTCATTATTCAAATATAATGAAGTGATTTCTGCATGGTTATGCTGGACCATAAATCACTGCTGTAAAAAAAAAGGCATGTTCAGCATGTTAACAGTCCAAAGATCAGATTTTGAAGAGAGTTTTATTATTGCATATGCACTTTATCTCTTGCACATACATACCAGATAGCAGCTCATACAACTTTCCCAAATTCCATCATTATTAAATGGGAGTTGAGGGGGGAGAGAGACTTTAAACAGGGGCTCATGTTTTGCAGTTCGTGTCCAGTGCTATTGCAAACACACTGTTGCAAACCTCTCTGCAGCCTCACACATCTACCCAAAAATACTGGAGAAAGTCAGCAAAAGCCGAATACTAGCAGTAGCATTTATGGCAAACAACTTCTTGTTAACAAAGAGTTAAACACACATTGAAGGCTACCTGTACTTAGCACCTGAAGAAAAAGAAAAATCAGCTAATGTGAAAACCTCACATTTAGAAAAGAGTAAAAGGAGTCTAAAAGGACTTATGTTCTCTCCAAAGGCGCAGGGAGGTGACGGTTGTTTTGGTTTGTTTTTTTTTCATTTAATTTACAGCCAGTCTTATAACTGAGAAAACGTCAAATACTTTTCTAAGGTTGCAGACTAAAATCCAATGGCAATCTGTTTCACGCCATGGATTATCCAGAGTGAAAATCACTCTGGATTTATGGGATAATTTTTTAAATTTAGTCCTGGTCATGCCTCACAGAAGTTCAGAGTTTTCAGTTCTTTAAGAAACACTTCACTAAGAACGAGCAGAATCCCCTTTGTCAGCATCACACCAACCATAAGAACATCGAATTACTTTAAACTGGTAAGAAACTACCTAAAATGAAAACCTATTATCAATGTAAGCCAGCACTGATTTAACTTCTAGACATTGAGGGAACAACCCTTCATGTCTGCATGTGGCCCAATGCATGGTTTGCTTGCTTTTTCCTATGAATCTGTTCCTGAAAAGCGGTGTGGATTACTGAAGAGTCTTAGCCAAGCCCCCTACTACCCTCCAGTAAGTTCAATGCTATGGTTTTACCTTGGGGTCTATGACCTCATGCGGGTAACAGAATTTTTGGGGAGATCATAGTAAGATTTAAAAATGTATAAATAAACAGTATCAATGGAGTGCAACCAAGTTACAGTAAATATGATAAGTTGGGTAAGGCACTGATGCTTTGTAGTCTACTTCTGCATGAAAAAGTTAGTATCTACGAGCAGCTAACAAGAAAGTTTCAGAGACTCCATTCTATTAGTAATGGCTTTCTTTATCAATTATGCAGTTTTGCCTTGTTGTATTTTTATTGCCTTTTGTCACCGTATCATATTTTCATTTAGATCTCTAAAAACTGGGCCAGAAAATACAGAGCATGTTACTTGCTACCCCAGAAAGAGACCTAAGCTACAAGTAATCTAATGTAAGACAAAGTATTTCAAGTCTTCATAAATCATTTCAACATTAAGGATGTAAATCCTTGGAATGTATGCCAAGTGAGTAATCCCAGTGGAATGCCATTTAACCCAGCTGACATGAGAACCTCAAAGATGAGTGATGCTTATAGTGGAAAAAACGAAAGGTTACTGCACTTAACTTTTACCAGACTTGCTAAAATGAGAGATCTGAAGGGTGACAAACAGATCTCCAGATCAGGAGATCTGCTTTAATCTTAACAGCAATTGCAGCGCTGTGTATAGAGTTAACAGTTCAAATTACAACAGGCTGAAAAGCTAAATAAAGCTGAGTCATGAACCAATTCGGTGCTCCCTATTGTATGAGAAAATGCCAAAGCAAACCAATTTTGCAATACTCAACAGAATACGTGTCCCATCTAATACCACTGGCTTCAACAGAGCTAAGTGCTTGATTTGACCAAATAAATCCAGTTGGCTGATACGAAAGCAGCCAAATTCTGCTTACTGTTTTCAGGGTCTGCACAGATGTCAGGGAGAAAAGTTACTAACTCATTCCCCACACTCCCACACGGGATAAACAACGCTTTTCCAACAAAACTCTACAGGCTTTATGTACAATACTCTAAAATGTTCATGTAAATAAGTCTAAACAAAAGAAAAAACAAACCAAAACAGATTTCTAGACTTAAATATACAGAACTAATGAAAAATACTAGCATCACTGAAGAAACCAGAGGAAGATAGGGCTGGGTATACTGGAAGATATTGTTGTCTCAGAAGGCTATTGACTATATCTGTTATATTCTCTTACTAGCATCTCTCAATCATTCCTCAAAATCTTCAATCCTTATAGGCTTCAAGCCTGGACAGAATCTCCAAATCATATCTGTATTGGAAAGAAAAAGATATGCTTAAAAGTCTGGGAAGTGGGGAAAAGCATGGAGCAAAAAACCTCAAACCAATCTCGATGCTTTGTTTCACATCTGTTTTAACTCTCATTTGGGTACAAACCTTCTAATTTCTTGCTGTTTCTTAGAAACAGGATTAAGGCTGAAGTATTTTTGGGAAAGGACCTGTGACTTGAAAAAACAATTTCTCTACAGAGTTCTGCAAATGTTCATCATAACAATTACTGTGTCTTCACCTTGTCTCTAACATCAACCTGTGTCTCATTAAAAAAAAAAAAAAAAAAAAGTAGCAGCAATATTCACAAACAACCTATCTAACTATCAAGTGGCAACATGTAGGGAAGTACTTCTTTGCCCTAGAAGTGGGAGAGCTCATTTCACGTCCCTCCTCAGCTGAAGAAGTGAGGACAGACACACGTACCAGAGGATAGTGACCTGACCTATCTGTTCGTTTCTGAGCTACTCCAGACCATGGTTCCTCCATTCCCCTGTTGAAGGATGACCACGGTGCCACCAGGCATGTCCTTGCTGTGCACTGCACTCAATCTGACTTCAGATATTATTACTCATTTATAAAGCAGCACATGGGACCACAATCAAATCCCTTCATAGAGATAAGAAATACTGGTAACTCTGTCCTGTCCCAGACACAAGGTTAGTTACAAATTTGACTAATGCCATCTATCTATTCAGACGCACTGCCTCACCCTGTTCACTTTTACCCTTGCATTTAACATTCCCACCTATATTGAACTGCATATGACAATTTAAACCTCAAATGTTATTTACAAAATCTGCCTCATCTTATAAGGCATTGTGAGAACAATTAAAAAAGAGAAGCAAGCGTGAAGGGCAATGTGGCATACACATATCTGCTGCAAAAGCTGATTGAAACATATTAATTTAGGCAAGCTTCTTATTCAGCGCAGTGATCAGTCAAATTCATTCACGCTCTAAAACACCAGTCATTAACCACATTGACTACATACTAAAACGAGTGAAGATTGTTATCTAATGGAAATCACCAAGTGCGGCTTTCAGGAGCTTTGTTTTACAGCAGTGAAATTCCACAAGTTTCCAAAGAGCTTTCTATGGCTGTTAGTAATTAGCCACTAAATTACTACCTGATAAAAATTTACTTATACAAAAGCATACATTGAAAAAGCAGAGTGCAAGTATCTTTTCCAGCTGAACTGAGAGAGAAAAAAAAACCTTTCTCAAAATCCAGAATGACAAATGATGCTTCCATGTTTATGGCATTAGACACCACAGAATGGCAAAAAAAAAATCAGCAAAGCACTGACAGAAAATAAGACATTTTTAGGGTTTTATTAGGAAGCCAAATCACAAAGTGTTCCAAGCCCCAGTTTACTGTTAAAGTTGGAAGAAAAAAAATAAATTATATTAGGCTCCAAGTTTCCAGGCATTGGTCTTCAATAGAAAAAACCCACATCTGACACTGCAAACAACACAAGACAAAATTATAAGGCAGGGTCTATGAGTGATATGGAAAATATTGCTACATGTCAGGCTCTTCAACATGAAAATTGTTGGTGATTTCAACCAATTTTATTTTTTTTAGAAAGATTTTTGTAAAATCTATGGAAATAGCCCAGGCAACACAAAAGACAAGTCAAAGTTTCTGTTTCCAAGTATAAAAGATCAGACTATTTTCTGTGTAACTCAAGTTAAGGAGAAGATATAAAGAGCATCAAAAAAAAACCAAAGTTGTAAAATAAAACTGTGGATCCAGAGTGCTTTGCTTGCTCATTTCCTCAGCTTTTTTCTTTCTTTTATATTCTCCTTCAAAAGAAAACTTCAGTTAACAATTTGTTTGAGCCAGCAGAATAGGCAGAGGTAAAAAAGTCAGATCTGGATCCTGATTCAACTTTTGGATTCAAATTTTTGTTTGAAGACTGCTTCAAATTCGCAGTTAGCTACAACATTAACAGATCAATCTTATTCTAAAAGCTTTCATTCAAATTCAGTGTTTTTTTACCGTGCTCACTTTCCAAGAAAAGATTTTACCAAATAGAGATTTGTAGTGAACTGGGAATGACGTGTGTATGTGGTCAACATGTCTTTATTAACAAAATATACATCATATGAGCCAGGGACTGGTGTTGACTTCAGCGTACTGGGGAAGGGAGGGGAAGGGAGGTCTCGTCATCAAGGACTTCTCCTACCACCACCCTCTCCCTTTTCACCAAATACCAGTCAGCAATTTCCCTTCTCCCAGCCCTTCTGACAGGCCTGGAAGTGGCCACCACAACTAAGCAAAGCTTCATCCTACTCCATCACTCCTGGGCTGTAGCACGATGGTGACTAAATTGTGATTTATCCCCAGTTTCCCATGGGATTGAAGCTACAATTCCAGTGTGGTACACACACATTGAATTTTAAAAGAGTTAATTAATTTGGATCAGTGTGACTTTAAAACACACACTGAAATGAAGGTAATCAAACCTCTACCAGTTTTGCCAGGTTAGAAAATTTAGCAGAAGTAACCTGTGCAGGGTGCATGAAGCAAGCTGTAAAATGTATTACGAAGATGAGCCAAAGGGGAGGAAAGGAAAACAGAGAGCTTGTAAGGGCTCCCAAAATACTTCCCCTATATCTTAGTCTATCGCTGTTTTTTAATCACTCTATCCTTTAGCCACTGCCTCCCAAAAGACGCACCCACCAACCCAAAAACTGCCTCTCGGGTTAAAATACTTGGGCTGAGGCCTAGATATGAATATGGTTCTTTTGATATTAAAAATATAAATTATGAAGCTTTATGCAAGGAAACCATTTACCAAACTTTCGATGGACTAAGCAAAGATGCAAAAACACCTGCGATTTTACCACGGGCTAATTGTGCCCTATCTGCAGTAAGCCATCTGCATGGCAGTCAACAGAGAGGTGATCTTGCCAACTCTCCAACTAGGATGTATCAGGCTTTAATGGTATTTGGACATGAAACTTCCATTACAGGAATGCCCAGGAAAAGCAGAGCTGACACTCCTCTGAGACACTGCAAACCGATGTCTCATTTTGCCCTTGCTGGCCAGTGAACAGCAGACAATATTTTTCTGACAAAATACAACATTAACCTTATTCTGATCAGCCTTGACCAAGAGTATTTTGTTTCCAAAGCTTTAAATAAGGCAGTTAATTTCCTGGCCATATTCCAATGTGAGTATTTGTATTCGGCCTTCCTAAATTTCATCTATAAGTTTTGTTTCATTCTGATGCTTCTCTGGTTTTACTGGCCAATCTCAGTGTCTCCCTTTGGCATTCACCTGCACATCAGACTGCGTTTCACTACAGGAGTAGCTATTTTTCAGAGGCAGGTGCCTCAAGATCTAAGGCACGTCCCAGAGTTTGTAAAGCATTTTGTCTTCTTGAAAAAAAGAGGTTAAAGATACTGAAAAAAGCATTTTGTAGTCTTCACATTCATCAGAATGTTCTTAAAATACTGAAAGGATATTACAAAGGTGGGAATGCACCCAGCTTATTTTATAGTTACCTCCATATCCATGAACAATCCTAAGTGTTTATTGCTGGGTTTATTGCATCCTTCCCTTAGTCACTCTGTACATTTTTCAAACTTCTAGAGACTCTACAGCTTTGCTGCTCACTCTTTACAATCATTAAAACATGGAATGTGTTTTTGAGTTTGCAGTTGAAAGATCAAAAAAGAAAAATTACCTCTTTCTTATTTCACAAATCATTTGCACAAAAGAGATCAGCAGTTAAACACTGAAAAATGTAAAACCATTGCAAAACAAATAGCTCTTGCAAGATACCTTGGGGGCTTTGTGTGCGAATATATATGAAACATGAATGACTACAGACCTAAACACATGGGTTTTACTAATAAACGTGGTACAGTTAAGCAACAAAGTGCTGCCATCGTAACTCCCTGCATTTCCCTCTGACTCAGGTATGTCTCCTTCAGTCAAGACATACACCTTGAAAACAAAAGACAGACCCTGTTCCTATTACAGCAGAAGTAGCATCCACTTGAGGTTTTGTGCTGCCATAAATCACACGAAATGGTGTTTTGACCAATCTCAGCCATACTGAGAGTATAAGCTGCTGCCAAACTTTTGTTCTTTGCAAGCCAGTATTTTTCAATTATAAAAGTTTTCTCAGAAAGCTCTAGAAATTGTGCTGACTCCAGATTAATAGAATTTCTTCCTATTCAAGTATTAAATTATAGATTTCTATTAGTTCAACCCACTAGTACTCATTAAATTGAGAATTAATCTAATTGATACTTCCACTGATTCCAAAATCATCCTTAGAGGTTTTCAAATTTCTGTGAACATACATCATGAAGGGACTGAACACCTTTCAGTCTACAGATTGATTAGCAATGCTTTTTGGGGATGAATTCCTGCTCACAGTATAACTGGGACAGGTCAGCAAAGTGTTGCAGAATCCACAAAACACAACATCACAGCAGAAAAAGTAAAATTAGTTGTAAGAAAAGATCTGCTCCCCACCAATTTTTCTTACACTGTAACACAGGACCATACACAAATTAGGGCAGTGAAAGAACCCACCTCCACGTCCTACACAGTGTCCTGGAGAACTTCCTCAGTCACCTGCCTGCTTGTTCCTCCCTGTTCCACAGCATCTTCTGTGCTTTAAAAAATAAATAAATAAAAAATAGTCTTACATGGTAAGAACACCAACAGTAAGCTGTTAAATTGATTTTATGAGACATAAAATATGAGGAACATATAGCAATTTAAACATTTAATTGACCAAAGGTAGACAGAGAATGCCTACTGAGTATTTCTTCACCATCTCAGGAAAGCAAACGACTTCCACATCCTGCCTTTTGGGAAAAGAACAGGAGATTTTAACATGCCTTTCCCTTAGATTTCAATGTACCTGTCTTGTATATCAAACATTACTGTAAGGAATACACAAACTTTTACCCTTAGGTATTGAATAAAGGCTAGATTGCAAACTTTCACAACCATATTTTAAACAATAAACTACTCCATTACTTCCTCTTGGAGACTTAACAAGCATTCAGAAAAAGTTTTCTGTTTTCCTATTAAGTTAACCCTATTTTTCCTTTTTTTTTTAATGATCTCTTGACTCAGAGATATTGCTCCCCCCACTTTAGGGCTTATATGAAAACATGCATACAAGCAAGCAGTAGTTCAAAAATGGAAAAATACATTGATAACAATTTCTAAGCAACTGCCCTTTAAATTTCCTAAACTAACAAAATAAGAGCTACTACAAATATTTTAAAAATTTAAGAAACAGTAGTATAGTGTCAGCCCATGCAGCTAAATAGAAGGGCCTTTATCGCAATATTTTCCTCAATTATCCATCCAAAGTTCTACTGTTTCTCAGATGAAGAAATATAGCAAAGGATTCTTACACATGCTTGAAGAGAAACCTCAAATAAAAAAATTTTATTTCTTTTTTGTTTGTTTGTTTTTCATTCTTATCAGACAGCAAGTAACACAGCTGCCAATCACAGAATACAAAGCCAAACCCGTTACAACCCCTGCTGGTAATGAAATACTTCCCACGTGACAAATAATTGATTTTGAAGCAAAGATACACACAAGTCATACACATTAAAAATGAAAAAGCCATTTCTTATCTGTATAAAATATCACCCAGTTCTGTAGCAGCTGGAATGCAACCTAAGTTTATTAACAAAATAATAGCCCCTTGAGACATGGACTCATTGAATTGATTGCTGAATACTGTCAGAAATATTATGAGATACAATCCAGACAGTAAATCTGCACTGTTAAGAGATCTTATTTAATTATTTTCTTGAATGGGGCATTTCTTGACATGGTGGTCAAGGGAATGCACTGCTGTCAAGAAGGCAACATAATTAATTGCGTAACAAGGAACATGCCCTTTCCATTACACATTCATCATTGTGCACTTGAGATGCTGTATTACAACCTACTTGGGTTTTTCTTCCAGTTTTTCAACTGTTCTTCAGGTTTCTCTCCTCTCTTCCCTTCCTTTGGAAGCTGAAAGCTATGGAGATGATCACCTTCACATAAAATTGCTTTTACGCCAGCCTTAGCTAATTAAAAAAAAAAAAATCTCGAGCCTTTTAGGCCAGAGAGGTTATTTGTTATATCAATTTTCCAGAGAATTTCACCATTGGCTGTAGCATTAACACGAGCAGCTTGGTCTGGGGTGAAAATCAGAGACAGCCATATAAAGTTGCACAAATTTGATAGCTGGACCTAAGGCACAAACCTCACATCACGACACTTTTGGTCTTGGTGCACTTATTCCAAGGTCAGCCTTTACCCTAAACAGTTCCATCCTTCAGAACTAACAGGTCGCAGATTGGACCATCTGATCAGAGGCTGGAGAGCAAGACACCAAGTTATGTCTCTCCCGCAGCAAGGTTAGAGCTTTTGACTTTGGCTGCACTGCAGGTCAAATGTAATATTCACATGTGAGCTGTAAGAATCATTCAACAGACTTCATCACAAGAAACATAAGAGAGCACACGGAGTAACTCAGAGGGTCTCTCGTTTCCTCATGCATGGTGGCGGTGGTAACGGACACCTTTCTTAGTAAGTTTGTATCACCCATAAATTACTCAGATAATGGAAACGTCTGAGTGAAAAAAAGCTCTTTAACAAAATTCTGAGTCTTCCAGACTTGCAGTGATTTTTAGAACAGGGAAATTAAATGCTGTCTTTTACATTGTATTTAACTGTAGAAGTAATGACCAAATGAAGAAACTGCCCTTCCTTCGCAGGCGAGAGCACCGTAGCTGTGACACAGTCAGAAGGCAAGCCCAAACTTTGCATAAACTTTTGAGAACAGAAGCAGATTCCTAACAAGAGGACACAACGCTTCTGATCAAATTCTGATGTCCAGCAGCTACTTAAGACAATAAGAAGCCTCAGCCAAATTCAGCCCTGGTGTAACTCGTCTGACCACAATACACAGGGACAAATTTGGCACCTGATTTTCAGCTTTTTCCTAATTACAGTGCTTTGCATCAGCCATGGGAAGTATATATACAGACATTAGAGCAAATTGCATAAGCACAGCTTCTCCCCTGGAAGCAGCCTGGCAGTATTTGTGATCCGTACAACGTGACAGTGTTAAGTTTAGCTGTTTTGCCAAATGCTCCAAACCAGTGCCAGAGCCTAAGGTGACCAGCTAGCCCAGTTCTCACTATTTTGCTAACGCGGTACCGCCAGTGCCTAAGCACAAAACCACAAACGAGAAAGCCAATGCAGAGCATCCCTTAGAAGACTGGTGCGTGTAGATTTACTGAGCAGCAGTTTGAATAGTCACAAGTTAAAGTTTGGTGACCACTGACAGCACTCAAGGAAACCATCAAAGCCTAAAAGCCATGCCTTCAGTTCTCCACTCAGCTCTGCCCTGGGCAGCAGCTTGGGATCCATACCCCAGAGCTATCACCAGCACCAGGTTGCCAGGGCCTCCTCAGGAAAACTGTGCCAATGCAGGTGAGAGAAATTTAGAATTAGAGCACCGCAAACAAAAAGAAGCCCACAGAAGCTGGGAGGCAGAAAGCAGGAATATTTTACAAAAAAAAAAGAAAAAATCATTTATCATTGTACCCTTCTATACTTCCAATTAGTGGTGGTATTTATGATCTGGTACAGGGATTGTTTCTTTTTCCATCCAGTAGGTTATGCTTTTTTTGATGAACAAAGTGTATGAATTGCCATTTGCCACACTACTTTCAGGTAGATTAATTATGATAACGCATAAATTAAAAATTATGATACATTGTACGAGCAAACAATAGAACAGCATTAAAAAAAAAATGTAAACTCATGATAAAGTCTTGTGTTTAAGCACTAGACATTCTCAAATTTTCCCGAGAGAGAAAATTCAATCTGAAAGTACTTGGAACGACGCAGGCATGAATTCATCACCTGCTGGCTGGCTCATTGTGTCACAGCATTTTCTGATTTCCTTCTCTACATCAGTTGTAATAAACAGCTATTACCAAAAGCAAAGTCATGTTTGTAAAGCTTTAGCATTGCAAATGATCAGCTTCTAAGACAAAAGATATCTATATGGGAGAGGCAGCACGGTTAAGTAAACCACACAGCAGGCTGGGAAGATTATTTGTTATTGCTCCACACAGTTTTGAAGACTTAGTGTTATACCCAATGAAATGTTGTAGTAAGTAGGAAACACTGCAGAAAATCTATATGAGCAAATCAACAGCTCTGCTCCTAAACATTTGTTATGACTCCATTGCCCTGATAAGAACCACAATTTTCACAGCAATTTCTATTCTCTTTTCTGTTCTGTAGCCTTTTTCCTGTCCCTCAATGGAGTCCCACAGCAACTCCCTACAGCATAACGGAAATGCCCCAATATTTTGTGCCTGAGACAGGCGACCATAACTCATCAATGGGACACAATAGCCAGCTAGAAGTGAACCTGGGCAAGGCAAAAAGAGTATTCCTCAGATCCTTCCTTCATCTCTCATTCATATTGACCGTCGAGCCTTGCACTTCTTTTGGGACAGAGAGGTTTTAAAATAATGGGCAAAGAGAAAAAGCAGTGGGCTACCTCAAGACACTGCACACAATTCCCCCGGATGCCCATTTAAAGAACACATAATATCAATAATCTCTGGCTTTTCTAGAGACCACCTAAAATTGAAAACTCTATGCAAAGTTTAACTTTGCACAAATAGTTCTTGTACCTCAAGGCAGGCTTGGGATGCTGCCATGTGTCTGAGGAGCTGTTAAAAGGCATCTGCAAGAAAGTTGTGTCTTCTCACTCCTATTACCCATCTCTCTAACTCCACTGACTGAATCAGCTGGCCAATTAATCCCTTCATCTTTGTAATACATCAAGTTGGTAGGTCTACTTAACACTCCTTAAGTCCTTGTAAATGTCTCTTCTTGGTGCCTATCCATCCTTAAAAACTGCTGCCTGATAGAGCCAAATTGGAAATCCTTGTGTTTCTTCACTTTATATGCTTCAAAGAGCAGTGGGGCTGTTTACAGACACTAAAACTGAGCGCCAATAAGTAATCAGCAAACACCTTGGGAACCGCAGCTGTTTCACAGTTAAGCATCTTTAAAAACATTACCTGAAATTACTGCTAGGCCCTGCTTCAGGCAAATTTTAGGAGGGTTTGCTAATACAGAAAAGTTTAGCACGAGCTGTTGAGAGGAGTCTCTCCAGCTCAAGGTGCAGCTGCAGCCTCTCCTGCCTGAGGCTGTAGCCTCATAAACATATTCTGGTAAACATCTGGAGAGATGCACTGTGATACTAAATACAGGCTTCCACTTAACTACTTGTATTAATTTCAAGTAGGCTACATACAAATGAGCTGAGCCGCTGCCACCAACATGAGCTCAGCATTTTTGAGAATGTAGTTTAGACTGCCAGTAAAAAGACCCTTGTTTTAAAAGGAATACAAATAATTAGCACTATATTGCACTAAAGGCCACATCCAAAATTTGCAATAAACACTTGACATTTTCAGCCCACAATCAGCAATAATTGAAAGGAAGGTCGCTTACATGTTTTCATGGTTTCCTTACACCATGTTCCAACCTCCTCTTCCTCCACCAACAGGACAAAATTTAGTTCCAAAATTTCAGCATTACTCCACAAATTTGAGACTGTGGGGGAAATACAGAAAAACAGCATTTTCTGCTCCCTTTTAGGATCTATATTTATTCATTAGTCATAAGTAGCTATGAGCTGGAAGTGGGTGGAATAATGATGTGAGTAGCCAAGAAGGTGGGTCAGTACCACAAGTAGAAAATACCAGGCATATCATAACCTGAGCCTCCATTTGTTTTGTAATTCAAACAGTCTGAACCACAAACTAATAAATCTAGTTTTAAAAGGAGAAAACTATCCATGGAAAAAGTAACTGGAGTGTTCAGAGAAGACAGGTTTATCACACAGACTGTATTTAACTGATTAGTCCTTCACACTGGAGGAATTCCCCCCTTGCTGGCTCAGTGTTTCAAGGCAATAGAGCCTTGTCTCCCTTTACAACACAATGACACTGGACGAATCACTTAAACTAATTAAGATTTTGCTTCTTATTGCAGAGGTAATTCAAGACACTTGATGCAACACTTAGTCTTGCCACAGCCTGTTCCCATTGCAGAACAGCAGCAGCAAAGCATATTGCAGAAACAGGGCAGCAAGAGCAAGAAGTGAAGCACCATGTCCTGAGCAAGAAGTGAAGCACCATGTCCTGAACAAGCACCTTCATCACAAGCTGAAAGCAAACCTAGAGACACAGAAGTCTTGGGGGAACATGAAATCTTCAAGCTATGAACAAAGAGATTCCTCCAAGTCCTCCCATGGTCACAGACCAAAGAATTTCCAGATAGTGCCCTTGTTTGGGGAAGGGAAGTTTGGGGGAAGCAGATGCTATGGTTTCAGAGGTCGGTCCATCTGTTTCAGCTGGGTTTGAAATGGTCATCTGTGAAGATCTGCCATGGCACATCTCATAGAGCAGTCTTACCGGGGCATGAGAAGTCTTGCACTGGGTGACTCAAAACGTTTACCAAGTTCATTATTTCCTGAATTTTGTTATTTAAACCATCCCTTATTAGCTGCAAAAACCATATGGGACCCTGCTATAATGAAGCTATTCAATATTTTTAGCTGTTTAATTTTGGATCAGCATATCATCTGGAACAGTCACCCCTCACATTTCACATTAATTGGGCTATCTGGAACAGAAGGGTTGAGAAAACCGCACATGTTCCATTTCCAAGCAGTATGTTCAACTGGCTTATGAAAGGTTAAAATCAGGAATAAGAAAATAGCTTTATTCCCCCAGGAGTAATGTCAGTTGATCAGTTTAAACACAGATGTTTTAAACTCCACATCTAATAAAGAGTATACCAGGGCTCCAGAGATCTGCGCAAATAGGGAAATTCCTTCCCTTCAAAGGAGATTCTCATTATAATGGCTTCTACTATGCAAATATCTGACAAAGAAATTATAAAAGCCAAGGCAGTGGGTGGTCTGCTTGGGTGACAACACTTATACATCTCTAGTTGATGATAATATGTGATTTGTTACTGATAAAGAACACTCAATATTCTCAAAATGCAAATGTTTACATAGCCAGACAATCAACTGATCAGTCCCATACAGACTGAAACATCACTGGCTGCATACTCTTAACCAGGCTTCTGAATGCCTCAAGGGAAATAAAGACTCATTGCAATGCCCAGCTCTCAAGCATCACTCAAAATAAGCAGCCCAAAAGCTTTTTTTTTATTTTCGTAACTCACGAAACTTGAAAGCTGTCTTTTCCCTTAAAGAGATTATCACTATATAACATTGAGCAAATGTTTGCCCATGAATAAATCACGCTCATAAAGAATTAACGAGCTGAATTTCCTTAAACTAGTCCTTAGTTTAAGTGTGAGCAGCACTGCAGGGCTCTATGTTAACAATCCAAACTACCCCAGGAACGCGGTGCTCAAAGAGAGGTTCTGGATTAGTAATTGTAGTGCACTGGCAGGTTGCGATACATCGCATTCCCTGACCACCGACTTTCTCCTTTCTGTTCATCTTTCCGACTTCATTTTCAGATGATTGCCTTTTCAAGTTGGGTGGTTGGTTCTCTACCGTCTTCCAGAGGTACAGAAATTTCTGGCTGTGAAACGACACAACATGTCTTAGAGATTCAGCGAACAGTGAACCTTGGACAACTGGTGAACCTCAAGAGAACTGATAACTATAATTCGGGTACTTCCCAACATGTTACAAAAGAATTCCTAAATAGGGATGAAATTTGATGACATTTTATAGCAACATCCTTGGAGAATTTGACAGGCTGCCTAAGAGGTCCCCACAAGAAGTCCCTCATTCTCCTGTACCATGGGATTCTGTGTTTACAGGTAAGGAGTGTTATTTAATGGAGGGAGAGATAAGGAAAAGTTAATTGAAATTAGATGTTGCACCCTGACTTAGCACAGCTAAAGATGGAAACAGATACATTAGTCTCGAAACAGCATTTTTGGTAAATAGCTAAAGCTGATACTGAACAGTTAATATTCTTTTCCTTAAGTTATCTCTGCACTCCATTTTTGTATCTTATCCACATTCCTCAAGGGTTTGGTGCTAGAGAGGCTTAAAAGAGTAAATATCATCAGCGAGTCATATCAGGTTCCAAACACCTAATCATGTAGTTCAACCAGGGTGACATACCAGGACACGGCACTTGGAGCAATTGCAGCAGCTGGAGACAGGGTGTAATTCTGAGTATCAGTGTAACCAGCTCTTTCTGATCTTGTCACGGTCACTCCTGAATGCTGAATCTTTGACATAGCTACGAACTACACTGTCAAAGATGAATAAGGCTGTACTGACAGCCCTGACCATTTAAAAACCACGGCTAGTTTCATCACAGCATGATGAAGACCTTCATTTGCCCTATGATTTGAGTGTGGCAGGCAGTATCTCAGGTAGTTGTCATTTAACATGCTTATACTCCTCTAATGTTATGGTCCTCTAAGACTGACCAAATCTCACAAAACCTTGGGAATATAGAGGACGTTGCACCCCACAGGAGCACTATTAATTTGAGAGTTTTGAGAATTCACAAGGTGAGAAGCAGCTTGTGTTCCCTCCACTCACTCATAAGGTGTCCTCTGAGCTCCCTCAGCTCTTGGTAGGGTGGGATGCACCTGGTCAGTGTCCTGTCCACACACTGCAGCAGCCAAATCCAGTGCACCCTTCTAGAAAAGGAAGCCCCACAAAGGCACAGCTGGTCACCAGCCCACATCACCTGGAGCAAACGAAGCCACAACACTATACTGAATGCCTCCAATAGGTTAGAAAGAAGGCTTTCTTTTTGCTGAACTGGATTTAACGTTACTTTCCAAGAAAATAAGGCTTAATTATGGGTCCTGTATGCTCAGCTTCTTTGTTCACTCCACTCATTGGATATATTAATTAAAATCTCCAAGGCACTTTGGCAACCAGAAGACTTTTGGAAAACGCTAAGTAACAATCGACATATGTATAATTTAGGTTTGCATTTGACACTAGACTAAGAACAAACCATGGTTTGACAAGGTCAGAAGAGAGTGCTGAGCACAGCAGTTTGCAAGAGAAACTTGGACATGGCAGCATAACCCTGCTGATGTACTAGCAAAGGCGTCCCTCCCAGAAGCCTCCAATACCCTGCTTAGTACTTAATAAAACCTATTAGTACAATCACTTTGACTTCTAATATGCTTTGTCTTGTACATCACTGGGTCATTATTCTTTGTGAACATGTTGTCAGTATTTAATTCAACTAAGTTTGTATCCATGGCAATGGTTAGGAGCAGACTAAAGAAAAAAGAATGTAGTCATAGGCCAGTAGCTCAGTAACAAAAAAATACAGCAGCCCGTTAATGAAGTGAGAGGAGGTGAAGAGGAGGCAGGAGAATGCCAACAAAAGAGTGGGGAGATGCAATTACAGTTGTGAGAGAGGGCAGAGGAATGTGGGAAGCTGCAGAATTCCAGTTAGACTGCAATTTGGCAAATTTTGTAGTTTTAGTGTTTGGTGGTCACTTCCAGCATCCAAGTAAATACAAACACACTTTGGAGGGAGATGCTGGCTAATTCCTCACCAAATTAGGTCTCACCAAATTAGGTCTGTCAAAATGAAGTCCTTATCTACGTAAGTGTCTTGTTCTGCTTTATCTTCCACGGAACAGCAAAGCAGCACGACCCTCGCCTCCTAAGCAAATTCACTTACATGGATTTAAAAGGTTTCAGACTTTCTTTGAAGGATAATACACTTGTTGAGAAGGTAACAAAGCCCACACTAAAAACTGTGCCACTTTCTGTAAATGAGTGACAGTACAATAAAATTGTGAGCATTTTTACTATGTAAATGACTTACCATTAGCAGCTCAAGACAAAATCCCAGGTTGGAAATCTACACAACCCTGATGCTGATCTTTAGTGAAAACTATATATCCCCGCTAATAAACCATCAAGAAGGGACTTGAACGAAATTCACCCAAACTGGAGAAGTGTTTGAGATATTTTCCAAAATTACCACAGGCTATAGTGGTTAATGAAACACAAACTATACGAGCATCTTCTGGTTTCAGGTTTCATTACCAAAAAAGCTCTCATCCAGGTTTTAAGGGAAAAAGAGTACCTCAAGCTGTTACTAAATTGCTCAGCTCAAAATCAGAGTTTATAATCACATCTCTTTCTAACAGTACCTTATGCCTACCAGGTTTTGATTCTGAGAAACTGAGTTAAAAGTGATTAATACCAACATGAGACATACTATCACATTCTTATGCATTTTTCTCAGTAGAGACTGCAGCTTTTAATATATAAATTGCCAGCTAGTTATCTGCATTTCCAGCTAAAATATGAGTTAACTGTTTCTTTCATAAGGCAAAAAATGCTCTCTAGTAACAAAAAGCGTCAAATCTGCTATGTACATGAAAACAATTTAATTCAGTCTGTTTAAAAACATGTACAGTTAAAATTCCTACTGTATGACTACTCTTCAAACAATCTATCTGAAATCAGCAAAGCAAAACTGCAGAAGTTCTTGGAAACTGAAGTATCTTTGTCTACAGTGAGATACTGTGGCATTAACATAAATAAAACACTTTAGCTACTTACTTAACATAACTCTCTCGTGTATGAGACTGCCTACAACATCTTGCATCTTCCTAAAATAAAGTGACGGAAGCCCTCACTTCTAACAAACTATCAAGAATAGAAAACATCTGTTGCCTCAAATATTTGATGGACTGGAGAATTAGGAAACATTAATTCACAGTGGCAGCTGAACATATGTGGGTTATCATTACACCCATTATTGGGTTAGCTTCATATTTTACAGCTTTTGCCACAATAGACAAACTCAATTTCGGTACGTAAACAGAAGGGCTATCTCAGAACTGCAGGAACAATCTTGTGAGAAGCTGAAAAACATCAGTTCGAACAAACTGCTTCCTCTTGTAGCGCATGGTAATGTAAGATAAAAGATATGGGCTAAAAGGTGCACTAAAGCTTTTTCAATTTAGGAATTCTTCCAATACCACGTTCCTCTTCCTTATTTCCACAGTGTACTTAAAGCCATTAAATATGGTCCTGTGGCCTCTGAAGCATGTAATTACTAAGATAAAATATGAAAACCTCTATTTGTCTTTCCATGTTGCCAGCTCTACAGGCTGCCATAAAGGAGCGTGCACTGTGCTACCTTCTCTTGGGCTTTGTCAGAAAGCTTTTAATTGCCCAAACCAACCAGAGCAGATACACCAAAATATACGCTCTTACATCATCTATGTGTAAGATTTTTAATGTTACAACCAGAACACCCAAAGAAAAGGATAAAATTCACCCATTCTTCGAAGGACAGGAAGAAGGTACACTCAGAACTGCTGCAACTGTCTGAAATGCCTCTCACATTTACTGACAAATGAAATAAAAACCCACCGTGGCTCCAGCACCCACAGGACAACTTCTTAAAGCAGAATTCAGAATACCAGCTGTCAGTAGCCTCCTCTGCAACCTCTCCAGGATCTAGGGATGGTTCACAGTCAGTTGGACCTGCAAGTAATAAAGAGCAGTGAAAAAACACATTGAATTAAAAACACATTTCCTGCCACTTAGTAGTTTTCACAAAGTAAATAATTGCAGAAGGTTGGAGAGAGCCTCAATATCAAATGTTATGATTTAACTATTGAATTTATCATTGTCATAAGGAAAAAAAAAAGAATGTCACATCCAGCTCCATAGCTGTCATTGTGCTACACAACAGATGACTGCTACAGCTATCACAGCCAACAGCATTCCTGGAACACAAATGATCCTTCAGTAAGCTGCTTGGAAAATAATGGTTTATACTCACAGTTTACAATCTATTCGTGTTTTGTAACATCGCCTAGAGCTAAAGACCTCTCAGAACTGTTCCTGCTGGTTTTTTCTTAAAGAGTACCTGTTGTATAAACCTGGGAGGGGAGGAATTAACAGCAGAAAGCATTTCAAAGAAGTCCTACTAAGTATGTTTATTTTCACCTCTTTTTCTGGTTGACTGCTAACTATATTTTCTCTGATAGAAACAACTCCAGGCATCACTGAACCACATGGATACGTGCATCTGCCCTTTAGTCAACAAGCCCACTGGTTGCAAAATATTTCCTCAACTCAACCAGGTATCAAGCCCAGGACATCTCAGCACCGTGACATCTGCCTTAATCAGACACAGGATTTATGGTTGGTTCTTGGCCACCTTCCATCATTTCAAAGCCATGCAGAATTCGAGTAGAGGTGGTAGCTAGTTGTACCTACCACTAGGATAGAGTTCGCCCCACAAACTCAAGCTTTTCACACGACTAAACTACATACAGATATACAGAAGAGATTAGGGGGAGCTCCATAGGACCCTCTATTTCTCAGGTGGCAATTTTTCCAGAAATCAGAGCAGCAGAAGGGCTGTCCAGACTAACTTCAGAACTACAAGAGATTTGTTTTCAGTGCAAGATAATGGAAAAGCAAAAATCCTGTGAGTTTATGTCTCCATTTGCAGAGTGTGATAGAGGTAACGAAGTCAGAAATTGTCCATGCAACCAAAAATTCTCCTGTGATTCTCTCTGGAAGTTTTGGGGTTATATACACTATTTATTAGAGTTCAAGATACAGCATAGATTAGTCGAAAAGTCCCTCTTATCCTTATTTTCATTCAAGGATAAACATGCAGCTTGCTTATTCCTTAATGCTTTGCAGTGCTCTGAGCTACACACCAAACAGAATTAGTTCTACTGAATTAATTCATTAGTTCTATTAGAAGCTAAATTTTTAAAATTTACATTCTCCCACTGTTCCGAGTTATTACTAAACTTGAGATTGCAAACTGAAAGAGTGGATGTCAACTTTCCTTTTCTGCCTATTTAAAGGAAGAACAAATACAGCACAGTCCCGTCATCCCTTTTTCTAAACATCCTACTGATCAGGGTACTGTCAGTATTATTCAAGTTGCAAACCAGGCAAGAAGGATTTATTTCCTAGATATTCTAGTAAATCTTTGATCTTTCAGCTTTATCAGCCTTCTATTATCTCTGATACTTGCCAGAATTTCTAGAATCTCCTCTATCCAATAAGGTTGTGGTCCAATGGCTAATTTTTTATGCGGTTACAATTTTAGCCTTTTTTTTTTTTTTTCGCCTCATATATATATATATACACACAAATTTATGTTGGATTTACATATATAATTTTATATATCTATAAAAAGAATTGTTGTTGGTTTTTTCCTAGCTGAACATCACTTTGAGCATTTCTGCCTAACTGAAAGTGGGCAATTTAAAATGTAATAGCTGGCATCTCTCACAGTTATCTTAAACTTGAGTATATTTTCCTTGGGTTTTGGTAAGAATTTGATATAAGTTGCTCCTCTGTCCCATGACAGAGGAGGAGAAGTATTCAGGAGTGCATGGTTTGCTGTGGAATGGGATGGCTTATGGCATACACCCAGAGAATTTTTGTAATATATTCCCTTCTGGGAGTAGGGCCATGCTCAAGACCATAAAAACAAACAAACAAACAAAAAACCAAACAAAAAAACACAAACCAAAAGGCTCAAGTCCCATTTTATCCAGGCAGGCAGGTTAGAAATTTTCCAAGATGACAGATTTAACTCAACTTAGAGTCCGCCTTCAGGACACCTAGTTATTTTGTAGTACATTCACATGAAGGGAGAGGAATGGCTCCAAGAAAATCATCACAGTCCAACACATATATCACAGCCCTCAGTCAATTGGTGGAGGCATAGATGATAAATTAACAAATTTAGATTACAAAAGCACTTTCCAAATATAGCTGGATACCCGGGTCTTTGACTATAAGAATACAGAATGTGGCTGGGAATTGTATACATGCGTGAACATGTACACGTAGCTATACAGACCACTCGATTTCCACAGCTACTTAGAGTTACTTTAAAGTTACTGGCCACTTTGTCTCTTTCAACAGTGAATAAACATCCGTAACATGTAACCATATGAATTTGAATGGTTTGTTCTAAAGAGCGATTAAGGAAAAGAGCATAATTGTTTGCAAAAGCAACAACTAGTATTTATAGTGGCACTGCAAATATGAGAGTTGCTGCAATGGCCCCCTAGTATTTACTGGTGTGCTTATATATACATTTATATACGTGTAACTTGTGACTCTTTTTCTGAAAGCTTTCCATTTGTAATTTGGTGTTATATTATGTTGACACCGCAACAGTGCAGTGTAACAGGGACACTGAGAAATATACCCCCCCCTAAAATCATGTAGGCTTTTTATACAGGAATTCAACTGAACAGAAACAGCGCAACCTGCTTATAATACTTTATTTTGTAATTCACTAGCAAAAAGATGTTGCACTAACAGGAGAGCTAACCCTGGTTCTCATCCAGTGCCTGGACTAGTAATTCTTCTTCTCTAACTATGGATGGTGATGGGAAATGATCGGAAATCTCTGTTTTGACTGCCTTTGAAAACCCAGGAAACAGCTCAGTTTTGCTGCTCCTGCTTCTCTCTCACATCACAATGGAACGTTTTTCACTATGATAAAATTAGTTGTAAAGACCCACAAAAAGCAAGTCTACTTGCAATGAAAATAAAGTCATGAATGGGAGAACAGTAAATTACACAACTATGCACACAAAACACTGTCCTGAACTTCATTAAACACTAAACTCAATGTTTTTTGAAATACTTTTTACCTGGTCAGAGATGGGGAAAGTCTGTAGATGCATGAAAGTCCACTCCTCAAGATTTTCAGCCCAACTTCACATATGAAAACAGTTTAGATATGGAATACAGAGCTGGATGAATTATCTCAAAGAAGTTTGATAATCCCGAATCACTAGCTAAAACACAATATTGCCCATTTTGCGAGCTGTCGGCAGCTGTGTAATAAATACCTATAAAATAAACAAGGTAAGAAGTTTAGGTGAAGACCACAAAATATTTATGCCTATAATATTATGCTAGAATATTTATGCATTCTGGCAATAATGGAAGTGGTCTAGGACAAATGTATCATGTTATTCTGATTTTCAGACAAATATCACCCAGCACGTATTGGAGCTAGTCAACAGCTGACATTTAAACACATTTGTAAATAAAATTTCATGATTCTTTAAAAAAACAAAGTTGCTATTTCTTCCAAAACACATTGGCCTTGAACTTTTCTTGCACTGCATCACACATATACTTACAAGCTCTAACTGCTATTGAAAGATGCAGCAAAATAAATATGCAAACTGTCATCAGAATAAAAGCCACTTCTGTTCTGTTAGACTTTGTGTGAAAAATAGCTTTATGTCACTGAAGTACTGTAGACAGAGTTTGAAGAAATGCTTTCCCAAGATTTTCAATGGATTCTTAGAACAATCAAATAGTACTTTACCAAATTTCCTTCTAAACCATTAAACAATCAAGCTTCTCCATTTGAAAAAGAAGTCTTAATTTTTCACCTATTTCATTTTACGTAGCAATAAGTAACTGGTTATAACTCTATCCCTACAGAAGGAAAATACATCTTGAAATCAACGTTTCACCTGAAAAAAGTGCAAGTAATTTATTTCAGCGCAGAGAAGGGCAGTTAACGCCTGTACTGCTGCTCTGGATCTTTGTTTCCTCCTTTCTCTTTTCCTCTCAACACCAATATTCTTATAAAAAAAAACCCAAACCACTCCTGCAGTTACAGTGTTTTCAAACACGCTTTCAACATTTTCCTTTGTGCTGCTTTGTTCCTCACCACCTGCTCAGCTGCTGATACAGGTTTATGCACACCCAGCATGCAGGTCACACGCTGAACACGCCAGGCGAGCCTGGGTCAGAGCAGCAGACAGAAAAACCTGCTTCCAAAGATAAGCCGAACAGAAAGCATTTGCTCTTCCCTGTAGTTCAGCTTATGCCCTGAAAAAAAAAAAAAAAAAAACCAACCTGCATCAAAATGATTTTCTAAATTCCAGTGGCTTTGAGAAGTCTCTTACTAGGGGCCAAATCCCCCTACTGGTCCACACGCACTTGTGGACCAGTGTCTTAAGGTCCCACATTTAACAAAGCATGTCTGGTTTTTTTTAAAAGGATGGATCTTAGCAGTTGCATTCATTTTAGGTGTCAGAGGATGCTGTATGTTCCATTTCAGTTACACTTCCTGACTGACACTGTCATCTTGTTAACACAAAGAGCTATTTTTCTGCAGTTGAATCTGTTACCAACATATGCTTCCCAACTGATTCGCCCAGCTTTGAATTACAGAAGTTGCGTGTCCAGGTCTCTCCTGCGAAAAAGGTTGTATTACCTTAGAAAATCAAAAGCAAGAACAGGGATGGGGTAAGACTGCTGAAAAAAATTAAAGACTTGTCAAAATCCTGGGTTATGGGGCAAAAGCTAAGTTTTTTTTCCCTGAGGAATTTAGCTCCCGAAACTTGAAGATACTATGTCACTGTTTAACCTTCCTTAGTTGGACAAAGATATAACTAAAACCTACAAACTGCTCAGAAAGCGCAAGCTGTTACCTGCTAATAATCTCCACTTACAGAAATACCTATCAGAGGCTTTTACAAGCAGAAATTAAATCTGTGCAGAACACTGTTACAACATACAAAGGTTACACCCATTTTAGAGCTGTGGAAACAAAGAGGCGGACGATGCGAGTTGGGCATCGTGGGCAGTGGGAAGCCAGGAGCAGAACCCAGGAGCACAGGCACTCGGTGGGGTGGGAGCAGCACGGGATGGGATGTGCTGCAGCCACCCCAAGAACCCAGGGAGCAGCAACACCCGGACAGAGGGATGGCCCATACGTTATGGATGAGCCCCTGCTGAATTTTCCATTGAGCAGCACAAACCTGAAAACATCACGATATGATTTGTGCTGCGGTTTTGATAACACAACGAAACTCATTAAAAGCTGGTCATTAACAATCTTTGCAAGTGCATGAAACAACTATTTAAGCAGAGACAATAACCTTTTTAAGGGTCTGCACAATCTAACATCCATGATTTCGCACTTCCTTTTGTTAAGTGGTTCTTTCTGCAATTAGTGTCAGTGCTGTTAGAAGTCACAGATGAAAACGCTTCTCCACAAGCGAGAGTCCTAGTATAAATCCATTAAATACATTTTTTTTATGTTTGAAAGGGAGAAACAGAGAACGAAACAGAAGAAAATGTGTCTCAAAACAAAAGCTAATTTGTAAGCCACACTAGTTAGTGGCTGTTTACTGGCTTCCTTTCAAAGCTCTTCCCACACCAGTCTCCCCACAGAACTAAACCGTGGGGAGGGAGTTCCAATCCCCATCTTTCTAATTTGCCTGGGCAGAGCTGAATGTCCCATTTTTAAAAGAATGAAGGAGAAAGGCAGCATTGCCACTTTGACATTCCTAAATCTATTCTTTCTCCAATATCCTTGGCTATTAGGAAGCAAATTTAGCTACTGATCTAATTTGTTTCAACTTATAAGTACTAATACCCAGGCAAACATATGTTGAACAGGCTGGTTAAGAATATTTAATGAGAATTTAGTTACCGATTTGTAAATGAAAAGTGCAAATGTGGCAGTTGCCATAGATCCTTGTAGTTCCTTGCTGGCACTGAGCCCAGCTAGGCTTAAAAATATGCAACATATTGATGGGAGAAAGGGAGAAAAAATTTGAATATTATGTGTAAAACTTGCCATGAAAATACAATTCTGCATATGGATCTTAATGTAAATTGTATGAGCAAGACAAAATAATTCTGAACGCATTAATGTATGCTTTGTGCTGATGGGATTAATGCAAATATTATAGTCACACCATAAATTCACAATGAAGTGAGTGCCTACAGGCAATTCAGTTTCCTGTCCTTGGTAGCTGTGAACAGAACTGTGTTCTGTTCTACATTTGTCAGCAAATGAAATGGTGAGGAATAATCTCTTCACTTGTACCTACCTCTTTGTGACATTTCTGCCTTGGAAACAAGAATGCCCTTTATTGAAGAAACAGTCACAGAGAAGACACGTCACATTCCCATTCCTGGAAAATAGAAGGAACGCAAAAGAGAACTAATGGGCCATTATTAAACCCTAATGCTAACAGAAGTTAAGCCTACTGCATTAATAAATGATGATAAACTCTACTACTCCCCTCCTCTCCTGATTATCATACCCATTTCCGTAAACTCTTGCCCCATTTTCCTTCCTAGCCCTTGTCTAGAGAGTAAAAAAAACCCTGAGAACTGGGCAACTAAAGAGCTGCTGCTGAAAGAGGTTACTTGTCAGCGCCTCCCCAGTTCCCATCACCAGGCAGGAAAAAATAGCCCTTAAAAAACATATTTGAGTTGAAGAGTCTTTTCTGGGTGACCTGCCCAGTGTGGCACTGTCCCAGCGAAGAATTTTTCCTAATGCACATTCCAAACCTCCCATGACTTGATTTGTGGCTGCTGCCCCTTGTATCCCTACTGAGGAGGTGTCATCTCCGATTACTACTTGGAGGGCAGCTACAAAGCTGCCAGCAGGTCACGCTTTAACCTCCTCTCTGCCAAGAAGCCATCTAACAGGAGTTTCTCCTCACTGAGTGAGCACAGCCCCCTCCATCCCTGATGCCAGCTCACACCCTGCTCCCCACACAGGCAGAGATTCCTCTGAAGAAACGAAAATGAAACACAGAATTAGACATTTAAACAAGCAATTACTTCAAAACATTGCATAGACGACATCAGTACTCTCTAACTGTCCTGTGTGGTCACACACACTGTGTACTTTCCATCTTACAATGGATGGAGAAGTCTTAGTTTCCCTACAGACTTCACTTTTATAACATGGCTCTGAGCGAGAATGATGCTATTCCACACACCTTCGAAAACCAAACCAGAAATAACTGACTGCTGTTTTGGCAGACCCCATGTCCTAACGAGGGGTGTGAGTCTGTCAGTGAATAGAGCATTTCAGATTGTGCTCTGGGTTCCCATTGTCCTCAGGAGGCTGTAAGCCAGCACTGGGCACTTCCACAAGGCACATCCAGGTGCCCAGACACACAGAATCTTCATGGTTGGAAGGGACCTTTGAGATCATTGAGTTCAACCACAAAAATAAACCAAAAAAACCAACCAACCAAACAACCAAAACCAAACAACCACAGACACAACAATCTCAGGCACTAGAGCATGCCCTGAAGTGCCATGTCTACATGTCCCTTAAATACCTCCAGGGATGGCGACTCCACCACCTCCCTGGGCAGGCTGTTCCAGTGCCTGACCACCCTCTCAGTAAAGTAATTCCTCCTAATATCTAGTCTAAACTTCCCCTGCCACAACTTCAGACCATTTCCTCTGGTCCTGTCATTATTCCCTTGGGAGAAGAGGCCAACACCCACGTCTCTACAACCTCCTTTCAGACCCTGAACCGCAGCCACTGCCAAGCCTCATCCTTGGTTTGGGCCTTGTCCGGTGTCAGTCAGGAATCCAGCTCTCCCAAACAGCCTTTAACTGCCTCAATTACCTGATCAGTTTGCAAGGGCCCCTTTTATTGCCCCCACGCTGACCCATGCACTGAGTGCAGCACTGGCTGGTGGAAAGGTCTGTGGCTACCGAGGGTGTCCAGAGCCTGCTCTGCTGAGGGCTCAGGAGCTGCATGTGGAAGGGATCACTCCGACAGCAGCTCCTGAGCATTTACCATCACCTCTTAGAAACAGCTTGTTCACAAAACTGGGGGTTCCAGAGGCTTACATTTTAGTCACATTTGGATGGATTTTCAAGATTGCAAGAAAAACGTAACTCCACAGTTAGCAAAGCTCCTCTTTCACAGATTTCGTAGCCTTACTTCAGATTATAAACATATTTTAGTACCTCAAAATAAAAAATCATAAAGAAGTTTTAATGGAGGGAGAGAACAACATATGCTTGCCTTTTATCATTCCCAGAAATTCCAACTACTTCAGGTGAAATTTTTCCTTTCTTGCTACTTTCCAAGTCTATCTTAAAAAAAAAAAAATCACAGTAGGCACACACAAAATACAAGCATTTTCCTTAAGCCTGAGTTGCCTAAATGTGACAAAGCTATAAGCATTTGAAGATTTTTATATCTTTTTTTTTTTAAATGGAAAATTTCAGAAAACTTCAACTGGACACACTGCTGCTTGTATCATATCATATATGTTAAAGACATTACCTTAAAGAATTAATAAAATACCATATAGTACATTAAGACACCACACTGAAATGTAAAATAATTGAAGAGTGAAAACAAAAAACCCAGTGTTTTTAAAAACAAGTTTTAAAATAAGTGTATTATTTCAAGTCCCTTTTCTGTGAGTGATCTGAGGCAGACTTCTGTTCAAATAACCTTCATGAACACCCATGTCCCATAAAGACCACACTGACAGCAGAGATGCCACCAGGATGTCTGCGTGGGTACACCATGCCTGGCATCCCGTGTTCCACAGAGATCTGGAGCACGTCGTGGGCCACAGAGGCACAAATCCTGGACTGTGCATGGTTCAGCAGCTCACTGGCAGCGAGGACTGCGGAGACTCTTAGGGGAAAAGCCTTCAGGTTAAATAACAAATCTACTTTCTCAGCCATGTCTGAGAAGAGTTATAAAGCAATTCAGATTTTTATGTGTTTACAGGTATTTAGAAAAATGTTTATATATCCTAATTAATTTCCTATAGTCCCTTCTAGTTTCTTCCATAGGATTTCTTCTCATCCGTGAATGGTTATATACTCATTATTAAAGCTGATTACACACCAAACAAAGCATCTCAGCGTAGTTATAAAGCCTTTACAAGAAGCCATGATCTAATACAGGATCTGCGTGGCTCATTAAGAATCTGAGGAATTACCCTGAAGAAATGTGGCTGTTTTATAGAATATTATTTGTGTAAAAAGCATTTTTATTGAGTTTTTAAATTACACTGGTGTATAAAATGCCAATCAAAACTGCCTATAAAGAACAAGTGAATGAAATGCTGTTGAACAGCCACAAATTATGAAGACAAGGGCTGCGAGATCAAATGAGTTACAACCACACCACTGCATTTGAGGCAAAAGATACTTTTTCTGCAGGCAGTAACATTTATCACAACTATCAGCTCAAGTCTATTTCCACCCCTAGCCTTCACGAGTTCACTCAAAGTTTAAAGAACTTTAGAGGACGATTTTGCCCAAGCAAAATAGGAAATGAAATTCAATGTCATTTGTCCCTGGTTCCCATGGGGTCAGGGGAGACCCGTCTGGCTTGCTTTCTTCAGGCAACGGGCCAGCATTGGGCATATGAGGCTTCACACCATTAACTGCAAAACTAATTTGCACAGAATTTGTTTAAGTAAAAGTCAGAACCCACTTTCCTTATAATGATGGGGGAACTGGGTATTTGGACTAGCAGAGCAGCTGATGTTGTAGCTACTCACTTTATCAAAAAGAAATAACTTTTAACAAGATTGAGTTTGGTATTTGTTGGCCTCTTGCTTCTAGAAAACTAATCAAACTCAAGAGCCAGCCCGGTACCACGTTGATACACAATATCTTAGACGCACTCTTAATGAATTCCTGCTGTGAGGTCCTTCATCCTGCCCACAGGACAGCACACCTAGCACAAACTAAGCCATCCCACTACATCAAATCTCATTCCACCAACCCACACGTTTGCCAACGGAGCTCATTTCTCTGGCAGCCATGCCGCTCGTCACACAGGTCACGTCATGTCTCTTCTCCCAGAAGGTCCTTCAGGGCCACCTGCGACCTCAAGACTCCCTCAGCTGACCTACTCCTTGGCAATGCTTAAAGCACCAGAATTACCCAATGCTTTCATCAGAGCAGTGATCCACAAGAGCAAGGTTGTCAGGAGACGCAGCAAAGGAGACGCGTGAACATTCAATTGCTGTGGTAATAACTCTCAGTTAAGTCGTTAGAAGCAGATATTCTGATAAGGATTGGAATTTCAGTTGGTGCAGCACAACTGTGCAAACTCTGTCCCGCTGTCTGCGAGCAAGTACATCGCTTCAGGGGCCATGGACACTGAAAGCTTTCCGCATGCTGCAAAGCTGATCTTCTGATTTCAGGTGCCAAAGACAGCTCTCCCCAAGCCTGGGGCTTCCGAGAGGCAGGTTCAGTTCAGCCTGTCACTTCCCACAGCGAAACACCACCACCATATCACATGAGTGACTTCCACCCTGCAGTTTAAGGCTCAGGACCAGCTTGGTCACCATGGCTATTACAGAACTAGCCCACCTTCAGAAGCACATGCTGCAATGAGCTTGTTCACCAGTTTCACGGCACTCTAATATCAGGAAGGAAGGAAGGAAAAATCCCACAAGTTATGTGCCACAGTGTCTGGAGAAATAAGAGACAGGGAAAGAGAGGGGAATGCAGGAACTGCCGCAAGTGGTTTTTTGTTGTTTTTTTTTTTTAAAGTAGAATCTGTCCAGTTACTTCAGCAGGAAGACTTATGCAGGTCATGGATAACTATTTAACAAGATAAAAATCACCTGTGCAGTTTTGTCTTCAGTTGTCAGCCTTCTTCATTAGCTTTGGCCGATAGAAAGCCCTCTGCTTCACTTAATGTACACATCCCTTTTAATAGTAGCCAATATTGACATAGTATGTTTAACATTTCTACTTCTGATAAATAAACCTGTATGTCTTCAACATATTAATCTTAAAGTATAGCAATCTCAAAATGCTCCTATACTATCTTGACATAATCAACTACCTAAGAAAAAACCCACAGTCATCATAAATCATTTAACAGCCTCCCGATGACATACAAGGTACCCCCAGGCTTACCATCTATCTTAAAGCGTTAATCCAATATCTTAAAAAATTTAAAATATAGAAATGATTGTGCAGTGAAATAGCAAAGGGCAGTAAATCAGAGAACATCAGCATTTCTAAGCAGCACCCCAGGGCTGCCCAGCTTACCTGGGAGTCAGGCAGGATGGCAGCAGGAAGCTCGTCAGTCCAAAGCTGACCCACATCGGCTGCAAGCAATTTCACCTCTTCAGTTCCAGCTGAAGCCCATCTGTCCATCAGACATAAAAAGAAAAAAGGCCAAAGAACAGCTAATAAGGAAGAGGTGGGGTTTTTTTCTTTTGCCATTGGAGTCTAGATCTAGAGTGCACCTCAGCTGTCTACAAGCTTGTGGCCATCACTAATAGCATTATGAACTTTTATTTAAAACAAAAACAAGTTTAAGCTGAGATTCTTATAGAAGTAGCCCCTAAGTTCTGTTTTACTGAGAGGAAAACAAAAGCAAGAACTGTAAACCATGTAGCTTTTTTAATGAAGAAAAAAAAAAAAATTCATTGAATGCATTATAACCAGGCACTGGCTCAGTGTGCCATGCAAACCTGTCCTAAAAACACTATGTATCTCTGTATTTGTATTTTAAACTCTGCCCTAAAACCATGCCCTCTCCTACATTCCAAGAGTCTAAGCCAGTTCAGTTGTTTCAAATTAAATATTCTCTTAAAGATCAATTTTTAAATCTTATGCTTTAAAGATACTTCTGACCTGTTTGATTTTTGACCATCATGAAATCAATTAACTCTTGTGTCACAACAAAGTTTGGAAGCATCCAATGTACTGGATGGCTACTGTAAACTTTTGAAGACCTTCATACAGGGAATTTTGCAGAATTCTTGCTAATGTTTTATGCTGTACAGAAGAACTTTTGTCTGAAGAGTTCAGAAGACTGCATAGCACAGTATCCATCCTCTCAGTATTACCTCCAGCCTTTCATGATCAGATTCCTCAAGCAAATGTGGCATTAGCTATCTGAGAGACCTGCTTGGGTAGTTACTGGGGTTTTTTTAGAAAAATAAGTTAAAAAAAGTTGCTGTTCTGGAGCGGCTGCACTATATGGAATTAGTCATCTCACTGATGGATTTAAAAAGTGAAGTTTGGCTTCACATACAGCCCTCCTAAAGAAAATCTTTCCTTTTCTTTGAACACTGCATGCTAAAGAAGAAAATAAGGTCACAACCAGAGATGTCAAATTAATTGCCTCCCTTATCTGAAGAAGTTCTTCACTGCTGGCAACTAAAAGCTGTGTCTGCTAAAGCCACCTATCTTCAATTAGCTACTGCAGATACACTACACAAAAGAAACATTTAGTGACCGAGTCTCTCAAGTCGTACAAGTAGATTAAAATCCTTTTTAGAAATGCCACTGTACTACTACTCTTCCTATCTCCAGGCTTTGCCTTTTCTAGTCATTCTTGTGTCTTCATTTTGCCCTTCTGTGTGTACGCTCTTTCTAGGTTCAGGCTCATTCTTGCCTTGAACAAAGAGCAATATTGTCTGCTGAAAGCTGAGGTTAGTAAAGTGAAACGTATCAACAATTTCTTTCCATATACCCAAGATTTTATTATTTTCCTTGTGTCTTTCACAGATATTTTTGAGCATGAATGTGTTCTCAGTGCCACTGACTGCTCCCCAGTTACGACTGAGACAGGGTGAGCGGAGTCATTTAGCACAGGGGCCAACTCCCTCTTGAGGCTCCCTATTTTCAAGTGAAGGCTAAGGCAGCAAGGAAAAACCTTACACAAGCCCCTACATACTTCTATTTCTTGCACTCATAAACATGCATCCAATTTGCAAATGCTCAGTATTGTGTGATCAATTTATTTCCTAAGATCTGCCAAATCACTGAAGGTCCAAAAGAGGATGTAGAACATCTAAATGTTCCATGCTCTTTTGAAATGAATATTTCCTCTCCATTGAATCCTACAGGACTTCTCATAAGAGGAGACAGGGGAAAAACTCCCCATGAGCTGCAATCTCTGCAGGAATTGTTAGTGAAAAGGACAGAATAAACATTGTCTTCTCCTGGGTTTCATAAAAACTACTGACACCAGGATTTTATTATCCATCCTTTTTATCCCAAAAATATCCCAATGTATAATAATAGCGTTTAGTACTAGATCCAGCAATAAATGAATATGTTTTACAGACTCCATGCTTTATTACTGAAAGATGACTTGCTTTTTAGATTTCAAACTTAATCTTTTCCAGAGGACCTTTATATAGCAGAAAAGAAATGTCCACCCAATTTTTGCTAGACAAGCTAAACAAGTTTCCCTTGGAAAGAATAATTTTAATCAGACTAGGCTAGCATGAAGTTATATGTGCTATTGTTTATGCCCAGAGCCTCAGGTCCTGGAATGATATTCAGATTTTTAATTGAATTCTCCCCAAAAAAATCCACAACTCACGCCTATACAGTAACTCATGTATATTTTCATGGACACAACTATATGCAACTATAACATACACATTATACATATGTGTATATATAAATACAAAATACTATACAAAACAGCCCCTACACACACAAACTTAGGCCACGTTTGGTTTTCTCCTCACAGCACCATTATTCATCCAGCTTCAATCATGATGAAAAATGCAACTTGATGGGCCATCTCCCCCTTTCAGGACCTACCATTTCCCACATTAAAGAACACCTATTCCTCTGGTGTATGAAATATGCACCCGAAAGGGAAGAATAAACTCTCCTGAAAAAGACCATTTTGTCTGTTTCTAGTCAGTCTTGCAGTGCCAAAGTACTGTCTGGAAGGTTAGATGTTTATCTACAGTTCATTTCTGCATTTACTGACAGTCACTCACGTATCGTCTTATCCAATTACCATACAATCACTGGCTTAATAAGATGAGCTTGCCTTTCATTTAATAAAATTAGTTCAATATTTAACATCGCACATAATAAAGCTACATCTGCAGAGAGCAGACTGGCCTTGATTATATTCTTTGTTTTAATGATTGAGAACCCACTGCCATCTGAATCTACTGCAAACTAAGTTTTTAAGCAGCATGTGAACAATAATATTTTCAAGAGAAACATTTTTTCCATTGCACAAAGACTTATCTTACATATCTGTAAAGATTAATCACCTGAGAAATCCCCCCCCCACATTAAAAATTTCCTCTGCTATACTTACGAAGAATGGCTATTAAAATGAGATCTACAACTTACTTCTATTGCTACTACTCATAACTAAACATCTTTTCATTAGTTTCAATCACATTTAGTGCTGGCAAAAAGCATTTAACTATTAAAGAGAAAAAATCCTCCCTATACACAACAGGCCAATTTAATTAATGTGTCTGCCAGCCACACAAAGGCCAGATGATCTTCATGTTTGAGGAAATCCTCTGGAGTCACAATGTAATCTCTAATCTCTGCTGAAGTTTGTGATCATAAACTGATTTCACAGCACATTCAAATGGTAAATACTTTGGAATGCATTGTAAAGGTCTGGATCCAAACTTTGACCAACAAAGAGTTTAAATCCCAAGGAAACTATTAAATTCCAGAATGAGCCACTCATTGAAGAGTCTCCTAATGCATTTATCCTTCAACTGCTCTAATAAATCTAAGTCACCTGCCAAAGAATCTTTATCAAAAACTAGAGATATTGACAGTGCTGTCAGTATTATGATTAAAAAAACCCCAATTATTAAAATGAGACAGATTCCAGGAATCATTCTAAAGCTCTAGATGTGCTGAAATAAATCAGCATCCTGTTCTCAAATTTTCAAACTTAGCATTACTGAGAAACAGGACATACTTGGTGATGTGTGTCCTGGAAGTCCCAAAGCCAGCATGGCCCCTGGAAATGAATAAGCAGCAGGTTTGCGTGTGCTGCAAGGGAAGATACCCTCATATTACATATATTAGAGTCTGAAGTTAATAACCCGGTATAATCAGGATTCTTAATAAAGCTGGTAAATTTTTCAACACAGATGTTCCCACTCAGGAATTGGATTTAATCAAAAAGCCTTATTTTTCCAAGAAAAACGTTTGTCATATTTTTCAATGACAGAAAAACATTAAATGAAGGTAACTGAAAGTTCAGTTCTAATTCTGCTTTTTCCAGAAGGGTATTAAAACCTTTCCTTCCCTTGTGCACTCTAAACAGGTGAGGAAAGGCATAGAAATTTTAAATGAAGAAAAACGGAAATTCAACTGGAGAAGCGGTTTTAAAAACAAGTTCCATTTTTTCATTAATTATTTTTACTTTTCATGTGTCAAATGCAGAAAACCATATTTTTCATCACTTCACCCATCCATTAGAAGCTGTGGGTCCCCACGAGCTTAACAAAAGCTTTTTTTTTTAAAAAAAAAAAAAAAAAGAAAATGGAGCATTACTACCACTTATCGAACAATCCTGACTGGTTAAATGGAAAGCCAGTATTTACAGGAAGCCTTTGCAAGGCAGAAAAGACAAGATCTTCAAGCAGGGGAACTGCCTTTAGTTTGTCCCATAAACTTTGTGAGCATGTTGAAATAAGAGCCAATGTTATAAACGCTACAGTGTTGGGCCGGTAGCTCTGCCAAAGCAACATCTGCATCCGCTGCATCAGAGAGAGCGGCAAGTTGGTCCTGGGTAAGACACTTGCCCCATCTTCCATAAGCTCTTGGCACTTAGCACATGGCACTAACAGATCTTTCCCCTCCAGGGTAAGTCTTCTATCGTCGCCACCAACAAATTAAATTAGTCTGGCAAATACCTCCATTGCATATTGAAAGCCCAAGATCTAAATATGCGTTCAAATACATGGGGCAGTGGTTTACCAATAGTTTACAGAAGAAAACATTTTTCACTTCATCTTTTTTTTTTTTTGGTCAGAGTGAAAAGAAGTAGGTTGCTGAGAAAGTGAATTAAAATCAAAATCAGGCTAAATCAAGCTTTCAAGTTAAGTAGCATCAGGCTGGAACCAACCTCAATAGGCTCAGTTCTGCCTCTCCGTACGCTCCCAGGCTTTACAGCCTTCACTTGCACAACTGCACACTTATTTTCTACAGAGCTCCCTCCTCGCTCTGTTCACAAGCGCCACACAGCTGTACACCTGCCTTTTCCCAGCACTTGAATGCTCCATTTTGAAACCTCATTTCTATCAGTAATGTAATTGGTACAGCTTGTCGAGGTGCCTGAAAATAATACAGATGGAAACCTGTAAAATGCTGCTGACAGATCCTTTTTCTCAGTCTAAACGTATAAGTATTCTTAAGACTGGCAAGAACATTACAGTATCTCCAGTGTAGAGAGACAAGACTGATGCTGTGTTGTTAGGCAACCAATTGCAAACTAAATAGGACACTTCTCTACATGTGTATATCTCAGATTCATTAAATACAGAAACTAGATAGAAGGAATTATGTAACAGAAAACACAACCAGCAGCTTTTTAAAAATCAACGTAACAGTAAAAGCACACTTGACAATGTAATTAGCTAAGATTGAATCTCGTATATTGACTATGAATATTCTTCTAAGTATGTAATCCCTAATAAGCACAAACGTCTCACTGAATACGCTCAGATGTAATACCAAGTTTAAGCATATGTGATCTGTGAAGAGGTCTGTGCTCAAAAGAAAGTATCAAGTGTATATATTTAGATTTTTTTCCTACTAGACTCATCGAACAGGTTTAAGCTTTTTATGCACTAAACATGCATCATGAAATTTACTTAAATTGGAACATCTCTGTATTACTGGATAAGTAACATGCACCAACATGATCCCTTTTTCTATATATAAATACATTTTAAAGTTCTTGTAGATAGTGGCGATATTGACATACCAAAATATATTCCATTAGAAGCGGATGCACTCAAATGAGAAGAGAAGATCTGGCAACATTTGAAACTACAATTTCAAACCTGAAGAGGTACAATGACATCGTGCTAATTAGCTGATTTCACAATCACACTGGTATACATTTTTATTGCAACCGAATGACATGCTATAAAAGGATGTATTGTGAAGCCTACACATAGACACACACCCCCCCTGCGGACTCTCCACCCTTGAATATAGACAACACTTGACTGTACAATTTTGCCTAGAGCAAATTGTACATTGTCGTATGAACTTCATAGAATACAAATACTATAAGATACATGAAAGGAAATAGAAACAGTTGCATACAGACAGGGCAAGCAGACCCTAAACCATTCTTTGTGAAAATGCAAGAATCAGACTAACACATTCTAAAATATTTAGGCTGAGAAAGAATTGCTTAATGGCTTTTTCCTATAATGTATTTTTTTAATGTGTGCAATTCTTTCCTTGATAATTCTGGCCTTTTCTGCAACTGAAAAGGAGTTTTTAAGTGGGGTCAATAGCCTGTAAAGCTATTAACATTATATTTCAGCAAATGTATGAAGAAAGTCCTGATAAGGGCAAACAGGGCAAAAAAGAAGGCTTAAAAAGAGTTCAGAACTTTACCAACCATATAAAAGTCCAATTCAACTGTGTTTGAAAGCATCCAACTCCTTTTAGAATGAATACAGGTATTTTTTGACTCCCTAGTGTATACTACAGAAAAAACAATACCAGAAGAGTTTGTCTCTATAAAGTACATATATATTATATGTATTTTGAGAGATAGAGAGTTCAAACAGAAAACATACGCAGTCTGTCTCTGAAATAGCCAGATATACGTCAAACGATATGAACCAATTGCCTGTATCTCGTGTCACACGTAACACTCTACGTCTTTGTGATTTTAATCTAGACCACTGATAGCCTGCTACCACTGCAGCACAAACAGAATAAATAAAAACAGTAATAAATGCAATTGTTTGATGAAATCAGATATACAGGAAGGCCTAATCTTTGCTCATTGCCACTTTTTTGAATTGGAAAAACAGTGGTTACCAGTGTAAAGGAAAACGAGGCCAAAATTATTATGAAGTGGCTTTGGAAGAAGTTTTCATTTATCTTCCATCAAATCCAACTCTTTACTGGCACAGGCAGCTGCACAGACAGCAAACAATTAATTCTCTTCTGCAAAACTCCTGCTTAAGAAAAACTTTGCTCTGTTACAGTAGTGTTGAGACAGACAGCTAAGAAATCTCATCAGGAACAATCTGCCACAAACATAAAAACAACACTGAAAAAGTCAGCATGGTCCCCAGCTACTGCACACAGCTGATATACTTGTGTGCTGCTAAGTACCTTGGCCACACGTGTGCAGCAGAAGTGTGAAGTCACTTATTAACCAACTGGATTAACTTCTCTGCAACTCTGCATAATCTATCAATGTCCTAGAAAGAGCTGAGAAGGTGACCTCTCTCTCTCTATTTGATGCTACACAAAAAGCTATTTAAAACAAAGCATGTTAATGACATCTAAATATTGTCATTTAACAGAGCTAATATATATAACTGCCAATAACCCAAGCAGAAAGTCCACTGCCTGTGGCAAGACACTCAATTCACTCAGCCCATTAAAAGCTTTGTTGAGCCACAGAGACAACACAAATCATTCAATTTAAGATACCCTCTGCAGGGAAGGGTCATTTGCCAGTACAACAAGGGGCTTTTCCCTTTTCCTCCCAACTAGCAGCACCCATTGGTTATTTCTTTTGGAACTTTACTGGTCAGAAAACTGTCCCAGTGCTCCCACAACAGCCCAGGATCACTCAGTTTGTGGTCTTGATATTATTCACAATAAAAAAATAAAAACCCTGAGTTAGATTTTATTTCTTTCATAGTTGTAGAAGCAGGCAGAAAGGAGAAGTGCAGCGTCAGAAATTAAACACTTGAGTACTGCAGAAAATAAATTAAAAAGCTCAGATGTAACCTCCTCTTGACGCCAGAGAAACTGAAGGTAGCAAACTGCAGCATCTTTTTACAAGCACTTGGGGGATAAATTAAAGAAATACAGACCAGAACCTCAGACTTCCACTGCAGGAGAATTGCCAGAAGTGATAAGGAAAATTTAAGGACGCATGCATAAACAGAACATATGGAGGAAGAGTTAACACCATGTTTCTAGAAGAAAATCACAACTCACGAGCTACTAGAGTTCTTGGAAAGAGTCACGGAGCATATGGACAAGAAATACATGCCCGATATAGTCTTGTTGGATTTCCGTAAGGCTTCTGATCAAATATATCAGTAAAACTTCTTATAAAAGTAATCTGCCGGGGACAGAAATATACAAGTTGAATTGGTTAAGTGTTCAGAAATGAACGGTATAAAAATAAATCCATCATCTAATCCAGGAAGCCTCCAGTGTGGTCCCACTGCTCAAGGAGCAATCATGTCGAGATCAGAGATAGCATAGATTTCTGCTGAAGGCTAAACTATTCAACATATTCATAGATCATTTGCAGAAGGGGGGAATACCAAGATGACAAAGTCCACTTATGTTAATAAAGCATCTATAATAGTAAAAACACAGCTTGACTGCAGAGAATCACAAAGGGCTCTCACAGTCCTGAGTGTCTCTCACTTCTATCTCAGGATAGAAGAGCAGAAAGAACTCCAGAGTGATAAATGTAAAGTAATGCACACAGAGAAAGATGATCCCAACTTTTTACACAGAGTGATTGACTTTGAAACTGCTATTAAAACTCAGAAATGAGATTTTTCAAGTTACAATTGACAGTTCTGTAAACACACCAACTCAGTCTTCATTTGCAGTTAAAAAAATATCGAATCAAATGCTAGGAATTATTAACAAAGGAATAAATATGCTCCCTTTTCTCTCCATCACAACAAGCTGTCATAGACTAGAAAAAGTACAGAAGACAGCAAAGACAATCAAAGAAATGAAGTGGCTTCTATTCAGAGGAACAACTAAATACATTTGTACTATGTCTGGAAAGAGACAGCTAAGAGTATGATGAAGATCTTTAAGATACTAGAAATCATGGCAAAGTTAGATAGGAAACAAGCGTTCAATAGCTCTCATAATACAAGAGCTATGGGATGTCAAATGAAATTGCAACATGTAATTACCCTGTAGAGCTCATTGCCTTAAGATATAAAAGTTTACAAAGGTTCAGAAATGAATTGGATCACTGGAAAATTGAGGGAAGTGTTATTATGTGCTTATCCTCCTCTTAAGTATTTCCCTAGGCCTCTGCTTGCGCACTGCCACAGACAGGGTCTAGGTTTGGAAACTCTTTAATTCACACTTTAATTCAAATTTCATTACTTCAGTAACAGCAAGATCAGATGCTAAAACTAGCATATAACCAAGAAAACTATACTGGGCCAAACAAATATACTGCAACCCGTGTCACAACACATGGGAACTGCATTCTGCAAGGGGTTTAATTTAGATGAAGCATTACAGTATGTTCTGAGTACTTTACAAATAACCAAAAAACCAAACCTAAATGACACTGATTTCAACATGATGTTGTAAGCATTTTCATTCTTGGTAACAGAATGTTGTTTTCATCCTTTGCACCAAAAGAACAGTAGGAAGAAAATTACTTGACAGACCCTGCCCAACTATAAATTACACAGCCACAAAACGCCAGTGCGTAAGTAGAGTCTGTAATGGTTTTCTCTACAGTTTTAGGAAAGCAGATTAGGAAATTAATTATGATGAAAACAGAACAATAAAGGTAAGATCAAACAATTCTGTCCCAGTCTGGAAACATTAGAAACCTAAACCAATATAGTACCAACTCCAGGTTTTATGATTTCCCACACCAGATTTTTCCTCTTACCAAGTACTAAGAACATTCCTTGTTTTATTGCTATTTGCTGCTTTTTTTTAAAAAAAATGCAGAGGAAAATGCTGCTGTTGAATTCTTAGATTACTACTTTGTTTCCAGGATTAACACTGAAGCAACAAACATGTTCTCAGCTTTAGTTTAATTCTGGAGCCAGAGATAACACCATCTGCTTTGACAGCACAGCTATGTATAGGAGATATTGTTATAAACTTGTAACAGCTTGTTCGCATTATTTATATTTCAGTGAAATTAAATCAATTTAAGGTAACAATTTGCCTGTAAAACAAAAGTCTCCAGAGCCAGGCAGTGGTGTGACTACTGGATAGCTAGGGAAACTAAGACAACAGAGCAAATATTTGATTACTGACTCAAAACAAAAGTGGCAGAATTCCTGTATTTAATAGCAAACCTTATTCTCTGCACAGCAGTCACTTTCCAACCAAGGGAAAAGCTTCCATGATTGGTGAAAATATGCATCATAGGCCTCTTTCTTCTGGTCTTCATCCTTTAAGTTGGTCAAGTTCTGATTACCTGTGCAGAAGACAAGGGTACAGAACAATATAATCCACAATTCAGACAACTTGAGATTTACTTCTAGTTCTACCACTGCCCTGCTGTGTTGCCTGGGCACGCACTCACCTCACCGAGCTGAGCACAGCTCCATGTCCCATCCTCTGCCTCTAAATAGCACCCTTAACAGGCTGGCTCTAAGCACTTCTGGGTCAAGGACTCTGTTTTTACACTCTGCAGCACCACTACTCAGCACAGCTGGGTCTCCGTTATGGTGGAAGCCCTTTGGCCCACGTCCAGCACAAATAGGACATGATGAGGATCCCTTCATGTGTGCAGAGGGAGGAAAATAAGGTAACAGGCCAGGGACTAAAGGTAAACAAACAAAAAAAAATCCTCTTTAGTAACATGTGGAATATTCCTGCCACAGAAAAAGTATTCCACCTGCAAGAGAAAGACTGCCCAAAAAATATCACAAGAAGGAAACTCGGATGGCTGTGTAACCCCTGCAGTGTTACCAGGCAGGTCCCACTGGAAGTACAGACTGTTCTGCCAACACCAAACCACATGGTGGGGTGAGCATGGAGGTCACCAAACACTCCTTGAATTCTCTCCCCCTCCTGAAACACCTGGGCTAAATAACTCTGCATCTGAAAGAAAAACAGTAATTCACTACCCACTCAATGTCTCTTTTCTGGGACGGAACCCATGATGCTCTCAACACACCTGTGTCCCAGGCTTGGGGCACGTGGGGGCAGATAGGAAGAAGGGGGAGAAGAGCCAGCATATTCATGAGTCAGCTAACTTCTTATTTTAATATAAAGGACCCAATGGAGAGTTTGAAGTATTTAGGAATGATCAGTATCTAGCCTATCTTCACAAATCTAAGCAGAAATTAACACAAGATACCTTTAAGACCCTTTTGCCTATGCCTGTGGAAAAAGGGACTCTCCTTTCAGTGTGTTTGAAGAGGTGATGAGTAGCAAGAAAACCCTATGAAGTAGGAGCCATGCCATTTTTTTTCTTTTATTTTAAAAATCATTTTCTACAATTAATTTGAGCATCAAACTCTAAAATGGCTTTCAACTAGAAGGACCTTTCAAAGTAGATGTTACAACAGAGCAAACAGAACACTATTTACAAACAGTTGTGATTTACTTATAAGACAATCATGCAAACGGAGTGTTCTCCCTAAAAACTTTAACAGAACCTTAAAGCAGTGGGACAGTTTCCTGTGATGAGCATATCTGACACTTTGGAGCTTAGAATGTACTGGATATAAAAGTAGCATGTGAAGGGTGATGGAGTCAGCTAACTGGGAGAAATGTTGCACCAAAGGCCCTACGCCACTTGTCCCACCAGTAAGTACACGCTGTAGCTATGAAATACGGTAATATCTTTTTTAGAAACTTCAAATTGCTCCTTTTGAATTTTTTTCAAACAAATCCGTATGTTTCACAAGTCAGTTCATTGGGAGAAGTGGGTCTTTACATTAGGAATGCTAAAGGTTTAAATACAAGAGGCCTTGCCAGGAAGAGTCCTTGTGGGTGGTTTTAAACGCTAACACCAAGAAAGACAAAAAAGAAAGGAGATAAGGCCCCGTTAACAGCTCTAGTGTCTCCCGGCACGTTCCCCTGTATAAATGCTGGAAATTAAGCACATGGAAAGAAACAGGAAATACAAAGTCCACGCTAGTTTCATGTCAAGAATGAGAGAGATTCAGTGGGGATCTGGATCTTCCTGCATCCTTTAAGTCAGCCCTACGAGATTCCCTTTTCCAGTTCTTTTTCAGATTTAATAGGTTTCTGAGGGACAGCCTCAGCAAACCTTCTATGAAGAGTAAGGACTTTGATTACATTACTGTCAATATTTTAGGTTTAAAAGACAGACATGGGAGCTCACTCAACCTTACTACAAATGAACACCACAATTTAAACTCCACTGTCAACGTTGCAACAACCCTTTTGAAAAAACAAAACACCAACAGCATAACTTTTGATCTCTAAGATACATTCATATATACACACGATATTAAGGATAGAACTTTCCTTAAAGTGCAAATCCACTTTAATTCAAAGACAAAGTTTCATTATTTCAGTAAGAGCAAAATCAGCTGATAAAACCAGCACATAATCAAGTTGTGTGTGCTTCACTAAGTGCTTCTTTACGGCTGTAGTTTTATGTTGCAGTGACAGATGGAAGGATCCCCATTAACATGCTCTAGAACCAAAGCAACAGCGTGACTCTACCTGTTCTCTGCAGCTCTAAGAAAAGGATATTCAGAAATTAAACTAAAACCAAGAGCTCAAATTTTCAGTTTGCAATTTCCTGTGTGAGGAGATCAGGTGATGCCTTCAACGTGAACATCCAACAAACTGCTGAGCACTCGGGTTGCAGACTAATCCTGACTCTCAAGTTAATTCACTTAAGGGCATTAAATGCTTTGAGAGAAACGTATTTATACCAACACACACAGAGTTCCCACAGCCATATTATTGCACGGCGCCTCATGTCAGCATGGGTAAAGAAATACGTGTTATATTGGTGTAAGTGATTCTACCCTTCTACTCAGCACACGTGAGACCCCACCTGGAGTACTGTGTCCAGCTTTGGTGTCCTCAACATAGAAAGGACATGGACCTGTTGGAATGGGTCCAGCGGAGGGCCACAAAGATGATCAGAGGGATGGAGCACCTCTACTGTGAAGACAGGCTGAGAGAGCTGGGGTTGTTCAGCCTGGAGAAGAGAAGGCTCTGGGGAGACCTTATAGTGGCCTTCCAATGTCTGAAGGGAGCCTACAGGAGAGCTGGGGAGGGACTCTTTGTCGGGAAGGGTAGTGACAGGACAAGGGGTAATGGTTTTAAATTGGAAGAGGGGAGATTTAGATTAGACACCAGAAAGAAATTCTTTACTGTGAGGGTGGTGAGACACTGGAACAGGTTGCCCAGAGAAGCTGTGCTGTCCCATCCCTGGAAGTGTTCAAGGCCAGGCTGGATGGGGCTCTGAGCAACCTGCTCTGGTGGGAGGTGTCCCTGCCCACGGCAGGGGGTTTGGAACTTGATCTCTAAAGTCCCTTCCAACTCTAACCATCCTATGATTCCATGATTCTAAGTATCTCATGAAATGAGAGCACTCCTATTTTGTCTGTACCAGCAAGACAGCCACAGCTAAATTTAAAGTCCTCCTGTCCACACAAGTTGCCACCACAAGCTGCTTGCTTCTGACCAGTGCCCATTTCCACACCAGGTATTACAGTAGGATGCCTGCACCCCACCACAGACAGTGATATGCACAGAGCTTGTGCAGCTAAAACAAGCACAGCACAGAGCAGAAATAAACCAATGGGATTTTACACACATTTCTCATACCCTGGTTCTACCTCAATATATTAAATCTCCTTCTTACTGTTTAAATGGACAGCAACACACCATCCTCCATGGCCCACAGCAACCAAAGGTCATTTGGTATGTCCAGGAAAAAGCACATTTTCAACATTTACAGGAATTGGGGCCTTTAAGCTGCAAGTACTACTTTTGTCATCTCCATACTGGAAGATGCAGCATAAGATCCACAACAGATAATGAAATAGCAATTAGAGCTAACACTAGGCCAACCTCTCAACACCCACTCTTTAGCCCCGCTCTTTACCATGTGCTCCAGGTCATGAATGTTTGGCTTTGTTTCCTGTAAATTTAAACATACTTCGCCTTCCCCACCTCAAAGGTTTGATGACATCTCAACGGTATCAGATTTTAGGTTATTTTCAAAACACCTGCCATCTTTTTTAAGCAATGGGGAAGCGAGTAAACCTGTGAACTATACCTCTGGAATAGTACTAAGACCTGAAGATAAAGATCTACTTCTAGAAGCAACTCAGTTTTACACAAAGCATCCCTTTTCCTCTATTACCTCCCTTTTAATCTCCACATCCCTCACAATTCTCCTAAAATGAAGACACATTGAATGGATAAAGCAGTTGAATTCATTAACATTTAAGTTCGTTCTTCCAGATAGTTATGCCTTATATAGAATAAGCAAAGAAGTGAGAGTATTTCAAATAGGAGCTGCTGCAAGTATGGAAGTCTTTTTTTTATTTTGAGAACAGTGTAAGTAATATGCAAATATAGCACTGCAAAGGACTCCATTTAAGTACTATCTCATCACCTTGTGTCAAATCAAAGCTTTTTTCCTCTTCATCCTCTCAGTAAGAGCATTCTTCGTGTGAACTTGTGATCTAGCTAAAATATTTTGCATTTTTTACAATAATGGGTAAAAAAAGTTATATAAATGCACTTCAAAGCTGAATAAAGTCTTGTAACACGCAATTAGATCTGCCAGTGTTCACAGTGCCTACAATGTACAAAATTTATTGAATCATCAAAAACAACCTTCCAGTTTGCTATCGCTATTCCTTCACCTTCCCACACTGCATTTCACATTATCACCTTCTAAGCTCTTGCATGGGTTTGCGTTTTTTTGTAGGACATGAGGGAGTCGGGGGGTTATATTTAAAATGTAATGGAGGAGAGATTGATAGTAGAATCATCTATAGCCTGACAAAGGTACCAAAATCCAAACTCTACCCAGCTCTGGAGTGCGATCTGACTCAGACTTCCTAAGTGCACCTGGGGAAGCCATTTAACCTCTCTGCCCCATTTATGCCACCTACCAGACATTTGACTTCTCTTCTAATGCTACAAGTTACTGACACTTACAGGGAAAAATCTGCATTACTGGAAATGTTCAAAGCTAAAAGTACTCGTCTGTCTTTCAATTCTCTGAAGAGCTACAAAGCCTGGACTGAAAAAGGGATATTCTGGAAGCAGTCAAATGAGACTACCTCTACAGGTGAGATTTCTACATATAAATGGGAATGCTGGGGGAATCTAGGCAATGGGAGACACCAGACGTTAGATGCGATACATATATCCTAACAACTGCAGTAAAAATAGCATCTTACCATGCTGTATGCCTTTGGAAAGTCATTGTAGTGTTACCAAGCAAAAAGGCCACTCTGGGACCAGTTTTACCCATAATACACGTCTGTAGTTCATTTACCTGATGAATCTAAATTACACAGCCTCTCCCCTGTGACTTCAGCCTCCTTCAACTAATCCCGATTAGTCTTCCCAGCACTTCTTACTTAATGGTTCAGACTGGCAGCACCTAACTCAAGGGGTTAGTAATAGTGTCAAGTCACCTAGTGCATACCTGAGAGGAATAATTAGCCAGAGTCCCTTGGCACAAAGGCAGACACTAAATGAAGCAAACACAGGGACAAAGATAGAGGAAAAAAACCAAAGACTACTGCTTCCATGCTAATGTAACCAATGGGAGAAGCTCGCTCACCAGAATCTAACAGGTAATTCTAGCATGGACAATGGAAATTAAAAACTGCAGAAAAAGATAATTTATAACCAGCTACGCTCACAGCATGAGGTTTTATTTTCCAAAGAAATTCAGTGTTCCATAGAAACTGCCTAAAATAATTTTCTTGCACTACTGAAAATGTTAGCTTTTTTCATTTGTAATTATGGCCCGCCAATATTATTTTTAGTTTGATTTGACACGGATCCCTATATTTGTAGAAGGGACTGCTTTGATCAATGGCGCATATATTTCTTTTTTCTGCAAGAGGTGAAAGGATTGTTTTAAAATAACCTTTTCACACATAAGTAGACAAAATAATTGAAATAAAAACTGATTATATAAGACTTCTAATTAACCCATTTGTCACCAACCCATCTGTTACCAACCAATTTGGTCAATTCATTAAAACGAATTGCCTCATTACATTTAGCACAAATTATGAGAAGTATGAAGCTTTAACACTGTAAGGCAACAGAAAACCTTCCTTCCTTGAAGAAAAGTTCCTAGCTGCCTAGAAAATCAATCAGCAGCACAGGCGGTTCAGTAGATCATTCACCCCACCTTTTGGCAGAAGAAAGGACTGCAATGCTGTTGGCTTCCCTCTTCCTCCCCCACTCCACCAACAGTGGGAAATCCAGTACAAAAGGCTTTACAACATTGCTTGTCCTACAAGCTGAATGCTTAACATTGAACATCGGACATTTATAAAATAGGATTAGATGTCCAATAGTGATGCCTTGCTAAAATGATGCTGCTCAAGCACCAAGTCTCAGCTAAGAACTTCCCAAAAGTCATTGCCGACTTAGTTCATTTAAATAACAAGATCCATACCCAAAAATAAGAAAATCAGAATATCTTTAAAGGCACCTTGAAATGTAAATTAATACTTTGACAAACAGTAAAGTATTATTATCGATGAAGGAAACAACCTCATTTATTATTCACTAAAAATATTTCCTGGGGGTGAGGGGAGGTAACACACCTTTTGCTACCAAATACTTCATCAGCAGCCATCAAAAAACAAAACAAAAAACAAAAATGCAGAATTCTTAAAAATAAATATGTAACGGTGCTTTTTCTTTTTAAGCTGTAGAAAAATAAATAGAAGGCTGACAAAACAAGAGAACAGTTAATACAGCATTTTGAACACATGCTTATGAACAGCTTTAAAAAACAAAGACAATACCCAGCTCTGTAAACATCCAAAATGCTACGCCATGAACCACCACAGAAGAAAATAAAATCATATAAGGTAAGTATCACTTCTCTTTGTTACGGGAAATACTTACATATAACTGCTAACAGGACATTGCTATTATACTGTATTGCTTTAGGCTATGTTATCATGACGTGCAGTAATATAACCCATGATTACAGAAAGCAGATAAATGGGCTTACATGGAGCTATTTCCTGGTATTCTTCATTTGAATAATACCCATTTTTTTCAGTTACCGTAAGACAAAAAACATTAAGAAAATCTTATTCCCAAATCCATTTATGGAAATATAAAAATTGAATGCTCCAGTAAGAAGCTAAATTTTTGTTAAATGTGCTTTCAAAACTCCTGATTCTCTCAATTAAGGTAGCCCTCATTCTGCAACACAGAAACCTGGGACAGAAATACCCATGACCAGAGTAGAAGCCACTCCACTGAACCAGAGTTCCAATGCCAGCTTGATCTCTGACTGCACCTCACAACCCTCACCTCACAAAGGCAGAATTTGAGGAGGATAAAATTTGACTAGGGTTTACCTGTCATTTTACAAAGAAAAAGTCCATAGAGAAATTCTAAATTGACTGAAAACCGTTTGCACCAAAACAGCTTGGCGGAGAAGAAACGTACTTCACATCTATAGATCGGGTCACATAAATGGAAAAAGAAAAAATGTACAGCCTCAAAGGTACTGCCACTAAGTAGCAAAAAATGCAGGTCATAAACAATAGCTTAGTTAAATTGTTCACCTATGATCAAAATTTGAGTCAAATAAAAAACTGTATCTTCATACTGAGAAGCACATGAGATAACTATAAGCAAGTTAATACACTCTTCATTACTATAAGAAGTCAAACATTAATTAACAAAATGAATTCCACCTTTTTATGCTGGAGGATACAGCCAGTAAAATTTCGTTCAACAGGAGTAAAAGAGAACCCCGAACCTGGGAGAGAAACATCCAGGGGATCCAGTGGCTGGTGATCAGGTTCAGGCTGAGCAAACGCAGCTGCAGAAAGGGCAGCAATGCAGGCTGAGAGGGGAGAGGTACAGGAGAGATGAGGGGAAAGGGAAGGCTGGGGAAAAAAAATAACAGAAGACAATACAGTGCGTGGAGGGGAACAAAAGTGTATCAGGTTAAAGCCATTACAAATCACGATTGTGCTGAAACACAGCAGTTGTGATAAATGTCACAGAGATGTTACACAATTAGAAACACACAAGGAAATATTCTCAAGTCCACAATTCATGAATTCCCCAATGCCTCCGGTTGGGGAAAGATCAACACAACTTCAAAACACACAGATGTCTAAGGAAAAGCCAGACACCCACCCACACACCCACCCCAGCTTTTACCATTAGGAATCATTGCTCTTTATTAAAAAGGCTGAGGTAGCTCTTCAGTATCTGGTACCACTTGTTGATGCCACGTATTTCGCAAAGCCTTTTTGCAGGGTACTTAGGTTAAAAGGAAACTCAGTGAAAGCTTCCCCACTCCACTGCGCTTAGAATCAGAAAGTTCATCTGTTGACTGCGAGAAATAATTCTGTCATGCCTCAGCATTGCATTTCCTTTCAAATTAGGAGCTCCTAAGGGCAGGTTTAATCAGAAACCCTGACTGGCAGCATCTGCCAAGACAGTACAGCCTTATGGAGCTTGTGAATTAATTATCCCTGTGAAGAATTTTGGATAATACCTGTAGCATGTTAAAATCCTCAATCAGTAAGTGGAAAGGGGAAGGGAAAGGGAAAGATTTTTCCAGCACAGAGTTCCAATTGTATAATCTACAGTATGTTCTGCATCTTTACGTAGGCCAATTTTACTACCTCTCAAACATGAAGGCTTTGCTGTCACTTCCACAGAGATATCTATTCCAGATAGATTTAAATGAGGAACAAATTAGAAAATTATGATTTAGGAAAAATTCCTTCCAGCTGTTGCAGGAATTTTTACCACATGCTAACTGGACACTGGTAACCTATTGCACCCCTTCCTCCTTTTTCACACCTCTCAGGTTCTTGTAGACCGTCACAACCCCTTCCCGTTCTCGCAAGTATTTAACAAAGGTCTATACAATCAGCTGTTGCTGTGTCACCAACTGCAGAGCAAATCCACAGCGCAATTTAAGGACCTGCAATTAAGATAGACATTCCAGAGCTAGCATGCAAAAATAAGCTAAGCAGCAAGATACTGACTGCAGCTGCACGGTCGCAGCCCAGCCCACCTTCCCGAGAGCCCCAGCCAGGTCAGGGGCTTGAGAACCTAAACGAACCCAGCGCTCTGCCAGCTGAGCTGTCACCAGTCCTGGACAAGCTACACTGGGTTTAGCTTGGCTCTATTTTCACAAACAGAACTCATGTCTTGCTGTTTAGATGCAGCCTGAAAAATTCCAGCCTCAAAAAGGGTACAGCTTGTTAAATTTTCAAAGCTTTTTTTCTCCCCAGCCCCTCTCCACACTTTACCCATTTTTCTGATAATTGTAATTTTGACAATTCTGTCATGATGAAATGCCCTGACTGGAGGCCAAGTTCTAGCTGCAAAGTCACCCACACACCGGACACAGTTCTTACACTTCAACCACCTATCCACTTACTGACTTCTCTTTGTCCTCCAGGAATGCTCATATCTTTAGGAGCTGGTAACAGTTTCACTGGTAAAATTAGGTGCTTTTGGTTTTAAATCTATCAGCATCAGGGGCTGAGCAGTTCTTGTTAACAGAGCCCAAAGATTTTCACATTTGTCTTGAACCTTTCACCCCTAAGAAGTTGAATCAACTCATTTGAGGCTCAGAGTGAAAACTCAGTTTTCCTGCCTATCCATAAGCACAGCAGCTTTGCAATCTGAGTCTGCTCCTGCTTTTAAGAATTTAGTGGTAAGATGAAGCAATGAAACAAGATGGGATAGATGAAACACAAAAGGGAACAAGATAAAACAGCATTTTGCAACAGTGGCAGACTCACAGGGAAAACGTCACATTAGGTGGACTGAAGAGACTTCCTCTAGTTCCACATTAATCTCCAGGACTCCCATTTGCCAGCTCTCAGCCACCAATGTGTCTTCTAGACTCTTAGATCACTTTCTTCCATTACTCATGAACCCTGACAGTTCAGAAACTTTTTTCCAGATCTGGGTTTCCATCTTGTGTTTGAACGTTTTTCCCACCTGAGTTTCTGGCTACAAGGTGAGTGTGTTTAACTGTTATCAACATCTGGTTTCAGATCCTTCTGCCATAAACAACTGCCATCACCTCCCTCACCCAAGGCAACAGCGTGGTTTTCTTGTTCAGTTTTGCAGCTTACCATCCCCACTTGCCTTCTCATTCCCCTTTGGAAGATGGAGTGCAATGCAAAGGACTGCATTTCTGTATTCCAGAAGAAAGAGGAAATACACTTTCTATGCAGTGCAGGATCACCCACTCAGAGAAGGACACACAGCTGTCCAAACAGCAGCACATACAGGCAGCAAGGTTTCAAACACAGGCATGAGTACCAAAAAGGATAAGTGAGAACACACGACCCTGGAAGGAGCAGAGGGAAGTCAAGAGCACAAAACCTATTGCACAAATGCTGGCTGATAAAACGTTTCTGTGATGGCTTCCTAACTGCTCTCTTCCTGTTTTACTCCCTTCTTGTCCATTTTTAGGAAAGAAAACTTGCTTTTCTGACACTATTAATATAGCACAACATCACAACAGCCTCCTGCTCCAAGCTTCAGCACCTCCTCCGTTTTTCTTCAGGGGAAAGCAGTGATTGGCTTTAGGGATGCTGGCTGTGGTCTAGGATAGCAGAAACACATCTCTTCACCCAGAGACCAAACCATTTTATCTCAGTCAATGTATTAGCTACCTCAGAGGTTGGAGGGAGAAACCATTTATTGGAAAGCCAGTGTGCATTATATCCAAGGTCCAAAACTATGCCTTTAAGAAGCCAGGCCTCCACTTGGGCAAGGAACATGAAGGTGCAGGCGAGTAGCCAAACAAGGTGGTAAAGAACACAGACTTTTAGAAGAAACAAGACCAGGAAACAAAGCAAACCTCCCCAAGACAGAAGCAGTGATATGTTACAAAAGAGTATCAAACACATAAAGAGGAAAAAAAAAATCTTCTAACTTCAAAATGCTTCTTCTACAACTATCTCTTTATACCTGATGACTGTCAATTTGGCTCTTCAAATAACAAATATCCTAAGCAAAACAGACTCTTCTCTAGATTCTATGAAAATAATAAAAATTTTGTAGCTGAATTTGAAGATAAGCAATTCCCCTTTATTCCCTAATACACACATACAAAAGGTAAAAGTATGAAGTCAATTCAACCATTCTTCAGTAGTTGCGATACAGCAATAGTCCTGCTTTAGGACTTTTAAGAAATTTAAAAAGTTAGAAAAAAGCTGCCAGGGAAAGGAGAAATTATTAAATATTTTTGCATTCGCACCCTACTTCTATGACATGAATCACCCAAGAGTCACACCTTCAGAAAGAAAAAAAGCCCAAGAGAAACCAAATACTCATCAGGAGAGAAACCTTTCATGTTGAATGCCCAAGCCATCAAACCAAACTTCAGAAGAAATATTTTGGGTTGACAACTTGAATTGAATACTGAGCCATACATTCCTCTCCTCTCTACATATATAAATACAAAGTACACTGGAAGTGCAATTGTGCAAAACAAGGACAAGCTATTCTAAGCGTACATAAAGTGTCAGGATGATAAACCACATAAGCACAGAATTAAATCAAAGTTAATGGCCACTAGCTGGTATTTAACTTACTTTCATTTCTCTTTTCTTTCCATTTTTCCACCTAGTCTCCTCAGCTAATAAAATTGCCATTATAAGTGAGAGGCAAAGGCACGATTCAATGCTACATCAATTATTATGACTTTATTGTGACATACTGGTATTCAGCTGATCCCAGAAGGCTATACTGATGCCTTAGATGCAATTAATTTTTGATTGATCTAACTCACTCCAGTACTGCATGTAAAATGTTCATAGACATTTGAATAATTCTATTATATGTAGGAGATTACTGCACAGAGATCATTTGAAATTAATTGCCAAGTTATTTTAGTAAATGTAATACACCATTCCAGTCCTATTGTGGTAACAGTTATGTAATTGCTTTACAAAGTAAACTAATGAAATAAATGAACTCTGACTAATATGTGGCATAACAGGACTGAAAAATTGAAATCACACTGTAGATTTCTTATCTCCCTCTACAGGTCTGAGGCTGTTGCATTAACTTTACTGTCGTAGAACTGAATACGAGAAGAACGACCTCATAAAAAGGATTTTGTTTCACTGGCGGCAGGTGACCTTAAGGGGCACAACTTTTAAAAGAACTGATAGATGACTACTCGATACCTTAAGTGTTTGCAAAAGCTGAGGATAAAGAAACCTTCATTATCACAGGGGGCTGCCAGAGATTGCTTTGGGGTGTGTGTGCATGTGATGAGTTTTCCTCAGGGCTAAGTAGCATTTAGCACTACCTGCTACACACAGAAAGTGAATTTTACATCTTGAGCTGCTGGCTGTCACCCAGTTAAGTCACTCCACACATTCAGTTTACAGGACAGCTTTGACATTAACAATTGAGACTTTCAAGGGAGCCAGCTGATGGAAAGATTGACGAGTTAACTTTTAGTGAGAAGGGTAAGAGTTTGAAGCTCTGCAAGTCAGCACCCAGGGAAAGCAACTGCAAAGTTAAAGCAAACCAGGCACAGAGGGGGTTTTTACTAGCATAGGAGAAAGGTGCTCGTTTCTGGAGGCTCCGACTCTCCCCTGGGAGAGTTGCATCTATATTTCAAATCATTACTCCAAAGTACAGAAACATGATACTGTGATACTTTCAGTGGGGTCAGTAGCCCCGAGAGCCACAGGTGTCAATACAGTCACTGTAAAACATTTCTCTCTGAACCTTGCCTCCAAGGGTGTCAGAACACTTCCTGCCCTCAGCAAACGTTCAGTAGAAACTGCTGTTTTAAATTGTTATTAAAAATACAGAAAAAGACATTATGACATGAAAAAGAAATCCATAATATTTATGTATCTTACATTTTTTTATTGTAGAGAATTGATTTTTATAAATGAAGTTCCCTGATAATGATCTTATAATTTAATATCAAATCCTTTTTCAATGTTATGAGGGATTGGATGTGCCAAAGTCCCACACGACTTAAACTCACACAGGCTAACTCATAAAGAACGACAGAAAAGCCAGAATCTACAAAAGGCTGCCCTCTACTCCCATTTGTACCAAAGAAGAGACAGGTACAGCAAGCTGTCTTAGCAACTGCTCCAGGACCTGACAACCTGCACCAGCGTTGGATGGCTGAGTGAATTTATTTCAGCTGCTCTTCTAGTCACAAGCTCCCAGCGATGCTACAGCAGGCTGTATTTTGGCAAAATAACTAGGTTTGTATTTAAAAAAGCAGGAAGAAAAGAAGGAATAAAAGAAGCAGCATTCTGTGGAAAGGGACAAACCAGGGAGTGAGCAACAAAAGGAAATTAAGTCTCACTTCTGAGATTGTTTTAGCAAAGAACAGGAAAATGTGGAGCATCCTTTGAATTCTTTCTCTAGGTGAGGATACACAGATCATCTCCCTTAAAATCAAACACAGCAGCACCACAGTGAATCCCAGCAGACACCACTAGGCATAAACAAATGAATAGCCTGTTCCCCCATTAACACTCCTCTGTGTTTGCAGGACTAGAACTTAATTATTTGCTGTATCATATACAGATTTTTAAAAGGAAGATATTCTTTACATGTTTCTTCTCAAAACCATTTTTAATATGGATTAATTTTAAAGTCTGAAGATTTTAATCACCATCCAGACCGTGTAATCTACAGGGAACGACCACTCCTGCAGACTGTCAGAAACTGTGGTTTGTGTGAAACTGACAGTGCTTAGAGCTGATGAATAAAACCATTACATTTCATCTGTGACTTATTACTATTTATAATATTTTAAAAGGAAAAAAAAATAGCAGCAAACTATCCACAGGAAAACACTCTTAATATCTTTTCACAAGTTCTCCAATGTATCAGGGCTACAGATAAAGATCTTTCTTCTTAAAATGTGTGTAAGTTACTAGTCAGATGAAGAAGTGAATTTGACTCTGACACTGCAGCATGCATGGTAGTCTCCAAATTCCAGTGGCAAAAGAACTTACTGGGGCATTAGTATTTTTGTCAGAAAAAACTAGCAAGCAGTGGTGTTTTGAGTAGCTGCAAAAAGTAGTGTCATCAGGAAGAATGAAAAACCAATCAGGTGTCTGGATACCCACACTGGCCGGGCAGTGACCTGACCTACCAAGTAGCTCAGGAAAAATCACTGCAGGCATCAGTGCAGGAAGAACTCCCCATGCTGTCATTGTGGCAGAGTTCATAGAATCTTAGTTGGAAGGGACCCATAAGATTCACCGTGTCCAACTCCCTGCTCCTTGCAGGACTACAAAAAACTAAATCATATGTTTAAGAATATCATCCAGATGCTCCTTGAAGTCTGACAGTCATATTAAGACTGATAGAAATAAGAATATCCCTGGCAGCTCCAAGTAGTCACTAGTACTACTTGTTTTGCAGGATCCCAGCTTTATTTGAGGCTGGAATTATCTTTTTCTTTAGAAGAAAATATGAAAAGTTGGTCAGGATCCAAATGGGTAAAGCCGTTGTCCAATGATGCCCATGCTTTAAACATACAAGTTACATACAAGCTTTTCCTAATTATTTGAATGCTTTGTCTGTAAAAAAGCATTGGCACAAAAGAACAAATTTATATTGTGAGACAGTCAAAAAAACCTGAAAAACCCAAGAGACTCCCCTGTCTCTGACACACAAAGGCAATCCCCCCGAGGAAGAGGTAAGAGGTTGTTAGCACAGTTACCACTCGCCCAAGGAAGCACAGTACAGGAATCAAAGTCAGTTCTGATTAGCAGAAGGGTGAGGAGGATTAACCAAAGATAAGTACAGGTTGAGATCTCTTAATGTCCCATATGGATTGTATTAGCTAAAAATGAAATCTAAGAGCAAATGTAAATCATCACAGGAGTTTGAGAAACCTTAGTCACACGCCTCCAGAATACTGCCTGTAAAATCACTGGCAAAACTGAAAACATGGTAAGGAAAAAAAGAAAGAGTTGTGGAGACTGTGAGGTGGAAATCCTATCACAAAGAAACAGCTCCACCTTATGTTTGAGCAGCAGGAGTATTTTGTTCAAACCTCCCTTCCAAAGATACATATAGGGGAAATCCAGCTAACGCAATCCACAGAACAATGGTCAGAAAGGCATCATTACAGCATCTCTGCTCTGGAGTTTTTTTTTTCCACTCCAGTTTTCGCAGTATTACTGGTGGTAATAACTATGCTCTCCACAAAACAGATGTTGTGTCATGACCTCGTTACTTTTCCAGGCTGAATTCAACGCCAGCAGTGAATTTTCTAGTGACAAAACAACATTATGTTCAGCTGCAGTATTTTTCCACCTAATTCACAGCTGCAGGGGAAAAAAAATGTCCAAACAACCAGTCAAAACCCTTCATAAATTGTTCAAAGTTACCAGGGAACTAGTTTAAGGTAGTATATTTCAATTCAGGTGACAGAATCCATTTGTTATCGGAAAAATGTATTAGCTTAACACCTCCTGGCTTTCATCCTTTCTTTTCCAGACTTTACTTCAGCACCAGATGATTTGTAAAACTTATGAACCGAAATTCATACCCAAAATAGGGAGGTATTTTTAAAATAATTAGTCTTTGCTTTTTCTTTGCTGTGACCAGATGAACATTTTCCTACCTCGAACACAAACATCTAAGTCCAGAATTACGTAGTGAAGTGCAATTGATGGTACCTGATCCTTGTTCTGAATCACTATACATGGAATTTGCTCAAATAATACACTACTCAGCTGAAGGATAAACTGGAACATGCATGTAAACCTTTCACAGTTCAGAGCACACACAAAAAAATCTCCTTGGGGTCCCATGGCCCATACGGCAAAAGAACTTGAAGGAAAACACAGATGGAATCAAAAGAGAGCAAAGAGTGGGAACAATGAGATGTAATATACAGGGGGGGTGGTAACTTTTGTTGTTGTTTTTGCCAAGACGATGCTCTCAGCAATGGCTGGCAGCCTGTGTATCAAAGAACCAGTGTGTGCCACTCTGGAGACAGTCTGGGAGAAATTAAGAAACCTGAAGCATCTTTAAAAATCACTCTTGATTTGCCAAAAACAATACTGTTCAGCAAAGGCACTCTATATACAGCCTTATACAATTTCTCAAGTGATCTCCTAAAAAAAAGTAACAGAAAAATTGAGTCGCTCCATGCATGTATCAAAAGAATAGCACATTTTTACATCTAACCAGGGTGCCGTGGCCCATCAGGAGCAGCAGAGCACTATTCCTTTGGCCAAAGGTTATCTCAGTCTCTTGGTCTCATCCTGACTTTGCAAAAGTTGTCACAGTCACAAAGATCCTGTGCACCCTGCCACCGAGAGCAAACAACAAGGAAACAAATAAAGCATACAGCTTTACACATTATTTCAGAGGCGAATTTGCAAGCTACACCTGTCCTTCCAAAGAAATGGTCTCCAGAAGGTACTTAGCAGAACCACAACTTTAATAAATATTTATGAATACATCAGTGCAAACTAGATTTCACTGATGTTTAATGCTTGCTGTGTAGTAACAGAAACATTTCCTTTGGTCTATGATATTTTAACACAAACACACGTATTTGACACAAACACTTGCATTCATCTGGGTGAAATGTATTTGGCAGTCACTGCATACTGTCAGAACCTATACAAACAGCAGCAGTTTGTGATGGCAACAAATGGCATAGAAATTTGTCAAGGTCTTGACATTTGGAAATAACTATTCTTGTTAGTGGCCAGGCAGTTTATTGATAACTGAGATACGGCAACAAAACATTTATTAATTGCAGTGCCAAAGATTAAGGGTAATTGCATGTAATAACTTGCTCAAGTTGTGCATAAGCAGCTATAATTTACATTTGTGCTTCTTTTCTTTCTAGGACTGTAAAGCTCATTTGACCTTTTTTTTTTCCTTCATAAAGCTTGTTTGTAGCCAAGGGCTGTCTTCAGCTAATACTCCATGGCAGTGACGTTCTTTAAATGTAAGCTCATATGCTATCACTCTTTCTTGTCATTTCTAGTGACAGAGAAATACTATGTTATCACTGAAGAAAAGTTAAGAGTATTGCTACTGGTATTACTTTTTAATTTGATGAAGCTTTCCTTGAGCAAGCCTCCCGCCTTCGTAAGGCATTAATTGTATCCAGACAGCAAACTTCTTACTCTTTTTTGTTAATATTCCAGCCCATAAGCTCAAATAATATTGTGATCTGTTTATATCTGTTCTCCATTTGCTTGATAGCCACTGGCTCCCCTTTTCCCCTTCCAACAAGCAGATTCTTTCACGGTTAAGATGTCTGATATTGTTACTAGACTACAGGTATTTTTACTATCCTTCCCTTTACTCTCAGGAGAGGTATTAGTTTTACAGCCAGTTTCACTCTTTTATTTCTTCCTGATGAGCTGCACAATCAGCTTTCCCTACAATTGCAGCCAGGCTGTGCCTTTTTACACATCTTTAGTCCTGTATAATCCCTAGGGACTGAGCCACATGTCCCCAAAGGGTGTTAGTTCTCCCATTCCCTGAGCACACGCCTTCCTTTCCCCATATTGGTCACCACTTAGCCAACAGATCATCAAGCCAATTCCAAATCTGAAAACAGTGATTTCTCCGAGTCTTCCTCTATTAATTTTTTAATGGTTGAAGTTTCATCTCCTCAAGCAGAAGGGACACTCCTTTTCTTTCATTCCTGTTTCTTCACTTAGTACATTGCTGTAAATCACATGTACCCCCTTGTTTAAAGGAAGCGGATCTGCAAGTAAGCAGGATTTGCCAATTGTTCCCAGATGAAAATATGCAAAGCTACTGTGTA
>JAHREE010000209.1:1382677-1435752 GCA_033628505.1 Tringa tobata
GGGGGAAGCGTCCCTGAGGGATTGCCCCCAAGGGCCTGTCTGTCCCTGCCCAGCCGGCTGAAGGGCAGGGCTGGAGGCCGTAGGGAGGCAGGGGGCACGGCAGGCAGGGGTGTCCCAGCAGGTGCCCACTGCCCAGCCTGGGCCCCGCTTGCTGAGGAAAGGGGGGGCCCTGCCCCGAAGAGCTCGGGGAGCTCCTGACTCCCCCAGCCATGGCTCTCTGCCCCACACTGACCACCCCGACAGCCCCTCTGCCAGGCTCTGGGAGGGACACTGCTCTCACCCTGATCCATCGAGTCAGGAGCCTTCCGCTTCCTCGAGGACATGGCACACATTGACACCAAGTGTCTGGAGTTCCTGTCCCAGCAGCACCGGACTCTCTCCTCCAAGTGTTCCTCGGCTAATCCTGTGGGAGAAGCAGGACGTGGCTGAGCTTGCAGCACAGGCCCAGAGACACAAGGTGTGGGGGTCACCTCCTCCCTTCACAGCCCCACACAAGCCCCGTCCCATCCCTCACCTCTCCAAGTCACACTGACGCCTGACCAGGGCCAAACATTCCATTTCGTGCACTTGGCACCACGGGTCACCATGGCCACCGTGACATCAGCACCGCTGGCCCGTGCGCACCCCAAACAGAGAGAGGGATGCCCCTGGCCACCTGCCACCCATTCTGAGATGGCCACCATCTCACAGTGGGGCTGTGAAGTGCTGAGGTTGGGGTTTGAGCCCTCAGCAGCCATGTAACCGGGGGAGCTGCTCCTTGCACAGTCACACACTAGGTCCCCCTGGGGCACCCACTGAGATCCGGCCCATGCCTCTACAGGTGATTTTGGGGACTTCCCTGCTGGAGGAGCCAGCCACCGCCTTGTCTGAAATGCTGGGGTCTCTCCTTTCGGCAGAGCCATAGGGTGGTGGCCAGTTACTGACACAGGCCAGAAGCCCCCCAGAGCAAAGGCTGAACTGCTTACCGAGGATGGCTGGACCCCAAAGGATGGTCCATCAAGTAGGAGAGCTCCCATCTGCACTGTCACAAAATATGAATTTTGTCCAGTCTGTCTCTTTCCCATTCTCCTCTCCATCTTCCCTTAGTGCCTTTTACTTCTGCTTTGCCAGCCTCTGTGCTTCCTTGGCCTGATGTCTCACTGTTTGGACTCCTGGGGAAGCAAACGAGTCCATGGCTGTGAGGACAAAGTCCACCGCAGCACGGGATCACCCGGTAGAGCTCTTTACTCAGTCCTTCCACTTTGAGTCCTTGGCCAGACAGAGATCCTGTGCAGAACCCTGGGGTGCAACACTGGTGACTTACTCCTCTTCCTCTCCTTCCTCCCTGCATCCTGGACAAAGGCACCACCTGGCATCATCTAAACAGGAGCTGGGGCTTTTGCCATCTAATATTCCTCAGAGAAAGCAAAACTGAAGTCTGTAAACCAACACCACCACTGCAATATCCTGCACCCCTGAGCGGAAAACACATGCAGAAGCAAACACCGCTGACCATCATGCAGGAGGGCACCTCTTGAGACCATTTAGTCCAAGCACCAGCTCAAGCAGTGTCCCCTGGAGCACGCTGCCCCAGGCCTGTACCCATTCGTGTTTTGCCTGTCTCCAGTGGGTGGCGGGGGGCTGAAACAGTCCCAGTCCATATCTGAAGTACAAAAAAACCAGGGGTGCGGCCACCGTGACCCACAGGGGCAAGCCCACAAAAAGGAAGAAGGGCTCAGGTTGTGCATCATTGCATCCCGGCGAGGTGAAGATCAGCAGAGTTGCTACACAATTAAACTAAAAGCTTTCAACTGCACATTTTTCACATCCGAGCACACATTTTTCATCACTTGACATCTTTTGGTCCATCCAAACACTGCAAAGGCAGCACAGGTCATTATAAACCTGCTTCTTGAACATTCTGAAACCGCCAAATTCAGAGCTTAGACCCGCAATAAACACATCATTAGCAAACCTAAAACAGCAGCCTGATTTTACAGTTTCCAAGCCTCCAAATTTTCAACCATTTAAAAAAAAAAATCAATACAAAGATTAAGACGGAACAAGATGTGAAGAAAATTGGTTGTACGAAAATGAAGCATTTTTCTATCCAATAATGGAAGTTTCAATATGCATAAATCCCTCAAAGGAATCTTATCAAATATATTCAACATTTGATTTCACAGACAAGACAAAATGTTTATTGAGACAAATTTTTCATTTTGGCATTTAAAATTTTGGTCAAAAAAAACCTAATGGAGTGAAAGTAAGAAGTTTTACAATTAACCTTCTGGAACTTCAGCGTCACTGTGACTGTACTTAACACCTTCTGTGAAATACTGCTCAACCTCCTTTTCTTTCTTTTAGATAAGGCTTCAGAGTATTTTTGACAGGTTAATTAATACTCTCATAAATGAATGATAGGCTGAATGACATAATCCGACATAGCTAGCACAGATACTTGCTGTGTGTGCCATTAATTTACATTAGAACTTTCTGTTTTATGCTTCAAAACACTGACAACTCAGTCTCTCTGCACCACATTATATTTTACTTCAGTAATGGTGATATCACTATTGGCCCTTCGTCCTAGTGTTTTCTTCAGCTTTTGTTTTAGGGGTTTGGGGTTGGGTTTTTTTTTTTAGACCGTTTCTTTTCTAACCAGTTAAGCAGCCCACCATGCCAAATAAGAGCATTCTTAATTCCATCTCAAGATATAAGCCATACGACGCCTTCATACACGCACTCCCCATTGGTAAGAACAGGAGCTCTCTCCATCAAGTCTGTCAACCAGGCTGTGTCAGAAGGGTGTATCTTCCATCTTCATTTATTATCAAAGAGGCTGTTTGAAGAAAAGCTTAGAAAATAACGATGCATAATAAGAAAATTACTCCGCTCTCTTTCACTGTACTGGCCAGTTGAGAAGACAAAATAAAGCTCCGTCGGTAATCTCACATTGCCATTCCAGTATCAATGCTTCCAATAAACACATGTGGAAACCTTTTTGCATACAGATCTTATGCAAAAAAATCAGCCCTTTACTCCAAGCATGTACTAGAACTGTTCTGCACGTGAGGATTTCATGTTCCTTTCTTCATATAGCGGGAGAGGAACTGGCTTCTGACAAAGTGGATCAGCTTGGTCTCTGTGCAGAACATGGTAACGATGGTTGCTGCAAAGCAGAGAGCCCCCACGCTGATGTGAACCAGCCTTGCCATCCAACCCTTGTCACAGCAGAAGAAAACCTACAACAAAGGAAACAAGCAATTGCAAGAAAACCAGTCAGCACAGAGTCGATTTACTGTCTCAATAAAAAACATGGCCCAGCACCTCTCCTGACCACGCTACCACCACCATCAAGCTGACTGCAGTTTTGCCACATGCACTGATCCTACAATAAATCATCTTTAGGAGTCACTTGCTTTCTCAAAATTCTGTCAGCAAAAAAAGAGCATTCAGTAGATACCTAGTAATGTGGAAGTTCCTATTATCTGGAGTGCAGAAATATATTAATTGAGGTATTAGGAAGACTCTCTGCTATCATGCAAATTTGCAGCAACATATCAGATATTTTCTAACAAAGTCTCACTCAAAATCCCCCATTCTAAAATATAAAGCTTTTTTTTTTTTTTAAGGCATAATGGATTTTCAACCTGTCAAATTTTTGTATGCTGAAATGCTACCATCTCTGTAATAATTAGTCTGCACAATTACCATCTCGTAGCCTGAGTAAATGTGATAAGTGTGCTCTTGGCAATTTTTCTTTCTGTTCTTGTTTTGGCTGGTTTTCCTCTCTTTTTTATTACTGAATGTTTAAAAACAGTTTCTTTCTACTACTGCAAAATTTCCATTATTATTAAGAACTAAGGACATGAATTCAACTACAGACAGCAGAAATGTGCAGAATTTTACTTCACTTGTCAGATCCACCTTCTGCAGGCAGCAGAGATACCTTTGTATCAAAGATAAAATCTCTTAATATTTTATCTTGCCTAGCCTGTAACAGAAGTTTTGCATCCTGTCCTCATCAGCCTTTTTTGCTAATGGCATTTCTCTGCTTGTGGACACACAAGTCATTTGACACTGAATTTCACAGCGAAAGCAACATCTGAGAAAGACCCTTACCTCTGAGAAACCAGTGATTACTCCACTTATGATATAAACGAGTACCAAAAATGGTGAGGGAAGCAAGCCTGTCAAAGGTCTGTAAGTGCTTTCTTTGAAGTAATCATAGATATAGTGGATGCTGTGAGCTATTCGAATGCCCATGTTAAAGCAGTTGGCAAGGATAAAGCCTACACTGCCGTACCAGTGGGTCAAGAAATAAGAGATGCACAGAAACGTGAAGGACAAGGCCAGCATGACAAAATTGTACCTGGGGAAAAAAAAAAAGAAACAATGTAACAATTACAGTATTTATTTACTAACGTTATCTTCCAAGAAATATCACAATTTATTTTCTAAACAAGAAACAGAAATTCTCTTACCATCTTCTAATGGAAGAAGATAAATTTGAGAACTGAGATGTGAATAAAAAAATTCATTGAAAGAATGGAAAATACATGAAAATAAACCAAGAACTAAATACATTATGTGAAGGAAATTCTGTTTTGCTAATCAGCTGTATAGTCATTTCAGAAAGTCAAATTCAGTAACAATGATTGATTAGTAATGCAAAAACTTGTGGATTTTTTGCTATTTTATTTTAGGTACATATTAAATGCTCAACAACAAGATTATGCTTTATTTAGTTTCTGCTCCAAACAGTGGCTTTGAAAACAAATTCACACTTTAAAGGGTTGATGAAAGTACCCTTTGCTAAGTCTACTTTGCCTGTGGAAAGCAGACCCCAATAACATTAATTTGGAAAGGCCCTGTAAGGGACAGCTGCTACCTGAGTAAAAAAAAGCTTTTTGTAGCACTGGGAAGGCACCCAGGCTTCAAAGTCAATAACCCCGGATGAACACAGAATCAAGAAATAATCCAAGGAAGGGATCACTGGAAGTCATTAGTCCAGCCTCCTACTTAAAGTGCATAAACCACTGAATTAAGAGATTTAGATTGGATACCAGAAAGAAATTCTTTACTGTGAGGGTGGTGAGACACAGGAACAGGTTGCCCAGGGAAGTTGTGGATGCCCCATCCCTGTAAGTGTTCAAGATCAGGCTGGATGGGGCTTTGAGCAACCTGGTCTGGTGGGAGGTGTCCCTGCCCAGGGCAGGGGGGTTGGAACTCGATGATCTTTAAGGTCCCTTCCAACTCTAACCTTTCTATGATTCTATGAATTCAGACCCATAATTTAAATCATCCAGAAGTGTACCTGATCTGCAGTTGCAAAATTTACATGAGTTTTAAGTGATAAGTCTGTCCTAAAAACTGTAATTTAAAGCACATGTACAGAAATCAAGACTTCACATTTACTTTTCCAGTTAGTGATGTACCAAAAGCTAATTTAACAATCTATTTATTTCTTAATTTCTGACCTTTTTTTCCCCAAAAACATTTAAACATTTCCTAAAGCTTCTGTATCTCAATCCACATGCAGACAGCTAAATAAGAAGTTGGTTTTCAGCAGAGCAGGGTATTTTTTAGTGCTGATTTCAAATTTACCCAGATCTTTATAAGATCATTACATAAAAAATTTAAGATCAATGTTTATGAACAAATATAAGCATGTAAAAAACAAAAACAGTGCATATTTGCTTGCCCATCTGTTGCACCTGGCTCTGGAGACAAGGAACAGAGTTCTTAAAGTGACAGCAGAAAGAAATTTGCTCTTTGGAAAAAAAGCATTTCCGGGCCCATATCCAGGCAGAACAATTGTTGTGTTTATGTACCGAACTCCAGGCAAACCGTATGCAGATTAATTGTAGGAATATTCGGAGGACACCATTTCCTACCTGTCTACCTCTTCTTTGCACATCAAAGCAAACGTAAAACACTCTGTTACTCCATTAATAGCAAGAAATAGGACATATAAGGAGTAACACCGGAGGAGATCTGGACCTAAAAAACACATTAGAATGATAAGTAGATTATTATTTCTTTTATAAAACAGCATTTTTTTTTTACACCCACTAAGAGATGCAATGTTGTTGCAACATTATCACTAATAACGGAAACTTAAGTTCATTTGAGTAAGTTTCCTGTCTAGGTATCTTGACAAAAACACAAATATAGAAGGCAAAATAAAAACAAAAATAAAACCCCAGACATGCAAGCATAGCAGTTATTATAGTAACAGAAAAGATATCCATCAAAAAAAGTATTTTATTAAAAGGGACTTCCTAATTTAAAATTATTATTTATCGTAACCAAAATCTTCTATTATATAGAAATTTGTGGAAACTAATTCAAGTGTCATCACGAGGTAATAAAATCAATAAAATGTATATTTTAAACACAACACTAAAAAAAACCAGAAAGGCTGTTCAATACTGTGCTAGATAAGAATTATATTCAGATTTTTATGGGTCAGAGATAATTTATACATGACTTCAAAATTCTCCATTCAGACGTTAATCTTTTTCTTGTCCTTTAGAAATTTTAGCAGTGGGAAAATAATCCCATGCTTTTTAACAAATCAGTGTGCATCCCTGAATACTCCTCCTTGATCGCAACAATGTGGTTCGTATCACCAAGGCTCCTCCTGTTTCAGTTCTAAAGAACAACTGCCCAGTGAGCAGTAAATACACCGCAGATGTGGGGCAGAGCTGAAGATCTTCTTTTCAAATACACATGAAAATGTTAGATAAGAGAGCAGTCAGGGGAAAAAAAAAATCCAAATGAAAATATACATGAATATCTGGTCAAATAAGCCAGTCCCCATGCTCAGCATTTCATTCTCACACATTAACATTAGGTTAAAAAAAAAATTAAATTACTTCTGCATTCATATTCCTGCAGATTCCTTAAAATCACTATACAAATCAAGCACCAGCTTCCAAGTAACATGCAAGGGTCTAAAGCAAAAATATCTAAATGCTTAACATTTAATAACATGGATGGAGGTTAGAATGGAGTTAGAATACATCAAATATATTACACTGAGTAAGGTAATTGCAATTAATTTTAATACTCAATAAGCAATATTCCAAGGTTATGGTTTGAAGGTGCAGAACTCTTGACAAGTGCAACTGTCTTCAACACAACATACTGCCACACACTTTCATCTTCCCTGTAACTTTCTCTTAATTGTAATAGATGTGAAATGGAAAATGCAAGCTAGAACTCTCCCAGGATGACACACAGGCAACATTTCCAGACAGAAATGCAACAAAAGAGCTCCTCTGCAGAGCTGCTAGATCTTCACCCAAGATAAATCCGCTAGGAACCGAGACATAACACCCAGCTCACCTACAGAAGGCAGGTTGTTTTTTTCTAGCAGGAGCTACTCTAAGTCAACTAACAAATCACTGAAAGGATCCAAGAAAACTCCAGGCTACAATTTGTATGTTAATGTTTCAAGAAGGAATTAAATGAACCTCTACTTTCTCTCCTGAAAATCTAAGGTGACCTATAAATTACCTGCAGACAGATTTGTAAAACTTACCCACCAACTACAGCAAGATTGTTACCATCAGTGGTTTAGCACTGTTAAAAAAATATATATTATTGCTTCCATACTAAAACTATGGAATTTTTGGTTCTAATTTATTGTATGGGTTTCTGGGATGTGTGTCGTCATTGTTTTAAACAGCTGGAGTTACCTCATGGTAATTTCACATCATGGAGTTGTCACACAATCCTTTAAAAAGTTCTTTTCCAAAAATGTGAAACTGCAAAAACCTGATCATACATATTTAGAGCTCCTTAGTATATTTTAATTTAAGGTGACCACATACTAAAGATGCTATTACAAAGGCAAGAGTTCTAGATTCAGGCAACCGAAGTCACTGAACTCAACAGGAGTTTTACAGAGAAAAAAGAAATCTGCTGGTTTACCCAAGAATTCATAATAGCTGCAGTTTCTCTTTTTTAAGAATGGCTTTTTTTGCCAGCTCTGTAAATCTTTACCTGTTCCAGAACTGAGCATTGAGCCTCCATAAATATCCAAAGCCAGTTGAGAATAAGCATAGCCAAAAACCGTGATGGTAAGGCCAATCAGAAGCACAAGTTTCAACAGCAATTCTAATACATTTGCAGCCATAGCAACATCATCCTGAAAAAAAATGTAGTCAGTTACATAAATCAGAATCAATATAATAGTTATTTTCACAGAGAAAAGATACTTCACACACACACACAAAAAAATCAGTTTGCACAGTGTAAAAAGGTGTGGAACTTATCCTTTGTTATTGAATTATCTATACTCATGGTCTTAACGTCCAACATTTTTTATGTATTTATTGTTCCATGCTGTGTTTTACACATTACAAATTCTACACAAATATTAGCCATGAACACATCTGTTCAAGGACATATGCAACAGCACTTGCACCTGTTTAACAGTTAGTAAATGGCAAAGAAGAGCACGGCCTCTGCCCAAGGCCATGGTTTGAGTTAGCAGGGGGGACAGATTTATACTGCCACATAGGACTATGGGACTTGCCACACCAGAACAAGCAACGTGTCAGTTCTACTACCTCATTACAAGAAGCATTCTTGTAATGCAATGGAATTTCCGTGCATACGGTGAAAACCCATAACCATTTTGCCAGTTATATGTATCAGTTATGCTATATATAAAATATACATATACGTACATCTTTCTTAGCCCACCAATGACCTGAAGCATGGGATTTGTTTAACTGCATGCTACGGTGCAAGCAGCAGGATCACTGCAAAAAGTTGTCATAGTATGAGACAAAAGCCCAGGTTGACCTTCATGACTTTACCAACAATTTCTCACCTAGAGCATGCATGAATATTACTCTGTGGAACAAAGCCCTTGTTTGTTCAACCATTGATACTCCGCATACAATTCAAAAGCTCCTTTCTTCCCAAACCCACACTCTTTGGAAACATTACTGTTTCATACTTAACAGCTAATTATATTTTCAAGCCAGTCAAATATTTTCAGACAGCATTTATTTGATAAAAATAACATGCTTTCATGATTTAAGTGATTGCCTAAGCATATCTGGAAATACATGGTATACCAGGGTTTACATCACACTGTGTGAAGCAGATGATGTTAACTTCCTTTGTAATACAAGGCCATACTATGCCACTGTGTATTTCTTTGGTCCAGCCTCACTCAACATCTTTGTTCTCCACTTCAACTTTTCAGTTTTAACAGCCTTTATACTCAAAGTTAAACACACAATTCTGACAGTCATACTTCTGTTATGCAACTCATCTGTAACAGAAATCAAGCATCTGACATGTAATTAATCAAAAAAACCCCATACCTGCTTCTGCTCCTTTACATTCTTCCCTCTTTCCAACACTTTAGCAAAAAAGACATAAAAACTCTCCTCAATAGGCAAAAAGATAAACCTGGCCACCAGAGAACCAAGATTATTCACGATATCATATACACCTAAAAAAAAAAAAACAATCCATAGTAGCAACCTGTAATTTTTTTAGACACACTTTAATTCCAAGTCTTTAACAATGACATGAATTCTAATTTAACAATTCCACCGAGCAAAGAGAAAACAAGTGGAACTTAGTGCAACATTAAAGCAGTGTTCCCTAAAAATTCTGACTGTCACAGGAACCACAGCTCAAAATGACAAGGTTTGTTCACAGAGGGCAAACCCAGGTCAAAAACATTAAGTTCAGAGATGTGAATCCAGTAACAGCACCAAACCGCACAGTAAGAATTATAAATTCTTAGTTAACTTAGGAAGTTAAAAGATCTTGATGAATTTCACTGAATGAGAAAGGACTGTATGTATTTACTGATACAGAAGAGAAAGGTATCTATTTTTAGTGTGAGGTTCTTCTTTCATTTTACTTCCACTGAAGTAGAAGAGCAATCCTACATGACACTTCACTAGCACTTCCATCCTCAGCAAGATACTGCTCCAAACCTGGTAAGACATCTATCTATGTGTATAGAGTCCTTGAGAGGTATATGGATAAATGCTTTACTTATTCACAGTGAAATAACAGAATAGGTTCTGGCTGACTTCATAGGACTTGGAACCAATGTTTCTCAACATTTTGAGAGTACAGGCATTTTTGTACTCATTGGTCTTTTAAAGACCCTTCAAGTAAGAGCCAGCTCAATTTTTCTGCACAGGAGGAGGAGGATCAGAAGTGGCCCCAGTTACTGGTGGCAAACACATTTACTCAGTATTTATGGAGGAACATACTAGTGCCAGCAATTAAAAGTAATTCAAACTAGCCCAAAAATTTCTAACAGTAGGCCAAGAATTACAGCCTATTTTCCTTCCCAAAGCTATAGAAATCCAAGGTGCTGCCAACTCAGTCATCTGAATGGCTACTGCCATACATTACTCTGTAACCCCACTGAGTTCTTTTACAGAACACAATTCAGTTTTAAGATGCAATGCTATAAACAATGATGTTCTTGCCATAACAGCTAACACAGATTCAAAAGGAAGACAGAAAACAGAATTATAAAAACTGAAGACAGACAACTGCAACACATCAGATACTAATGAAGTTTTTTTACAAAAAAAAGAAACAAGATACATGGTATCACATATCCAATTGGAAAGTTTTGATCCAAAGAAATAATAAAATTAAAATCCAGGACCTTATATTAAATTATTTTCCATATCTATACCAATCATTCACTGAAATGTAGCATGAAGTCATAAAAGCTTTGAAATCTTCTCAGATTTTCATGTTATCTTCAAATACTTGAAGTCATTTTCAGAACTATCTGAAGAGCACTGACTAAGAAAACTGTGTCACCATTCCACACCACCATCACACTTACCTTGATCTCCGAAATTTAACACGTTCAAAAACGTCATCACATATCGTTCACCTGTAAGTTCAAAATAAAGAACTTAAGAACAAGTCCCTAAATCTTTCCCAATATTTGTTCAGGCACTTCACAGAATGAATGAATGATACGGGGTTGAAATGGATCTCTGGAGATCATCTAGTCCAACTCCCTGCCACAGCAGGGTGCACAGAAACACGTCCACGCAGGTTTGGAATGTCTCCAGAGATGGAGACTCCACCACCTCCCTGGGCAGCCTGTTCCAGGGCTCTGCCATCCTCAAAGTAAAGAAGCTACTCCTCATGTTTAGGTGGAGCTTCTTATGTGCAAGTTTGTGCCCCATCCTCTTGAGATACATATAGGCATTGATCAGATCCCCCCTCAGTCTTCTCCAGACTACACAGACTCAAGTCCCTCAGCCTTTCCTCAGAAGAGAGACGTTCTAGGCCCTCATCATCTTCCAATACAAAGTATTTAAGAGACAAAGTCAAATGGCACAGCATCTCATTCAGAATACCCTCAAAAACTTCATTCAGGTTAGAAACATCTGCCAGCGACAATCTCTGAAGCCCACATGCCCACACCCACTACCAGCTTTCTCAAGCTTTACGTCAATTTTGCAAATGGCATTCACTTGCCCTTCTCCATCACAACCACACATCAAGCCTCACCCTCTGTCAAAATCTGTTTCAAGAAGGATTGTTTGAAGAAACTCCAAGTCAACCATGCTTCCTTCCAGTTAACAAAGGTCTGCAAAAAAAAGTAGTACTGAAATGTAATAAACATGACTAAAACTACAGAGTAGAAATAAAAAATACAGAGCCAGTACAACACTTGAAGCTAGCTCTAGCTGTACTGATGAGGAAAACCCACAGTATTGTAACTACTACCAACTAATCTAAAGTATTGCTAAATTCAAGCCCTAATATCACTCTGATCTGACAAAGACTGTTTCCGTTGCTGAAAATTACTGTTGTTGCAGATAAAGTATGCAAACAAGTTTTTTTTACAGAAAAGAGACAGGAAAAAATACCCCATGCTGCTTAGCATGCCAATATAACTTTCACCTTCATTGTAGATATAAATTGTTTACTCTCTTCAAACTGTCCCAAGTTTTGAAAATAAGAACCACCTTTATCTTTTCAATCTGCAAATATTTTTCAAAATGTCTTCTTCCTCACTATTTCTTTTCATTTCTTTCTTTGCCTCATTTTCTTCTGACAGGACATGGGAGATATTTGAGTATCTGTAGGATGCTGTGTACTTGTGGAAAAGCCCAAGTACCAAAATCCGTGGTAAAACAGTTCTTGTTTGTTTCCTGCCTCAGAGCCAGTGATACCCGGTCAATTCCATGCAATTTTCTCTCAAGAAAAACTTAAAATCAAGAAATAAACTGTGCAACCTACCTCATCTTCCACCAAGTTAGGTAACAGAGCTTTCATTCTAGCAACAGGAAAAGACTTCTTTGTTGCTTCAGGAGACCCCAAAAACATCACAAAATAAGTTACATAGCACATCACCAGGACAATGACATATAAAAGCTGGAAAAATAGGGAAGGAAAGAAAAAAAACAACCAGGGATATAAAGTTAACTTACAAAAACAGAATGTCATGCTAGAGTTCCAAATTCAGTGAGAACAAAATGCAGTAAGTCGCCCTTATTCTTGTCAAATTTTAAACTAGGTAGGAAGTTCAACCCCTCCAAGAATGCTGTTGAGTTTTTCTAATATGTAGGCTATCATAACCCGTTGCCAACTTTTATGTTCTATTCAGCAATTTTAGAATGATTATTTAAAGCCCAATTATAAAGCAATTATTCACTCAGTCAAAAAACCAAGCTGACAGAGTAACATCTACATTTCTTTGATCAGTTATAACCTGCTTCAACCACTGCTAAAACCAAACAAAAAAAACCCATAACCGAATGTCCACATCTGAAGTGGACCACATTTTTACTTCTAGGTAAAATGATATCGTACAGTCCATAACCCTATTTTTCAGGTGCCAATATAAGCATTCTTCACTGTAGTAAAGAAAAAAATTTAATGTGAGTATGCGTTACACATGATTACCAGCTCCCTACAAGGTGATATGGGTTGGTGGTCCAGGCTGGTAAAATCACATATGATTAAAATCTACTACACAGTAGAATTCAAAATCTAACATTAATACTGAGGCCAAGTGGTGAACAGTCTTCAAGCATTAGAATGTACAACTGACTGAGAAGAGCTAACATAAAACTTACACAGAATAACATAACCTTATTCACACAGACAGAACAAGTTGCCTTCTTGTACCTCCAATAAACTGCTCAAGATCAAAGTGCCAAGTCAATAATGAGTATCAGGAAAATACTAAATACAAGTGCTACATCTTAAACCTCCCAGGGGCATTTTCTCTCACCTCCTTGAAGTTATTTAGCAGGCTACATGTCAAAGGCAGCAGCAAATAAAGATTCAAGCAAATCAAGAATTTATAGAAAAAGAGAACACAGGAAACTTACCTGAGCCAAGGAGAAAATGTAGAGGCCCCATTGAGGATAAAGTACAACTAAAATAACCGTCAAAACACATTTTGACACTACTGAAAGGCTTTCAGCAATTACCTTTAAGAAAGAGAAAAAAAGAATAGGTTTATTTTCTGCCAAATTAACCACATAGATAAACTTAAAATACATTAGTTTCACACACAGAATTTATGTAGGAATATCAGACTTTGAAAGTCAGTGTGACATTATCACAGAATTTCTCTCTGCTGAGTTGGCCACCTTAGCTTGCAATTTCTCTGTAAATTTTCTATTCTTGCATTTCACAGTTTTTCTGTTGCACTTGCCCAATCCTTTTTATGGGATACAAAGGAGAAAATTTTGCTTAAGACTATCATGTGCTCAATTGATGCATTCCACAATTTCGTAACAATAATCAATTGAAATGCAAAATTGCGGAAGCTGTGTGCCTCTCCCCCCATTTAAAATTCATCATTAAGTATTTGATGGTCCCTAAATAAACCAGCTTCCTTGCTTTAAGAGGTACCAATTCATATCCATGTTACAACTATGTCACACAGTACTAAACAATACACAGTTTTGTCTATTTGTGCAGTTTTTTATACATTGAATATACAAAGACCTAGTTCAGGAATCTGTTCTTTTCAATAGAGGAAGATAATTTCCCCAGACACACATGCATACACCCCATGTACTTTACTAACCTTGAGTCTCACAAACAAATGAGCTTGTGCTAAGACCCAGAACGGTTCTCCCAGAAGTTCAATAATTGCAGAAAGACCAAATGCCACTACACCAGCCTGATAATGAGGAACCACAGAAGGATCAGGTACTTCAAGCAAGTGTAGCCAGACTAAGCCCAAGAAAATAGACCAAAAAACACCAAGGGGGACTCTAAAAAGTTAACATAAAAAACAATCAATGGAAATGTTACTTAAGCAAAATATCCAAGAAAATCAGTTTAAAATTTCACATACTGCCACAATAACTAAAAATAAATAATTAGATGCCCTGAGGAATTAATTTCTATTGTTACAATACCAAGAATACTTTTTTTGTAATGAACATCTTTAAGGTATTCTTTTGCAAAATAAGGAAAACATTTTCTAACTTGTCTATTTTCTACTCAAGGCCTAACGTAAGGTCAACTATCTGCACTTCTTGTTCCCTGGGATCAAACAATTCTGAACTCCTATCAACCTGTGGAATACTGCAAACCTCTCCCTGCTACAATTTTCATAGTCTGTTGTTACCAGGTGTTGGGCAGACAAGCTTTGCTGGATCTTGCTGTAAGAGATAAAGATGTCACCACTCTTAACTGCTAATCTCACTCTCCCCAAAATCACTGGTTCTGTGACAGCAGAGTGAGCAGAAGAAAATGCATGCCTGCACCTCAGGTATGCCAGTTCACAGTGCTCTGCTGGAGCTCAGAGCCCCTTTGATTTGTGACTGTAGCTAAAAAACCAAACTAGGCACAGGAGTGCAGATGTGTATTACCTTCTGTTGACACTGCTTCAGGAACGCGATGCTGCTGGCAGAGCGCAGAAAGTTTTGTATCACTGCAGCAGGATCTACCTGACCCTTCCATTAGCAGATCCCTAAGGTATTTGAGATCAAGCTCCTAACACGTATTTCAGATCCTTCATGAAAGTTAATCTTTTAAGTTATGCTCCTCTATAAAGAAAAATTTAAAAAGGCACACATAGTCATTGTTAATTCTATCATTTAACGCCCACTTAAAAGGCTGTAAAATAGCAGAAAACTGGTTATAATACAGCATAGAAAACAGACCCAACATATTTAAAATATAAGTAGTAAACTCAGCCCCAAAAGAGACAATCCCTCTTCTTTATACCTGGATGCAGACGACACACATAACCTCACACTTCTAGGCCAGATCTAATTAATAGCTGTTCAGTTTCAGGGAAAGTCAGTAAGGTGACCCAATAGAAGACTACCATCTTCTCATGTAGAGGTAATTTTCCACCATATCTGACAGGCAAACTTACTTCCCAACCCACCTAACTGTGGCCACTAGACCTGACAGAGGAGAAATAGCAAAGAGTGTGTCCAGGAACCAGAAACAAGTCTTAAAAATCCACTTAGCTACAATGTGTGATGACGCTCTCTGGGTACAGCTTCACAGAGCCTTTAAGCTATCCACTTTCTGCTATAAACTGCACTACAGTTGAAAGAAATAGTCCTACTTACTCCCTGTTGCTTAATTCCAACCGTTTCTTTCACCCTTTCAGATCTCTCCTCCCCAACACAAACATCTATGTTGCCATGCCGTTAAATTGCATCAGGAGTAAAGACTTTGAAAAAATTAATTTAAGGAAGGAACATGATACTTAAAGTATCTTCAAAATGGCATATTCAGTAGTAAACAAGCAAAACTGTAGAGGCAGGGGGGAAGAAAAAAAAAAAGGACTATATATCTGTGCTACAGGGTCTTCCTTTAACAGCTACAACATAAATGAAACTTCAGGGTAAGTGACAGAACAAATGGCTGCCAATAACACATTGGGTGATGCACTTTCCCATCTGTTCTAAAAGAGATCAATTTCATAAACACTAAAGCAACAGACCTGACCAGCCTCCTGCATCAGTCCTGAACTGTGACTGAGGATACCAAATGCTCAATGCTGAAACAGTTACTTCAGTAAACAAACACTTGCTTTGTTTTTATGAGCTCTCAGGCAATAATTAGAAGTAAGTTCTTCTTCTAGAGAAGCAAATTTTTAAAGTTATCTTACGTCAGCCACAGTAGATTAATTGTTTTGGTCCAGTTTCGCTTTGTACTTCCACTCAAACATGCTCTGCGAAATGCCTCCCTGGCCAGGAACACGACTGTTGAATACAGCAGAGTTAGCCTAAAAGAAGTGAGAAAGAAAAAGACAGAGAAAATTATTTCTTTACATACTATCTCTGAATCCCTTCATGCAGCAGCATCACTGACAGGTTTTACCCAGGACCACTGGACAGACAAATCTAACAGGTACGCAAAGAAAACATAGTGATATGAGATAAGTTACCACTATCTCGTAAGAAAGGATGGAAAGTAATTACATGTGGTACACGGGACTACACACACACTTCCAGAAAGCCCCCATCCGGCCGGGAGCCCTGTTCCCGGGGCAGCCTCGGTGGGTTTGTGGGACGGGGGCTCCCTCACCTCACGTTGACCACGCCGATGAGCTCTCTGGAGAGGTAGCGCAGGGTGAAGGCGTTCAGCCCGAAGGTGACCAGCCGGAACAGCACCTAAAAAAAAAAAAAAAAAGGAAACACCTGCGGGCCGAGCGGGGCTGAGGCGGCTCCCGCCTGGTACCGCCGAGGAGGAGGAAGAGGAGTAGAAGGAAAGAGGCGGCCCGGGGCGGCCCCGCACCTGCAGCAAGGCGCTGGAGGAGGCCAGCCGGGTGGTCTGGCTCAGCACGTCCTGCGCCGCCATCGCCCCCCCCTTCCCTGCCGGCAGGAAATGGCGGCGCCGCCGTCGCGCCGCGATCCCGTCAGCGCGGGCGGCACCGCCCCGGCGGGAAAGGGACCGGCGGGGCGGGAGCGGAGGTGCTGCTCTCCCGGCCGTTCTCAGCCCGGGAGGGTAATCCCGTTCCCTTCAGGAGCACTTTGGACATACACGGGCGGCTTCCACAGTAACCGCGCACTCCAGTCGCTCACACTATCGTTCAGCGCCGGCTTCCTGCTTGGCGAGAAGGGATTCCACCGAAAACACCCCAAAACTGCACACTGGCTTATCAGAGGAGACGTCGTATTAAACAGCGTTTTCCGACAAGCGCTATTTTCCAGAGATTTCGGAAAAAAATCGCCCGTGCGAGTTCCTCCCATCCGTTTCTAAATGGAGGGTAACCCTGCCAGTCTCGACTGACCTGAGGAGAAACAAACACCCAAAGCTGAGGAGAAACAAACACCCAAAGCTGCAGGACGCAGCATCTCAGTCTGTGTTAAATAAATAAATCAATCAACAAACCAACCACCAAACCAAAAAAACACCTTCAAATAGCAAAGATGCCATTCAATTGTGACAGACTTGAATAATACACTGACTCAAAGTCTTCCAAACAGGTAAAACATAAGACAGGGTGTAAATCAGCACAGGAGTTCCAGACTATGCTCTTATTTAAGCAGCAATATATAAAACGATTGTATATTACAAAACATTCCCTTCAAAAGCATGGCCCTTCTAGCCCAGAAGTCGTATTTTTCTTGTCAAGTTTCAATCACCTAATTGGAATTAAGACACAAGTGAGGCCAGATGTTGAAAACTCACCAACACTACTTATTTAACAATTTGAGTACTGACGAAGAAAGAGACGAAGAAAGAGACGAAGAAAGAGACGAAGAAAGAGACGAAGAAAGAGACGAAGAAAGAAGGAAAGGGAAAGAGAATTAATACCACCACTTTATTCTTCCCATGTTCAGAGTAAAGATTTTTCATGTTTTCCTTCGGTCATTTTTCCTGGTAACATTCTTTAAGTAACTGGGAAGTGATGTATAGATGTGGGTGTATGTGGCAGAGGAGTATATCCTGTGAATTCTTTTATGCATGATACTAATATTGGGAACACCTAACTTGTAAAAACGTAACAAAAAGAGGTTATTATCCCATCGTAAAGATGGGGAGATACGGACAGAGAGAAGAAAGCGATCCGTGTTGGGTAACTGCAGAGACAGGAAGAGATCTGAGAGATTTGGGGTCACAGAAGGGTGCTCTCGCTAGAGGGGAGGAAATGCTGCCGCCTCCCCTCTCCTTTAGGCAATTTTCCAGTTCTCAAGTGGAAAAGGCAGTTAAACTTGGGCTCTGGGCTTTTCTTAGGTGGTTGAACTGTGGGGATTAAAACCTATCACAAAATTACACTGCACAGGGAAACAAAAAGGCAGCTGGGGAGCATAAAGCATGCAGCATCTACCAACGCTCCAGTAAGGATTCACGTTATTCTCTCTATATCCATACACACATTTTCATGACAAAAGTAGGGAACTTAGGGAATACAAGCAGGAGAAATCAGCCTGCTAAACTGAAGGCGATAGACAGACTGCCACAGTAAGTGACAACTAGTGATGTTTTGTTGGACAGTTTGGCTTGTCACCTCATAAAGCTGAAACAGAAACAGCTGCAAAGCATGGGGAGGTGGAAAAAGAGGAGAAACAACTGTTAACTTCAACTGGTTTTAATAGGAACCAGCTTTGCCACTTACAGCCTTTTGGCATTAATGCACCTAAGCCACTAGATGGCAAACGGCCCTTGAGGCAGCCAGCAGCAAGACACACTGGTCGAGCCCCAAAGCACACGCTTGAGGCTGGACTGAAAGCCAGGATTTTTACTCCAGTAGCATCTTTCAGGTTCTACTGCATGTTACACCTGAACAATAGTTAGAATAGGCCAACTCCTAATAGTCATGTGGCACAACACAGGTCAAAACCAGAATAAGAGCAGTATTTCAAACTTACAAATTCACTTATCAGCTAACTTTGCTTTCATTCAAACCAGCGTGTAAGGAGGCTTAGCAACTAAGTTGACAGAAAATGCTTATTTTTAGTAACATAACTTGAGAATAGGTATAACTTAAAGGAGGACCAAGTGACTGAACTGGCACACACTGTCAAGAGAGCTTCACAAGAACATGCAGTCAAAACAAGCACCACAACATACACCCCTTTTGGTTGTCCCGAGGCAGCTGTTTGTGACAGCCTACTCTAAAATAGTTCACTTCCCTTAACAAAGCAAAGGAGGCAAGAAAAACTTAACTACTACAAAGGTCTTTACTTCCAGAGTTGGGCTACATCTGGACCTAAACCAGGGTGGATGTCCCTCCAGCATGGAACACATGCTTCTTGGCTCAGGACAATGGGATAAACCCCTGTTATTATTATTAGAGGTACATGGCACCTCTACAGCAGAGAAATTCCTCTTTGATCCACACCGAACTTGAACTAGTCCAAAAAGACTAGACAGCTGTATAAACAGACCTTAGAATGAGTTTGGACTGTTCCTTCAGGCTTTCAGAGTGAAAAATCTTAGTGTTTCATGGTGTTCAGTAGCTGTGTTCCACCTCAGATAACTGTATTTCGTTACCCCATTAATAAGTTATTTCAAGATGAAAGGTGGACTTTGACTTCAAATTACAACCTATATATAGGCTGAAAATCTAAAACCTGTTAAGAGCAATTAGAGACCTTCAATAATATCACTTCCTCAGAAGGGAAATCATCTTCAGCTAAAATATTATAGCTAATTTCCTTTGGGACAAAAATTCCCAAATTAATGATGAAGTGAGACTGGGAAGCAGGAATCTATTAAATCAGCAGTCAGACCTTGAAACAAGCCTGATCAGTTGTGACTTCTCATCTGTTCTAAAACAAAGATCTCATTGCAGAACCAAAATCAAATCCAGAATAAGGGATAAATAGCAAATTTGCATTTTATTAACTCAAAGAAATACTGCACTTTATAGTTCGCAATATATTTTAACATCTTAATTTTATTCCCTTAAAGGTCCCTTGAGGAATCAAGTTAGAAAACTAACTGTGCTATGAAATCATAGGCAAAGCTCTCTGCTGCTGCCTGATACCTCCTAGAATAGTTCCTGATGTAACACAAAATGACAGACCAGGCTGTGAGCTAAAGACCGTAGACTTCTGCAGCTGCTGAAGCAGCTTTTAGCTTCACAGTCAGGACCAATTTTAGAAACAAGCAAAAAAGAAGTACTCAAAACCCCTGGTGCCAGCTAAGCAACCTTCGCCCTCAATGGCATCCTCTCCAGCTGATTCAGTGCAGAGAGACCAAGAAGATCCCTGACACCCCCGGGGAGCAGCCAAACGCTGCTGTTCCAGCGCCCAGCCCTGCCCCTCTGCAGCTGGAAGGAGAGGCTTTGCGGGCAGCAGGCCCTCCCAACAGCATGTGCTGCATTAAAAGATGGATACACATTCCTCTTCCCATCCCTCTGGCCGCAGCGTGATTCTGTCCCATGGCTGGACACGTGGATTCTAGTGATGAAGACAAGCAGGTACAGAACTGGAGCTGTGCAGCGCTGGCTCTGCAGAGCTCACTTACCAGCTGCGTGATGCTCAACAGAACCGCTCTGCTTCTGCTAAGAGACCACACTTTGCCATTTCATTAACAAGGACACAATACTTTATTCCTGGAGCGGCAAAAGATTGTATTCCCTATACTGCTCAGAAGCCTTGTGCCAGCACAGGACAGATTATGTTAAGTCTAGTTTTAATTTTGTTTCTTTTTAAAAAATAACGCATACAGGAGATCTGTCTCTCTGTTCCCAATAATATAAAGCTTGTTCCTTTACAGAAATAACTAGGAAGCTGGGAATAAAGCAAGAAGTCACACGGAGACTTACCAGACGAGGCACTCAATCTCATTAAGCTTTCATCCCTCCTGTGAGCCCCTCTCTCCGATCAGGGACGCATCTGGGCCCGAGGATGTAAAATTTCCAATTCAGTGCAGAACTGCAGAAAGCAAAAGAAGAAATTCACAGGCCATTCACCAGCAAAGGGCCCGCCAGGAGTTACTGCTGTGCCAGTTTCTGGCAAAGCAAAGCATCCCCTGGAGGGCTTTTTAGATTAGTTTCCCCAGGCCTTGTGGACTGAGTTAATCTCTCTGTGCATGTTAAATGGTTAAACACAAATTTGCTTTTTTTTTCCTGGCTGCATTAGTAGTTCAGCAAGGATTTAATTTACATCCTTTCTTTGGGATGGAAGAATAAAGAGGCTTTCTGAAGAATGCAGAGGAGTGTCTTTTTCTGTGATATGCTACATTCAAAAAAAGAATCATCTCAGCTTTCCAGAATAGCCTTTGACTTTGTAGTGTTAAGTGTTAGTTTTGCCCTACACGTTTTCACAGTGCATTGACCTTTGACTTGCCGTTTATATGTAATTTGATCAACTGGTTTTGCTGCCGTATCAATTTCACTTTTAAATTCAACTTTTATTTATTGAAAGATTTTACGTATTTAGTATATGGAAGACTCATATTTTCTTATATGTAAAATGTGAAGTAAATCAATGTTCAACTCAAAGGGAAAGCAAAAAAAACCAAAACAAATGCAGCAAATGTGCAAGTCAAACAGTAAAATTTCAAGGATGGAATAGTCCTAAGCTTTCAAAAACAGTGTCAAATGATTACACTCCGTACTTTACAGTATATAGGCAGATTTTAAGAAATATATCTTGATTAAAGAGCAAAAATTAGTGTTCTGCACAATGCTGTCTGCTTGCAATGTTTTACACTTTTCTTGTTCTTGACGCAATTTAAAAATCTGTAACATTCAACAGACATTCTAAAGTCAACACAAAACCTCCAAGTTCTTCAGCCTGAAAGAAGTAATAAATTATAATAGTTTTACCGCTGGAACTGACAAGCTCCTTGCTTAAAACTCTTGCAAAATTTGTACATTCCTTAAACACATACATAATCAATTCTGCACAATCTTTACTGTCCTGTGTGTTCTAAATACTAGGCATTTCCTTCGTATGTATTTATATATGTTCAGCTGAAGACAATTACTCTCTTGCCTTCCTCAAGGCTAGAAATTCCAGTCATATTTGTTATGATCCGAATAACAGTCTCTGCCTTACCTGTCTCTTAACTGGCTTCGGAAACTTTTTATCGGCCTCCCATTTTGAATACTAAATAGACAATTTATCTCATTGCAGTGTGCTTTGGAAGCCTAGCAACACATAAAATGAGAAAACTGTAATGGAACAACTCTTGATCTTTTTGGAAATAATCATAAATGAGAAGTTCTCTTGTGGGTTGTTTCCTTTACTTGCAAAATATTAACTGCCTTCATTTATTGTTCATGTCAAATATATGCAACTTCAACTATCACTGATAAGTACTGTTTCTGGGAGGTAGTACCTCTCAAATTCTAACCTACAAATTGGAATTATAAATATGGTGATGAGCAGGCTAAACACGTACATTTTCCCCCCTTCCTATGCATCCTGTAAGATTAACAGGATATTGTAAGATTAAGATAGTAAGATTAAGATATGTAAGATTAACAGTTATCCTTGCTGCTGCAGGTTTGGTGTTGATGAATGCATTAGTAGCAAACAGAGGAGTGTTTTCTGGAGCATGGCAGCCATAGTAAAGTTACAGAAACAGATTTTGCAGCTGTGAGAACTTGCACTTGAAGAATCTCTTCTAACTAGTGCTTGGCATCTTTGTGCTACAAAATCACTCCATAAACTCCAGGCTACCTCCCTTGAGGAAAAGCATACTTGAAGTTGCAGAGGCGCAGAAAGCCTGCAAAAGAGACTTCTACTTGCTATACAAACACATATGTTCACAAACACTATTTGCTTTAATAGTCATATAGAAATAAGGCTCTGTTCATTAAAACAGTTCACAGCTGCCAAGTACTCAAGCAGAATAATCCTTCTGTATTTCAGAATTCAACAAGAAGTGTTATTAAACTTGCTTTGACCTCAGCATGACTTGTGCATGAAAAAGCCTTAAGACTTTTAAAATCATCAGTGACAATAACTCAATGAACACAGTAAAATACAGACAGTGGAAGGACTCAACTGGCAAGTGCTTCTGAAATACACATTAGAGGAGTTTGGATTCTGAAAATGCACTGAATACAAGATATTCTTGTAAAATATTCCAGTTTCTCTTTCCTTTTCTCTTTTGAATCACCTGGAGATGTACTTTCAAAGTGGATGAAGACATGCAGGAGTTACACTTAACCAGGACGATATCTGACACAAAATGGAATAAGTGGTTTTGCTACTTTAAGTAATTCAGCATCTAGGAGAAGAATGACTTAGTGGAATGCCTTATAAAGGTTGAGAATACAGAATTTGTGAGTCACCCTACACTGTCTTCAAATTATATTTGTATGATATTATATAATATTGTGCATGATCACCTGTAGAATGGAATTAGTTATGAGTCAGGTATCTCTTCACGTCATTCACTTCCATCTCCCTTGAAAGCTGACTTCCATTCTTCACTGAAATAATTCCTCTGAGCAAGACAGTGATTAGTGATCAGCTTGACAAATTGATAGAATAAAATATCTCCATCCCCCTTATGGGACCTCCTCCAGCATTCATGACAGTTACGATTAAGTGAAATACATTTTTTGGATTCCTCTTATTCCTTAGTGGGAAGCAAGGAATCTCTTAAATAAAACAGTTCCAGCATATGTTTATCTATTCAGTTTCAGAAGCTCTCATGTTATCCTCCAACTGTTAAACTACACTTTCAGTACAGAAACCTGAAATCCAATTAGAAGAAAAACTCAATAGCAATATGGGGAGCAGAACGTAACACTGTGCCCAGCAGATTCGGCTCAATTACAAGTAAGGTAAAAGGAGAGCTCCTAAAGGACCTTTTTACCTTTTAGTGGGAGGTCACCTAAAACCAACTTTTCAATATTGGGGAACAATATTGAGAGTCAGAATAATCTCTGCCACTAATGGAGATGTCCATATAGTCAAGTTACCGAGCTTCATTGAATTGAAAACACAACTTAATTGCATTACTTTTTCTCCAGACAAAAGTACAATTATTCTCTCCTAGCTCAAGGAGGCCCAAGGTCATAAGACAACTCACCTTGACAAGTCCTGCTGTTCTCAGCTCATTAGGAGCAAGCCTCTGTTCTCTGAGTTTAGCCTCTCTGCCATACAGGCTGGCTCAGTCTATAGGCTTGGAGCAAACAAACATAGGCTGGCTTTGGTCTAAGGACACCAGCTGTCCCTAAACATCACAGTTCTGGTGATGGACAAACAGAAAAGACCAGTGAGATTAGTCATCACATGAGATACTTCAAACATCACGAGTCTTCAAACACAAGATCTTGTGTCATGCTAACAATGTTACGGGACTTCCCCAACGTTGTCCCTTAAGGAGGTACACTAAAGTAAAACTCCCCTATTGCTTCCCTACTAAATACGCTGTTCTATTTCCTCTTAAAGACATACTTTTTTCAGCTTTGCCAATCACTCTAAGTTTGTGTGATAACCAGTCAAGTAGAAAAAAAAAATACTTCCTTTCCTTCAGCCAAGTTGTAACTGTATTACAATTGAACCATGATACATCAACAGATTGTGTGTAACTTGAAAAGAAAAAAAAAAAGACAGAAATTAACATGCCCACTCTCACTTCTAAGATTTGGTTGGGGGGTGTGATTTTTTGGGGTTTTTTAAGCAACTTGGCATATTGGGCTAAATTCACAATTGGAATAAACCCCCTAAAGATAACAGCAGCAATCAACTGTTGCCTCAACTGGGCTATGCATTTTTGCCGCCTCTCTCCCTCTGCAGGTTGATGGTTTAGTTATAGAGGGTAAAAATTTGCCTATTACAACAGAAGATGCTGTCATCCCTGACCACACCCGCACCCTGGTGAGAAGACTGGATGTGGTACTGTCAAGACTGTTGGGCATAAATTATTAAGCAGCTTACTCATAAATACAGGAGGTATAGTTTAACATGACTAGGAAGGTACTCTAGACACATTTAATAGGTTCTGTTTCCTCCCCTGATAATCACATGAGGGCCATATAGGCATCTTGATGCTGGCATCTTTATATTCTTTATACTTCCTTTGTTCCTACAAATTTGTGTTATGAAAAGAGCTATATATCCTACCACATACTCCATTCTACCAGAAAGGCTGCACCCCTACCAAGAGTCACAGTTTGACTTAGTGCCAAGTGCAAGAGAGGTTGAAAACAAACACAGTCAACTCTATAGCCTACCAGAGAGCAGAATTAATCCCATCAAACCCCAGAAGTAGGTCTTCCCAGGTTTAGCGAAGTTCAAAATTCTTGAGAAAATTTATTGTCCTTACCAAAGGGGAGAAACTCTGAATGAGTGGTGGACAGAACTGCTCCTACCAGATCAATGGAGTGGAATATCCCCGTCACAAATTCTGGTGTCCACACAAAGAGCAATGTACGTGCCTGCTAAGGAAAGCCGTACCCTGGCTCCGGTATTCTGCTGTTGCATCCACAACTCTTACTTGAACCAGAAGAGAAATGCCACTAAATGGAAGAAATGTCATCTTCCTGACTTCATAGCACAGTATATGACACACTATTAATCTGGAGCCATAATCTGCTGCCATTACCCTTACTCACTGTTCTGCAGCTTGAAGGTTATGGTTCACACCAAAGTTCTTCATTAGCAGACTTCAAAAGCACTCTGTAATTTCACCGTGCATTTTTAGATCTCCACGTCCATCCTACCGAAACATACATTTAAAATTCTTTTCTTAGAAACCAATAATTGGTTGTTCATTGCAAGAGATGTCACAGGAGTAGTTTAAGGTTTTCATGTATGGTAGAATCCTCCCACTCACATCCTGAAGAATGCAGGGAGGTTCAAACAAAAGGATCTGACCACATGTCTGAGACTAAACCAGCAACGCATATCTTCTACCCACACCATACTCCTAAAACTTAATGGCCATTATGAAACGAGCTCCTTTCCATCTGCATGCAAAACTCGCTATTTTATGTTATCGGTCTTGCCGAGAGTCCAACAGAAAAATCAAGAAATTGTTAGTGGCAAAGAGTGGCAAAGCAACTCTTGAAATCCTTTCCATCACACACGCATTCCTATATAAACATTTAGGACTGTATGTCCCTTCTGACTATTCCACTGACCTTGTATCCTCAGACTTTGACCTTCATCACTTCATCCTCCCTCAGACAGCAAATTGTACTGGGCTTGGTAATGTTGTTGATAATGTTTTGAATGCTATAGGCAGGTTTACTGCAACCTGGGAAAGTGCTGGACAGGAAATTATGGAAGAAATGAGCCTTATTTTGTTAGTGCAGTTCCAGGAGCTTTCCAGATCTTTATGTCACTAATTGCACATGATTATGGGAAAGAAGAGAGCTCTTCTACCCATAATACTAAACAATGCAATTAATTCCATTATATAGATACAGAACACATAATTTGCAACAGTGTAGGCCCAGAATCTGAGGCGCCTTGGTAATCCATAAGGATAGAAAGAAAACAGTCCTTTTCATTATGTAAATCTGGATTTTTCACCAGTCTGTTCAGAATTACTCTTGTGCTTGCATATTGCTTTTTGAAGTGTGCTTTTAGTTATTGAAAAGAATATTGTATCTCCCCCTCACCGCCCAAGAAGAACTGTCTGCTTTTTAAAGACCCCATCATCGGTTGTGACTGCCAGTTGGAGACTTGTATAATTGCTTCTCTTTACGAATAAAGCTGTTTGCTTTAAAGTGCCATTTACTGGTTTGCTTCCCTAATGTGACATTATATATTCTTTCCTGTAGCAGAAGAAGTGGAGTGGTTTGGGGATGTTACAGACCGCTAAAGCTGAAATCTACACCAGTGGAATTGCTTCTGAATAGTTACATAAAGTAATTGTAAATTTGACAATGGAAAATGCTGCCAAAGCAGAGAAAGCTGTTCAAACCCTCAGATTTTGTTCTAAGCATATTACTAAAAATCACAGGCTCTTTCCTGCTTTTTGTGTAGATAACAAATACGTTAAGATTCATTTGGGGAAGGGGGGGATAATCAAACTCATTCACCTGACTTGCTTTTTCACAATCCAGACTTACATTCAGTCACTTTTCACCTCTGAGAGAAAAATCTCACATCGTTAAAGACAGAGAACGCTAAATCATTCATTTAAAGGTAATTCAATTTGATTACCTTAATAAGGTAAAAGCACATAAGGAGGTTACAGCTGGTTAGCGCCGCAGAAGAGACAAAAAGATCAAAACTAAGCTAAGAAAACAGTAAACTTGCTCTGTGCTAATACCATCAGCACTGCTTTTGTTCTACAAATCCTAACGAAGGAAGTGTGAGGGTGGTGAGACACTGGAACAGGTTGCCCAGGGAAGTTGTGACTGCCCCATCCCTGGAAGTGTTCAAGGCCAGGCTGGATGGGGCTTTGAGCAACCTGGTCTGCTGGGAGGTGTCCCTGCCCAGGGCAGGGGGGTTGGAACTCAATGATTTTTAAGGTCCCTTCCAACTCTAACCATTCTATGATTCTATTCTAAGTAACAAGTAGAGCTGTGTCAAAACCAAGCTCTCTGCTAATAGTGGGGCACAGGCTGCTCACGCAGGGCTACTCTTCCACTGCTAAAGAAAAGTGCTCAATATTATGCTTTTTGTTTCAAAACTGAAAAGGAGATACTTCCCAATATACAGTAAAACACAAAAAGAATAAAGTTACTTCAAAAATGACTTTGTGAAATGGACACTAGAAGAATGCTCAATTATTCATTATATTGCAAAAGGAGAAAGAAAGGTCTTGAAAACAAATGAGACTTTTTGCATCAATCATTTTTAAAAGAATGATGATTCTATATTTAGAAAAGGAGTCAGACACTGAATTTCACAACCATATGTGGAAAACATTAAAGGGAAATCTGGTTGGGATTGCCAAGGCAGTGTGGGGCCAAGAATTGCTATTTTTTAAACCCACCCTCAAACACCGGTGGGGGGTAGGGGGGTAAGGGGGGGGAAGTTTCACACAAGTCTCCTCTGCAACTATTGCTAAGTAAATTTGCCTAGCAATACACAAAACTGGCAGCGCTGGACTGCTACAGAGGCTGAACTACGCTGTCAGCACCAGAACTGGTCAGGCAATTTTGGGACAGTTTGCAGTGTTACTGCCCAATCTCTGCTGGTTTGTGAATAAATAGGGAATTTCAGTCTAATTATTCCAATGCAATTTGTGAGATGAATAGACAGAAGATATAACAGCAAAGCTTCCCAATGCACGAGAGAGAAGTTTTGGAAGTGCATGAGAGGATTTTTATAGTCAATAAGCAGGGGACGTTAGCCAGAATTTTACTGTGAGTGGTAGAAAATTTGTGACTGTATTGTCAACAAAAATGTATTGTCAATAAAAATGAATGGCCTGAACATATATCCTTACCCACTTTCTTCTGAATATGTCTACCAAGAACAGCAAAAAGGGTCTTGCTCATAGCCCTCAAAAATATTACTTCATCATTAGGCCATTCTTTTGGAGAAAAGACTACACCTAGTGCAAATTTGTAGAATTTAAAAAGCCAAACATTCTTTTTTTGAGCCCATCCAGTTCTGCCAAAAGCCGTATGGTCACGTTGGCACTTACTCTACCCAATTCTTTATGCATTCAGAGCATCGTATCAATATTGATTAATTGTCAGAATGCTTGTACGAGAGAAGCAAATAGAAATATGAGAGCCAGATACTACAAAAACACTGTATTCAATCATCTTATTGTTATCTTATCATTGCTTTTCCCTAGTATTTTCAGCCTGAATAGTGAAACTTAAATTGCATATTCTCAATAAGCAGACAACACAGTACACATCTACATAACCAACTACAAGTTGCAAAGCAAATGAATCATGGGGAATGGGGGGAATGGAGCCGACCATTCCTTCGTAAGATTAAAAAATATCTTGGGATTCTTATTCGAAAACTATGTTGTGCAATTCCTAAACTTCCTTTTCACCCCAATGTTTCCCAGATACTTTGTCCTTCACAAGACTGTTAATTGCCTCTGGGGAAAACACAGTATTTCCACTGTTCAAGCATTACAACTTGGCAGGGCAGAAGAGGAAATAAAGCATATTTAACGAAGTAAAACTGCAAGATGCATTTAGAGGCTGAAATAGTGCAGAGAGCCTTAGGGTGAATGTCCTCCTCTGAAAAAAAATGGCACAGAGGTTTTAAGAGCCACAGCTTCTCAGCTGTCTCCCTTTTCGTCACTGAAGGAGCATGCTGGCTCCTTAAAAGGATGTCTGTGGGATCCATTCTCTAAGGCAAAACATGAGAGTGGTCAAATGACTCATTATGGATCAGGACCTTCCAGGACCCACTAGCGCTGCATCCCCGAGCAAAGAGAGAGCCCATGTAGAACTCCTCACAGTACTCCCATGGGAAGATACGTACCGAAGGAACCAAGAGGAAACTGGGAAGTAGACCGAAATCTGGAACCCTGGGAAGCAGACTGAAAAGGCTTAGGCTCTGAAAGGACATAATATATAATTTTAATTTAATGTTTTGCCTTCTTGCAATCACAAGTTGTCCAGACCTAAAGGTAGTAGTAAGTCCTACTCCTTCCACTACCTGGAAGGAGGGTGCTGTTGCTTAGCGATCTGTGTTCATACACCGTTGAAGAAATGGGGGAAAAATCAGCATGTCAGAACACCAACAGAGATTTCACAACTAATATCTTTGCATTCTTCTCAAAATCGGCCAGGATGGTCACATTTCAAAGATGCCAGCTGTCTTGACTGACTGCTTTTTAGACTAACCACCCATGCAGTGGGGCTTTTAGCTCTCTTCTGTCACATTATAATCTTGTGCACACCTGCACAGCGAGAAGAACCTCCCATTTACTTAAGACGTATCAATACAGGATGTGCTCCAAATCAGTCCCTACATCACCTATTATTGAATTGCTTCTGAAGGCACTGACTTTAAGAGATTACATGGTATGCTCCTACACCTACATAACTGAGTACTGAGTTTTGGTCTAGACTCTGTTGCTTGCCAGCTGTTATTCTGGCAGACACATAATGTAAACAATGAACAGACAACACATTCTTCCAGCTGCTAATGCTGTGAAATAATTTCTCAGAAGTTATCCCAGAATTAGATTTAATACTGACTATTAAGCACTTGATAATAATGTGTGGTAAAAGACAGACAACTGTAACAGAACAAACAGTGCACAGGAAGTGCTGATTTTTATCTTACTGGCTTTTTGCCTCTATTTTCATCAAATTCTTCAGGAGTGATGACAGTAAATTAAAAAACATTTTTTGCATGCAGACAGTAGTTTTCTAGCCCTGCTTCCTGCACTTCTATCACATCTCCATTAATAGAGATATGTTTTAATTAGTGATGGAGCATCAGTAGCTACTACCACAAGCCGAGTGACATTCAGGTGTGTGATGCTGTTCTGAAACAGATGTTTCCCTGCTACAGCTAACCACGTGGGCCAGCTGTTCTACACAAAAACTGTCCACAACTGGCTGGGCAGACCAAAGAGACAGTTGTGAGTACACTCGGAGCCATTCCTTGTATGTAGGGCATTTTTATGAGCTACCACGTATTTCAGAGATGGAATCCACCAGGTTTTGATTTTTACACTTAGCTGTGAGAACGAGCGGACCCTTCCCTAAGGTTTTCTCAGTCCTGAGCGCTGCAGAAGAGTCCACTGTCACTGCTCACAATGGAATAAAAGTTATTTTAGCCCTTGCAAAGGCAAATGACTTCATGTAGGTTTCTGAGCAGATATTGATACCAGTGATGTTGCTGGAACAGACACAAACTTACCTGTGTCTAGGAAACCAAGCCTTCCACGAACGTTTAATCAACCATCAGACACTCTGCAAGGATTGCATTTCATCATCACTTGCAGCTTGCCCAGGATCTGCAATTAGTGAAACCAAATTAACGAAGACTCAGTATTTAGGAAAGAGATCAATTCACAATTAAAACTACATGTGAGAGCTTAAAATTAGCTGACATTTTTTTAAGCCGGCATACTCAGAAGCTGTACTATATATGGACTGGAGCATGTTCTAGTAATTCATGTAATTAACAAAAGATAAAAAGTTCTTAAAGAAGTTAGAACTGCAGCCCCATATACTGGCTCAAACTTCATCTAGTCACTCAAGCAATCACATTCACCCTAGTATATTTATGGACTTCAACTTTAAAAGCATTAAACAAATTCCAATCTAGTGAAATACTATGTTGATTTTGTTGAGAGCACAATTAGGCTCCTGCTACTTGAAATCTTCACCAAAAACTCTCCAAGTTTGTTTTAATGTCACTATTGACACACTGACAAAGCCAAAAATATCCGTTAAACTGTTAAGAGTGAAGTGTTGTGGATACAGCACATCTTAAGAGCTGAAAGCACTCAGTACTTGGATGCAATTCCTGGAAAAGCTTCAGGAAGCTCTTTCACTAACAGGGTTGAATCAGTAGATATTATAACTTTTCAGTAACTACACAGTTACTAAGCTGATTTTTCAATATCTGCAGAGGCTTCGAAAGTCTAGGAAATATTTTTGCTAACACTGAGCTACCGATTCTGATTATTAGAAGGTTGCTAGATTATATTTTGCTTATAGGGGAACACATGCATTTTGTTCTCAGCATCTGTGCTATCACTGCAAAACCCATCTGGAGACTGCATTGACCTTTACCAATGTTCAACGCTGCGTGGTAGGATATAAAAGTACTGTACTGGGGCAACTGCTTAGAGAGGAGGTAACTCATGTCTGAACTTGACATATTAGGTGGTAGCCAAGTCAGCAGCCTGAAAACGCTAGCAGGTACCAGTTGAAGTCACTTTCCTCTTGCTTGACCCTCTCATTCCTAGCTGGAAGAATCCCAGATGAAAGTGTAGCCCTAGGATCCAAAAGATTGATCTTTTCTTCAAAACTGCATTTTTATTGCAATGCAGCTACCATAGAGCTGCTGAAAGCAATTAAAAATTTTATAATTGTTTTCTACACAGAAGCTGGTGGATGGCAACAATAAGAGTCCTTCATGATCAGCATGATCAACATTCTGTTGACAGAGGTGGAAAAATAAAAATCCAAGAGAAAGAGTTTGTTAGAACATGAGAAAATATGAGTTTTGTAGGTTTATCCAGGCTGCAGACTATGCAGTACTACCCCACCTTTGCAGGCTTTCTTTGTACAACACCACAATGTAAAACAAAGCAACCAAAAACTAACTAAAACCAAACGGGGAGAAAAGGACTCATACCCACTCCTCAGTGAAAAGGCAACTATTGCTCAGAAAACCTGCGAGGACCAAAAACCTCCTTCTGTGAAATGAACAGGCCTACCTTGAGATTGGAAGAAAAAGCAGATGATATTTGCACATGATTAAACCAGAATCTCAGTCTACAGCCATCAGAACTCAGTATTTTCAAAGATGTTCTGATTAATCAAACTGCCTAATTTAGAGTGTTTTAAGTATCTCTACTATAACAATTAAGTGCTTTTTCTGTTGCCTTGTAACACGGTTCATTTTAAACTGTGACTGGATAGAAGCTTGACTGTGCTGATAATCCAGTTATGTTTTGGGAATTAGCGTGCACCAGTTGATTAGATTAAGAGATGAAGTGAGAATTAGGAATCACTTGCCACAGCTACATCATTGTAGACTTGTATCTCCCAGGGTTATGCTGTAACAGACTGTGCAGACAAATGCTGAAGAGACAGATGCTATAGGCAACAGCATTCCTTTGCTGTTTAGGTTGATCCATGAATCAGCAAGGCAGAAATTTAAGGGAGAGGTATTATATTCTCTTTGATTAATAAAGAGAAACAAACTGGCCTAATAAAAACACACACAAATCCCATTTTCAAATTTTGTCCTGCTTCTGTCCTCACTGGAACAATCAAAATAAGCCACATCATCAAGTTTATTTCTTTTTCTACTGTAACTACATAAAATAAGCTGTGTTTATTTGGGGGGGATGCGGTGTGTGTGTGTATACTTTCACCAGCCATAGCTGTACTGTGGATGCTTAAGAGCACGTCAAAATAAAAAGCAGCAAAAGGATGCAATCTCTAACCCTACATTTCTACCTCACAATAAAAACTGCAACTGCTTTGTACAACTCACAGTGGGAAAATTATATGCATTAATTATTGTCTTTCTAAAAGACATACTTTTTGATGGCAGGACAGATATTTGCAACTAATTTGCTTCACATCACTGCATATTTTTCAGAGGTCTCTCCCAAGTATTTTAGGAGTGATTCAGCAGTAATTCCAGAACAATTCTCCAATTCTCAGAAATTCTTTACCATGTATGGACACAGAAACTTCCCGCCCCCTTCTTTTTTTTTTTTTTTTTGGAATATGCTTTGCTACTTGCCAAATGAGTGCAGGATTTCTGATGCAACTTGAAAATGGACTGTGTTCTAGGACTGTAAATGATCAGCTATTTCAGTTTGGGTTTAGTAGTTACCATTCAAGAAATATTATTTACTAGTCAGAGAGAGGGCTGTGTCAAGACACCAGGCTCGATTCCTAGAACTGTTCAAGACCTGTGAATTCAAGCACTCATCTACATTTTAAGTGCCTTATTCCCCATTATATACAAAATACTTCAAAGAGATAAGATAGCACAGGACAAAATGGACTGTAAACATACACAAAAATAAACTAGTTTTTACTATAAGCTTTTGAGACTCACAGTGAAATATGAAGAACTAAGTTGTGCTTCTATTCAATAAAACATTTATAAATATGCATGGGGTTGTTTTGGGAAAGAATAGTTGAAATGAAAGCTCAGGGCACACAACTTAAATCTTCACTGATGGATGAAGAGAAGATGCAATTTGTTTTTAGGCAAATTATAAAATGCCTGATTACTAAATTATGAATTAGTCAAATTCTCCCATATTTCATACACTGCTGTTAAACAGTTTACTCTAAGATGACACAGGATCTATTTGTAACCAGCCTGCAGCCCTGATATTTCCACAAGCTAAATAAAAACTGCCTGAATTAAGTTAGTTATATGAAAACTGTATTTTAATAGAGTCTAGTACAGACTTTTAAAAAATCACAAACTTGCGTTTTTTACTGTTGGGAGACTGGTTTTAAAAAAAATAAACCATGGAATACTCTGCTTGGTTTTGTGAAAGGAACACTCCTGCCTATTCGCTACCTGGGAAACGGTATTTTGTCTTGAGATGTGTGTGGGTAAACGCCTCAAGCAACATTTTCACAAGCGACAGTTACGGATTTTAGTTGCAGAAATCCATCCACAATACAGAAGAAGCAAGAAAATAACATATTTCTCAAAGTCCCTGACCTCCCCAGCTCCAGACAGAGGGAGTAAATTAACAGATGGCCTTAAGGACCACAAGAATCAATAAAAGACATAAACCACAGATATTATTAAATGCTATACTTTGGGACTGGGCATTGATTTTTATTGTCAAACTTTATTACTGCTGCAGGCACAAGATCCACTACAGACTTCTGTTCTGTATTGATTTGGTTGAACAGCAATCAAAAGTTCAGTATTTAATGGCATGAAGCTCAAACTGAAGTTTCTGCTTACTGCGCAGAGGTTTTAATCAATTAAATCTTCCCATTACATATTCTCATTCACTTGTAACTGCCTTGCATAAAACATAAAAGAATGATAATGTCATTTTGTTATCATTAATACTCCATAAAATTCCTCTTACTCATTAATTTAGTAACATTTATAGATCTTCAGTGTGCAAGGCTTTAGAAGCAGTCTAAAAATTGTCACAGATTTTTCTGCATGACTTCTCATCTTTGTGACTTGGAATTACACAACTGTAATGAAAGACAAATTGAAGTATCGGAGAGAATAATTCCTAGAGTTACACAGTACTCCAACAGTCAACTTGACCCTATTATATGGGGTCCAATTAAGATTCCTTTGCCATCTAGAGTTTTAAATGACAGCTATTGATCACAGCTACAGCACGGAAGATAAAATATACTTGATTTGTATTGGAGGAAGGGTTTATTATCTGGGCAAAGATGGTGAAATCACCAAAATAAATCCAGCATAAAGCTGAAAAATGACAAACAATTACAGACTTTGCTTTATATAAGCTCTTCAAGTTGCACACAAATCCTCTTACACGTGTAATTACACACACAGAAATTCAATCTGTTTTTACCTTTGCAACCTCTTCACAAGATGACTTCTGATAGAGACCGTTTTTTCCTACCATAAGAGCTGAGTAATGAAAACCTGAAGTGCTCATACATTTGCTGAATCCACTGCAAAACTGAAGTATAATTATGTTGAGGGTTAGATTTTGAGGACCCATTTAAGTAATTAAGAATTCCAGCAAATAATATGAAACGGAAGGAAATATTAAGGTCCATTTGTGTGAAAAGCAAGCTGGAGAATGGTTAAAATATAAACCAGATATGAGATTATTCCTCGCAAATAATACGAAGCAAAATATAATAAGTGATGCCATACGTGAAAGGAAGGAAAGCAAAGAGACTCATTTAAGATTTGTAGGCAACAGCTGATGGCTGTAAGCATATGAAATGGCAGCACAGTCTGAAGGAATTTAGATACACAGCTGGAAGATGTACAGTACTACAACAGGAAAGTAGTTCCCTTGATACTAAGTGAAAAGTATGAAAATTAGCTAACTAGATTAGGTGTAAATAGCTTTTCACATCTTCCTATTAAAAGTAAGGGCAATTGGGATCACTTCACAGAAATAGCTTCTGCTAAAAAACAATTAGTGGACTCTCTAGGTACTTCTCAGATTGGCTAATCTGAATGTCAGCACATAGATGTAAGAGAGTTTTGATCATATAAAAGTAAAAACTATTTGTGAAAAAAAAACAAAGGATGACTAGGAAAGAAGCAAATAGGAACAAATGACCACAAAGAAAGGAGAGAATGATCTTGTCCCGTAAGTCTGCAACCTCTGAAGAATTAGAATTGTGAACAACAAATAGCAGGGAGCTTCGTGAAAAACTAAGTGCTAAACACTTTTTGATGCTGACAAAGTAGGCAACAAACTAAAGCAGATGTAACACATTTTCTATTTAAAAATTAAAACCTGTTTTCCAACACTGTTGAAACTGTTTAGCTCTTTCTCATCTGAGAAGAATGTTCTTCACAATGTACACCATGAAGCCTTCTTTGAAATTGTAGGTGGTGGAGATATGAAGCAAAACAGAATAAGTGTCTGATAATTGGCCACTGAGGCAAACTCCTACCCCGTGTTGTTTGTTAACTACCAGAACTTAGCTCCCCCATAAACAAAGTTTAAAATTTTAACAAAAGAGACATTCAGTTGTTTTACTGTGTGAAATTACCATCAATAGAGTTAAAGCAGGAAAAAAACCAAACCAACTCTTATCAAGAAGTGATATCTGCAAAGTGCAAAAGAAAATACATTTCTGGAAAACAAAACAAGAAAAAAAAGTGAAAACAAAGATTAAAAGGAAAAGCAAGAAGTAGAAAAAGAGCTACTTGTTGCTTTTCCCACCCTTTTCACTGAGCTCTAACTGATGCCATGCACATGGTGCCATTGATTCTATTGATCATCTACAGTACAAAGTAGGGAATGCTTTTTTAAGGTCAATTTACTAGTAATACAGATTTTACAATCACATGAAATGCAAATGGTAACCACTGAGAGCCAAAGTGGGGGCTCACTCATTCACAGCAGCTTCCCTCCGCTGCAGATGGCTGGGAGGCAGGGCAGATCCCTGCCGACACAGCAACTGGTCACAACAGCCAATAACTAGATAACCCAAGTCGGGGCAGATCCTTCTGTGGGGGCAACTGCCAATAACTTCAAGAAGCTTCAATTATTTGATCACAAGCAACTCCTGAGCAGCTCTAGCCAGTAAATATAATCAATGACACAGATGCTTGGGCGTACTCTATTGGTTCCCTATCCAAGACAGTTTGTCAAAATCCTTTCTGAAGTGACACTCCAGTGACAACTACAGGCTACTGGAGCTACAGGTATCAGGGCCCTTCACACCACCAAGGACTCCTTGGCTAACAAACACTGACAGTAGTCATTATAATTGGGTCATTAGACCATTTAGTGATAGATAATAATAAACATCTCTTCACAACTACATTGCTTTCATCTTCAAGACAAGTCACAATGGACAACTAAAGCATGGAGAGAAGCTCAACTATAAAGAACATGCACACCTATGGATTTAAGATATGAAATTAGATATGAAACTATGAATACCTCCCCTGTTGCTCTAAGGTTTCTGTGCTTAAGTGCATCTAAACACATGGCTAAATTGATCAAATGATATAATTACTGAACAAATTATATCCTCACTCCACGCAAAGTACATCCTCTTTCCCCACAGCTCTCGCTCAGGAAGTGCTTCAAATTAAACTGCCACAAAGATGAAAATAATAATTTTCCTGATACCTTACGAGGACTGAATGGCAACAAATGTGCTTTGTTTAGAATGTGGCTCAGTCTGTCTTCTGGACAGAGATATTCTCAAGGGTAACAATTTTAAGGTAACATTCAACTGCAGGTTTTTTGCCACAGCCTGAGCCCTCTACCAGTGAAGGGACCCAGAGACTACAAATTCCAGTGTTTCACTGAGAGGACTTCTTCATGCAAACCATCGAGGTCGGGCACCAGAACTGGTCAGCTGTGGCACTCCAGAACTCAGCATGGGCCAACATGAGTAAGAAATATTTCTGATACGAGCAGATGGTACGCCACACGTGAACTTTCACTAGAAATGTACCGAGAAAGCCCAATGCTAACAGTTTTGTTAATTCCCATCAGCTAATGCCGCACAAACTGACTTGAGCATGGTCCTCCTCATGTTCCCTATTTCAGATCACTAAAACAAATGTGAGACACTATGCACCTCAAGCACATGGAGCCAAGTGAGTATTTTAAGAGGGGGAAAAAAAAATAATCCACCATGGGTCCAGCAGGTTATTCAACAGCAATAAATGTTTCTGTATGTAATGAAGCAGGAACATTATACCTGCCCACACAAGGCTGCCACATCCCCCTATGTCACTAGGCAGCACAGAAAGGGAATGTAATCCAGTACGGTAAGGTGATCAAAACCAACCTGAAAGTACCAGGAGAAACTCAAGCTGCACACGATCCTTCAAACTTCATAGAAGAGTGATTTGTTCTTAAAAGAATTTAATTAAACAAACAGGTTTTGGCAGATGATCAAGTATGATACACTCACAACGGATGGAAAAGAGTTGTACAACTGATAGGGCTAAGAGGAAAGCAACACCGCCTTTTTAAAAGATTTAACTGCTCATACCATCAGCAAGAAAAAGCCATCAAAATTTGGCTGCTCTTTGAGATGCATTCTATTTCCTTTCATCTTGAGTGAGCTCTCCTCAGGCTCCCATGGAAAAGCAGCTTTTTTATTGGACAGGAATAAAAGCAAATAAACTGTGAAGCTAATATAAAATTCAGCTCCTTTTTAGACCTCAAAATAAGACCGATTCACTTCCTCCACCCACTGAACCTTGCCAGACAAGAGCTAAGTAATATTGGGTAATACCAAGCCAGAGGAACGAGCTTTTCAGGGGAGAACATCTTTGCTCCTACTTTCCAGAACCTTGTTTCAGGTTACCTTTAAAAAAAATGAGAGGATAACAAAAGTCAGCTTCTTGCAGTGAAATTGAAGGATACTCAAAGGTCAGTCTGGAGACCCTGTGCCTGAGACATACGCAAGCTGGGAGTTAACTATCCTTTATGTTTTATAGCACAGCATGGAAGTTATCTGCTCTGTACACGTTAAATTAGTCTCTGTTATTGTATACAGTTGTGTTTTCTGAACAAAAATTTAGACTCAGAACACACAAGATCTGTGTGGTTCTACTACAAACAGGACTTTATTTTTAAGCAAACTCCCTAAAACAGTATCTATACTCTCTGTAAAAATAAAAATAAATAAATAAATCTGTAGGATCACCCAAACCCTCACATCTTTTCTTTTGTGGAGTTGCTCCTGTTGCTTTTTTTCTTATCAAGATTGTTTCCTATTGTACTAGAATTTGCTTATAGCTCTAAATATTTTTTCTTACTGTATCTTTCTTTGAACAAAGGCAATATTACTCAGCACCATTTGCTACCTTTCACTACCCTCTGCAGAGACTTCTCTGTTTATTTGGGCATCCACTTCCACAAGAGGACAACTTGTTATTCTCTATCCCTCAGTTTCTCCAAAACAACAGCAGCAACAACAAAAATATTATCCACATCACCAGAGATGTAGCAGTGCAGCTCTGAGGAAAAATCCACGTCAATAAGCAAGGATTAGCCATACTTTACCTTTGGGCTAGCAAAAGAGTGTCAAAGCATCCCTCACACAATGAAAAAGAACCACATTTTCAGATGCTACTATGCCTCCATGCAACTATGGAATGAGAGGAGGGTGCTCCATCATCACTGATATTTATTTCTAATCGTGGGAGTGAAATGATAACTGACACCCAGTGAGAAATGAAGCACAAAGTGTTTAATTGCCCACCTGTGCTCATACCTACATCATGCTAAAAATGCTGAAGGACACGACAGCCTTGTCTACATTCCTGTTACAATCCCCAATTCCTTCAGTCAGCAAGGACAAGCTTGCTGAGAAATGAATTTGGCCAAGGCAAATGTCTTCTCAAGCGTGGATGTGGCCATATGGTTTTCCATGTGATACATCTAAAGCTTGAATTTTCATCAGATCTACTTTAAGACACAAAGGAATAAATGCATGCACTGTTGTGCCTGAAGGATTCCATCATTATTAGTAATATTACTGTTACCAACAAATAACAGTTACCTTCTTATATACATCCTTGTAAATTAATCTGTAAACTAATACAGCAAGATCTGATTGAGAGCTCAGGCTGCCCATGAAGCAGTTCCTGTAAAGGGAACTCAGTGAAGCATCACTACTGTGACTGGTCTGTGTGTAGGGCACAGCAAGATTCTGGCCTTGATCACTTAACGCTGAGGATCTTTTCCAGCACCTTAGGGCTCTGCAGTCTGTGCATTAACAAAGCACAATGCTCTTTGTTTAAACCAGAGTAACATCTTACACCTAATTTACCCTCGGTTTACATACGTCTAAGTTACAATACAGTGTGTATCACCTGAAAAATCAGATCCTTGAGTGAATTGTGGAAATACAGGTAGGACGGAAGAACTGCTGAAAAACAGTAGGAAGGAGTGATGACAGTAGGGGTCTTCTTGGCTTTCAAGAAGCAAGAAGGATTTGGGAAGGAGAGAAAACAAGAGTTGGGTAGAAAAGCAATGCTGAGAGCACTCAACTGTGAGGAATAGGTACTGAATATGCACTGTATCGACATCAAACAAGTATTTAAAGCTGTATTTGCTCTGTAAAGAACGTGGAAACCACATAACAGATGTGAATATCTAATTTAAACAGACATCAAGACAGATGCTGAAATAAATTGCAAAATATGTAAAGTCAGTTCTAATGGAGAACACACACATTCAATTAATCTCACCTATCTCATTACTGAGACTTATAGCAGGTGATTTTGTGAAGGCTGGAGCGAGAGTACTTCACATTGTCTAATCTCAGCTGCAGCCCTCAAGCATTCTTCTCCTATAATCACGGTTTGCTGTGGGAGGATGTGGGGGCTGTAATTGTCCCACTGAGGGCTTTTGATGGATGATCGTATTTCAGATATCTGGGCCTGCAATTCTGTAAAGTTTACTTTGACTTCACATTACATTAAAAATAAAACAAAGCACTCAGAACACTGCCAAAAAAATTGTGAAAATAGCTGCTCCTAAAAAGATGCACTGCAAAAGGGAAGAATTTTTTTTACTTGCTTCATGTAATTTTCTGTAAAATTAAAGATACCAAATAAATACACTGAATGTTACAGAATCTTACACCTATGCCTCTGCTGTTGTTGTGCAAAGCCTAGTACACAAAAAGAAATGGATTTGTTTTCATCTAAAGCTTTGAATGCATTGGCCAAGATACGGTGAGAACTCAGTTACAAAATTTTAAACAAGTACATCTACTAGAGCTTTTCCCCTCTAAGCCCTTGGTCTAACCTGAGCACTTAGGTAATGAGTAGCAGGTCCACAACAACCTGACTCGACTCCTAGTGTTATAAAGTTATGATATCTGTTGTTCTTAAACTCCATTTAACCACCTTAAAGGGAAAAAACCACAAATACACGGGATCAGAAACTATTTTGTTTACACTAACTCCATAGAAAGCAATAGTTGAGTATTATTTTCAAGCAAAATCACTCCCAAGCTATTTAAAGTTCACATGATGTGCACAATTGAGGACTTTGTATTGTGATATAAACAGATGAATAGATGACCTCAAAATGGTATTCAGGAATAGAAATCTCACCTGCAGAGCTGTGCTATTGTAAGTCTCTTCCCTCACTAACTACAGAGAGTACACTGACTGCTTACTGTTTACACGTAGCTTTCTACATTCTGCAAATCCACCTACCTACCATATGTAATTTCTAGCACACAAATGCCAAGCCACTTAAGGTGCCATTGTTTTTTTCATTAAGTGACATTTTCATGGCATCCCCACAACAGCACAAAGATCACTTCACCAGAACTCAGTGGTTATCATTTGCCAGAAGAGAAAATAGCAGTGGTTTGCAACCAGAGAAATGTATTGTGTTCATTGGGAATATGATGGATGACTCTGTGATGTCTACCCAGTAGCATAGGAAAATATGCTAGTTTATAACAATATTTAAAATACACACACAAGTAACTGTATTTGAAGATTTCAAATGCTTATTTTATACACTATACACAAGGTGATATGAATATTAATAAAATCTAGGCCTCCATTTTAAAGCCACTTCTCTGGATATTTCTCTTAACAGAGACTACTGTTATCAAATTGAAACCAACCAGCTCTGGATGCAAATTCGTACCAGTCAGTACAGTTACCTGTATGTACCTTGGAGTTATTGTTTTGCTTTATTTTGTTCCCACTGTTTAGATGAGCATCAGGTAACTCTTTGATAATGTTACATATGTCATACATATGTGCTCCAAATTTAATCTGTACAAAAAAAGCAAATAAATGTTTTAGATTAAACTTTGGAAGAGGAAATGAAGTTGCATTCTTGGCCTTCTTCGATACAAGACCTGTCCTTTTTAGAAACGTTCATAAAGCAGTCAGCTCAAGATAATGCCATATGTTCAAAGTGAAAAAACACTTCTTCCCCAAAGAGGCATGCAAGGGCTACTGGTGCTGGAGAAGGAAGAAATATTTGATTCACTGCCAGTGTCTGCACTCTCAGAGCACTGCTCAACACCAGAGCAGCTATTTATTTTGTTAACTTGTTCATAGTTTCCCAACTTGTCAACTCACATCACCATTATGAAATTTTAGCCTTCCCATCTTTCACAGTCTGGCCACCAGAAGCGGCAGATGAGTGATATTTGTAATTTTACTATGCATTTATAACACTCATTTTGTAGCATTAGCTGCACGCGTACATGAGTGGGCATACACATACACTTAATGAATGAGGTAAGCTCCATATTCATAATTCATTAACGCTTTAAATAATTTCAGTGCATAGTTTTCATGAATTTAGAGATCCTGGATGGAAGCCTTAAAACGTCTTTAATCTTTCATCTCAATACTGTGATTCATAAAGCTCCTTTTTCATCTAAAACTTCTACCACCTTCAGTTGACATCCTGACACGGTAGTTCCAGCCACTGCAAATACTTGTAGGGCATGGAACTGACTGATGTACTTAATTAAGGTGGGAAGAGTTTAGACAACAGCAGTTTGGGAGAATACATAGTTTTCTAATTTAAAATAAATTAATAAACACACAGTGGGTTTGGTTTGGTTTTTTTTTTTCCTTTTTCCAGTTGCATCCTACCCCACCCAGTTCTGCTGCTGGCTAGTAAAAAACTGAAGCAAAGCTTCTCAAATTTTTCATCTGTTGTTCTTTGTGGTATCTTCAAACTCTGAGGACTGGTCTACTTTTAAAGACCAGACATTAAGTCAGTTAAGAATGTGACTTCTTTTATCCTAATGATAGAACATAAAGGTTAAGTAGATACTCTCATATTATAAAAAGCACCTAACATTGGTGGCTTATTTGGCTTGTTGACATGGACTAGCAGTATGGCAGTACATTTTCATAGCCAAAGTAACACTCTCATTCATAAGGGTACCAGTAGCAGTACCATATGTGGAACGCTCTCTACCAAAATATTTTCCTAGCACCATACATAGATCCATCAAGCCTGTGAGCTTAACGTTAATCCTGCTTAGGAACAAACACATATATTTTCAGTCTTAACTGGCAGGCTGTACACAGGCTGCTGAACTAGAAGACATCAGACTACATCTGATCCACATGGAGAAACTCTAAATGCTCAGCACAGCTGATTACATTACACTGTGCTAGAGTTACTCATCCTACCTCATAAAGCTTCTGCTTCCAGCTAAAAGCACATTTGTTATTAATTTTTCCAAGACAGCTTCTGAAAGAAAATAGCCCTTTCTTTCCGTTTACATTTTGAAATAAAAAACAACCAAGCAATAAAACCACAACAGGAGATACACATTTGACCATGTTTAGATATAAAAGAAATATTTGCTTTCTAATTGAGGGCAGGATAGAAATATCTCTTAAGGGCCATGAAACAGCACTATGTATTTTTAAATGTCTTTTTGACATTCCTTATTTGATAGCATCCCATCAAAAATAGCAGTGCATTAAATTAGCATATCAGAAACCAAACGATGGTCAGAACTGTGGATGAGAATCTATTCTCAGTAAAATTATTGGGGTTTAGATATGCTTGGCAGTGTCACTAGGATTAAAAACCCTTTTATCTATCCATAAACCATCATGAGCTTTGAAGGTAAGGAAATGGTACACAGACCTACATCTCTGCTTGCCTGGCCCCAAGGATGCTGCTGGCATCTGGCTTTGACCTGAGGTTTAAGCAGGGAGAAATCCCTTCAGAATCTCATCTGCCTTCTCTTTGGCTCCTTTTGGAGTTGTTTTAGTGTATACGAAACTGTATTAAAAACTTACGTTTACTGTTTAAGCAAGTTTTTGAAGACTCTGAAAACAGCCTTCTCTTTCCTTCTTTAGTGTTTGATGATCTATACAGATACAGCCACACTGTAGATCTGGCCAAAAATACTCTTTGAGGCCTCTCACCTGCATCACTGCTTTGAGATGCTGCTTAGAATTCCACCACGGCCCCACAGAAAATATTCGTTTTTTCCCCCGTGTTACAAGGAAAATGTCAAAGGGTTTTGTGATGAACAACAAGTGTGGGTGGGAGCCTGGGGCTCTCCTCTTTGCTCCCAAGATATAGTCCAAATATGTACCCGGCTCCCATGCAAAATTAAAAACATATTATTAAAATATTTTTGCAGGCTGCATCTGTTCTCAACACCCACCACCATGCTCCTGCCTTGATACTGCTGCCTACAGATGCGAGTGTTTCAGCTTAAGATAGAAATCATTTTCGGGAGGAGGGCCAGTAAGGTTAATGACAGCTAGCTTTTATTATTCAGCTTGAACATGACCAAAGTTAAAGCCCTCTCTTTACCTAATGGTAGGATCTCTGCATGTACGCTCATATCCAGTTTTAATAAATAAACAAGCTCAGTCTGTGGTAGCAGACAAGCTCATTACTGCAGAAGAGAACTCACATGAGCTTTAAGAGGCTCTTCCAAGACCATTTAGCACCTTCGGCAACAATTATTGGTTTTGCTGTTTCTTACTGATGCTGTTTGATTGAGCATGGCTGGGGGGCAGGAGGGCACTGGCTGGCTTATGTGCTAGGACAACTCCGGCATTAAACAGGTCTGAACTTTTAAGTCTGTCCATGATCCAACTAAAACTCTGAAATGACAGATTTCTGTTTCTGTAGCTCTGCTTCTTAGACATATTCCACTGTTAGTCTAAACATAACAGTCAAATTTTCCAGTTGCCCAGACAGTTGTACAATTATTAGAAAGTTACTTCCAGAACCACTGCGCTGAAATTGTTTTTAAGAGCTATTAACCTATGTAAAGGTACATTGTCAGCTTGGATTCCTTACAGCTGTTGAATATCTAAGTATGTATTTTCTAAACCACGTTGATTAAATATTACTAGTCAGCTGTGAACTGGAAAAATGCCAAGGGGTGGGGTTTAAAGCGTATAGAACATTACAGTATTATTTTTAAGTTTTCTTCAACTTCTGTTATTTACATAATTTAATTTGAACTTACTTTCGTTCTGGTACTTTTATTACTTACATAATTAAGCTGATACTTTCTCAAACAAGTGCACTGGTTTGAGGACATGGGAAAACAAAAAAAACTTAAGAGTCTTCAGTCCAATAGTCCCTCTCACTCACAGTTTCTATTACTGCTGAAAAAGTTATGACACTCTGGACACTAGTAATTAAACATCATCTTTGATGTTCTCTGTCAGAAAAAGAGTTTTTTGAATGTGAGACTAAATGCAACAAGGGGAAAACAGGGCAGCAGCAGATGTCATCGCTCTAACAAAGCATCCAAGTTTATGTATGCTTTTCCCACCCACAACTCGGGAATGGAAAAAGCAATGGATTTTTCCCCACATCCTAGATACTTGACATTGGCCCTGCTTCAAGTGGGAGGCTGGACTTGATCTCTTGACCTAATTATTCGGCTTGTAATCCCCTCAGCAACTCACTTCAAAATGGCTAGAACTTGCAGGATAAGAGAGGATTCATATGACTGAAGTACCTTTCCTACAGTAAGAAGTTTATTTGCTTCACCACTAAGATTTAATTTCGTTTGCTCACACCCAGATTCCACTGTAGAAGTGAGGTGACAGCAGAAGCTACACTTGCACCTTGTGCACAGCAACTACGGTGTGCAGCCAACTGGGACCCCACGTCAAGGGGTCGCTATAAAATAGGGAACATTCACCTACAAACCACTCACGAGCTGGAAGTACTTGCACCATGAGACAAACCGCTGCTTAATACCCTCGACCAAGTACCAGAATGAAGATACACTTGCTGAGAAATAGCCTCCTCTGTTCTGAATCACGCTGCCCAAGAAAATGGATGTGAGCAAACATTAAGCAAGTGATTGTCAAAGATTAAGTGATTAAGCGGATTTATCCTTTTTGTTCATTAAGGACATTTTCCCACAATGTAGAAGAACCTTATCCATGCCAACCCCCTTCTCTAGAGTGTTTCCTTAAACTCTGAGATCTTGGTATTCACAAGGAACACCGACACAAATTCAGATAAAGATAAAGACAGAGCAAAACCAGCAGGTAAGAGCAGTTTCATTGTTGCCTCACTTAACAAAAGAGAAGGCACCTAACAGAAATACCTTTCTTATTTTTTGTCCTCCTTGCAGCAAGATAAGAAAGAGTTCAGTGTATTCTATTCCTCTGGATTTGCACAAGGGTAAGTAACTCCAGTAACATCAGTTAAGTTATTCTGGCACGAACCCAGTGTAAGCAAAAGCAAAATTTAGTCTCTTGTTTGTTCTTCATAAGGCTCCTGACCCTTAAAGCATCAGACTGTTTGGAAACAATCCCACAGCCTTCAAGTTAGAAAGGCGAAAAAATCTGACTTATATAAAAAACACAAGTATGCCAAGTAAATTTGGTATTGCTTTATATTTTACTGACTTAAAAAGATGCAGAAATGTTTGTTTTAAAAGAAAGTTTATGGGGCCTAGCTAGAAAGCACTCTTGGTGGGTGTATTCTACTACTGAATGTGCTGCTTCTCTCCATTACTTTTGGGCAAACTGCCTTTTTTTTTTTTTAAATGGAAACCACACTTCTTGCCTAACAGCTTCATGGAAGTATTAAGAGTTTTGATAGCTATTATAAAGGGTTGGATTTTGTGATAAGATAAGAAAACATTTCTTTTTGAGGTTTTTTAAAGCATGGCTGTTAGGAGAATAACAATAAAAACTCATCCTGTGTGTCATGGTAAGCTCAGCACAGGATACATTACATATCTTGCAGTCTAAAAGTAGCACAAAGGTTGTTGAAGTAAGGACTTGGAGAGAGGGACAACCAGACCTCCTTTTGTAAAGGTTTCTGCCCGTGCTGCAAATCATTGCCCTAAATGCCTTTTCCAGCTTTATCTCTTGAGCACATCTCTTCATAAAACAAAAGCAATGGCACCAGTGGTGGATGGAGTATAAATGATCCACAATGCCTTCCTGCTTCTCTCTGGGGACTGGGCTGATTGACAGTTTGAATTTGCATTTACAGTCATATTCCATTTGTGGGGCCTGAGAACATCAGAGATCAGCCATGTAACACAGTAGCAGATATTTTTCTTCCTCTTTTTTCAAAGGAAACAGAACTAATTTGGTAACGATCATGGTTCTAACTGCAATTGCTCATCTAACTGCTTACTTGAGCCTATTTAGTCGTTTGGACCTGAACTTCCCAAGTCTGAAAGAGCACAGAAACTGTCTCTGGAATACAGACATCTCAGATGTGGATCCCCTGCCCTGCTGCCCCTGCTAGAACTGAAACTGCAGAGATCAGTGACCTCAACTAAAAGAACACTACCAGTTTCCTTCATCCTTGTGCACTTCATTGTGGAGATACATCTTATGGATATTTTGGCTAAAAAAAGGAAAATCTCCTACAGAAACAGTAGAAACCTGCTATTAGCAGAACCCAGTCTTTAGGAAATAAATAATTTTTAAAATCAATCTTTCAAAAAAGTACAAGAAATATTTAGATCAAGAAAAACAGCACGCTTGAACATCCCAGAGACACTGGAGAAAACAGAGTCTTTTAATTTAATTGAACTAATCACTGTAAAGTTCTCCTTTTCAAACAGACATTGGCAAAGCATCTTGGCTATCTGCTGCTCCACATTTCAGAGCCACCCAGAATAGTCCTGGTATGACAGATGATAGTTGCCACATACCCTGCAACATTTGATAATGTCCCAACTTCAGGAATCAAACAGCATCAATAAGCTTTATGCAGAGAGATGTCCCCCATAGCGTGAGAGGGATGGCATCCCTATTTGTAAACACGAAGGTAAGAAGTCCTAATAGGATATTACTCAGTAAACAACAGTGCTACAGTTAGTCTCTAGTAAACCAGGCTCTTGTTTTACCAAAGGGTTCTGAGCTACCAATCGAACAAACTGTCAAGCAAACGGCTTTAAATGTGGCTCATTTATCCTGTTAAATTTCACTAAGTCTCCAGTACCATGGGACACACGATTGCTCTGCATGTCTTTTCAAAATCTCAGCATATCACAAGAGAACCTCCTTTATATAGGCAAAAATGGAAGTAAACAGGTGAAACACCAGATGCAAGATCAAAACTGTACCAGAAAATGACCAGATACTTCAATTTGATCAGCTGTTTCCCTCAGATTTTTACCTCTACATGATGCAGTTAAGGTCAGAGAAGACCCCTTACAGTCCTGAAAAGTCAGATAGGGACACGTGCTATTATGAAGGCACAGGCAGCCAACAGAAATGCAACTAGGTATTAAAATTCTGCAATAGCAGTAAACATCCAAAGAACTTGGACAGAAGTGATCAGGCACAGGACACATGCAGAGGCCACACCTCACCCAGATCAGCTTGGGCCAGCTGAAGTCTCACACAGCAGCCAAACAGCTGATTTTAAGGAAAGATGTACACTTGCCAGTCTTGCCACAAATCTTTAGTTTTGAATAGAGAAGTTACTTAGAGTATGAACTAGCATTTGTATAGCCCCACAAAGAGTTCTACAAAAAACAGTATCTGAGAATAGTAACGAGATGTAAAAACCTGTGTTTTGAAGGATGATTATTTTCAGAAATAACTCAGCTAAGAGCTAAAATAGACCATTTCCCATGGCAGTGCTTGGTGAAATCTTGCTAAAGTGTCCCAGTGCAACCAGAATGGACTAAGAACTGCTGACAATACACCCGTGTATTTTATGGAGAAATTAGGGACTGAGAGATCTAAAACATAATGATGTCATAGTCGAGGCAATACATTTAATATTGTTAAAGGCCACATAGCCTCACATAGTTTTTTCTAGTACAGCTATAAATCACTGTACCTCAACCTTCCCTCTGCTTGGCTACTTTTCTGGAGGGAATTTTTGTTCTTTACCCCTCAACCAAACAACTGAAATACTTACTGTTGGAGTCATCAGAATGATGAGTTAATATCTTTGTGTAATTTCAAGAAACTGGAACACTCCCAAAATTCCACAGCAGAAACCATCTCAGAATTAGGTGCGACTGTAACCAAGTTGGAGACTCAAAGTAGAATGCTCACTCACAAGTTTGGAGAAACTGCTGCTGGCTCCTTGCAAAAAGGATAAATAAAACAAAGTTCTTTTAAAAGATGATATATTAGCAGGAAAGAACAGCATAGAGCCCAACAGAATGAAACATGCTTCTAAGCAACACCAACAGCTTTCTCCACACACATGCACCCCCCCACACCTCCTGCCACAAGCTCTACATAGACAAAAGACATCATCAGCTGCAGGAAAGCTTCTGATCTAGATGATAATTGTATGCACAGCTTTAAAAGTTAATAGATCTATTTTTATACCTTTGAGAAGAGGAAAGACAGATGGGAGATTTAAACATTTTTGCAAAATGCTAACAGTGAATGGCTTTATTTTTCTTGATCGGGTTTAAATTTTCTATCATTTTCTCTCCCTCTCCAGTTCTTAAAGATTTTAAATATAGGGTGAAGTTAGTAGCTTCTAACTGCAACTTCCAGTTAATGCCATTTCCTTTATAAATTGTTTTGGATAATGTTTCATGCACTGATACTTTACAGAATAACAGCTGTGCTTTCAGTCTTCCAAGAATTCAGTTTACATGAGAAATGGGCAAAATTCCATTGTTCTGTGTATTCTAGTCCATTACAGTACAGGAAGATCCAAATATGCAACTGAAAAGATAATGTGCATCTCTAACATATAGCTAAGCGGAACCAGAAGTAACCCCATACTCAATGCCCTCTCTCCAAATACAGCTATTTGCCTGTCTGTTCTTGAAATCAAAATTCTATTAACAAACTAGAGGAGAGGATTTTTTTCTCCACAAACTTAAACCCATGTAAGAAGTTTTTAATGCTTTAAACCTTTGTTCTGTATTAATCCTAAAAACAAATAGCACATACTGTAACAGCTTGCAGTCTCATGACAAGAGATGGAACTCACCAGGAGATTCAAAGCAAAATCATTTGAAATACTTCTGTTTTACTCCAAATCAACACTTTTTCTTCTCAAGTGATTGTTTGGGTTGTGATGCTTCAGACTTCAAAATGAGTGCCATCCCTGCCAGCATCACAACACAGTATCTTTGAGCTGGAGTCTTCCACCACTCACTGGGGAACGAAACTGGTGCTAGTTATTCTACCTGACCTTCATGCACAGGATTCTGATTGCCCCAAGGGCTTTAAGAAAAATCAAGCCTTCTGTTTTTACCTTGAGGGACAGAAAAGAGCACCTTCTCATTCCAACTAACCCTAGGGCAAGAGAGCGAAGTTTGACCTTCCTATGCAATGTATGCTGCTAAGGATTATAAAGAGACGTACAATCATTATTATACCAAGTATCAGAAGACCATGACTACTAGACACCATCTGAGAAAGCAGTTTCCTTTAAGATTGGAACTGTATCTAGTATTTTACAAGACCGACTTCTTTTTTAACCTCTTGCCCTTACCAAGCAGGCGTCAACACGTACCTGAACTTTCACCAATAGATCTGTGATCCTCTCCTTCCCACCTCTGAAATAACTACTCAAGGACCCTAACATAAGTGATGCTTTTGCACCTGCACTGGATCAGAAAGCAGAGACACCGCTTTGCTGGCATTTTCTGGAAACGGACCATTCTCCTGACTATATTTCACTTCCATTGATTACTGTCTGCTTCCCCATACTCATTTGCAGTCCAAATTGGAGAAGGTGTTTTCCACTGTGTTTGAACTGCTATACACCAATGCAATACCAATGGTTTATTCACAGCTACCTTATTTTCACTACTAACTTCACCAACTTCACCTTACACCTACACAAGACCTCTTTGACCTTTCAACATGCCCTTCCTGTGCTTTTATGGCCATTTTCACTTTATGGCCTTTGGTGAAACACTAGCAGAGCGAAGCTGACATAAACAAGCGCTTGAGTTGAGACACCAGCAGACTGGGTTAGTCTGTAATTTGTATTCTTGCACTGTTACTCCAGGATGATTGCATAGCTATTTGCAATGCCATAAAAAGGTACAAAAGACCAAGCCCTGCCCTTCTTGGTCAGTCACGACCCTGTAATTTGTGGCAGAAACAATCCTAGTATAGTAGGAGGGGTGTGATGGCACCATGCTTAGGTGTTCCATGTGTGCCAATAAAACAGAGCGAATGCAAATGTTAAGCTCCAGCAGGAAGGAGAAGGGTGTTTGGCAGAGCCCAGCTCTGGCAAATCTTCTAGCTTATTAATCACGTGCTCTCAACTCTGCAGCAAAGACATGTTTTCTGCACAGTTATTCTGCATTTAAACATGGCCTTGCCCATGTACTGCTATGTAACATAGTACCTGGGACTGCTCAATATGGCAGAGGATTATCTACTTTAAGGGAAGTGTACTTCTAAGACATTTTATCCAGCAAAACCATTAGCACAATTGCTAGAAATACTTAGAGAAAGCTGAAAGCTAAATACAAAGACTTTTCTCAAAGAACAGGTGTCATAACTAATTCAACATGCATTTTAAAGTAATAGAAATAAGTAATGAAGTAAGAAAGACAAGTAATGAAGCCATAGAAACAAGTAATGAAGAGCAATTTAAATATAACTACAGATGATGCCTGTTTCAAATAACAAATTAATGACCTTCTAATCATACATCCTTTTATTCATTCATGATTACAACTTTTTTCTTCTTCTTTCTTTGCTATCATATTTCTTCAAACTTTGGAAAATCAGTTGAAGATGTTGGCAGCTAAAATTAAGTACAGACTTGCATAAACGATCCACACCAAGCCACCAAATATGTAGGAAAAATAAAGGTAAATTAATGCAGTTAAACCAAAGCTAAGATCTGTCCAGAATTCTTCCATTTTTAATACTGTTCATCTTTCTTAATTGTGCAACTGCCCGAAATAAATGAAAATAGCATAGTTAGGTGTGTGACAAGGAAAACAGAATAATGCTTACAAAATACACATCTTAACCGAGGAAATTAATCAGGCAGAAAGGCAATTTATGAAGGAAGTTAAAAGGCATCCAAAAAAAGGTCTGCTGGAACAAGTAGTTTGTGAGAAGTTAGAAAGCTTCATAAATTTCATTCTGTGTCTGTATAGAGATCATTAAAGTAGAATTTAGTCAGAAAACTAAGTTACAACTTTTGTCCCAGCCATCACTCTTATTAAAAATACCTAAAACATGACCAAAAGTGTTCAAGGCTGATTATAATTGGAGTATATAGTTTCTAATGAATTCAGCATCTCATATCTGCTTCCTATCATGTTATAATCATGATTACTGAACTACAAGACAATCTTTCATCTAAAACATCTAAAATTTTGTGATGTTAAAGGTTTAGCAGTAATATCTTTTTTCTTCTCTAAGCATTTAATCAAACCCTTGCAACAAGTACTTCTCAAGTATTGCCAACAATCTTTTGCGCCAGTTTCCACCATCTCTCAAAGAATTATCTTTTTTAAAAAAGAAAAACAAACAAACAATAAAGTACGAGGTGTGGAGCTATCAGCATTAACACAGGGTAGATTCCAGAAGACAGAACTGTATTTTCCATTCCCCTGACCTTCATGGGAAATGGCTGACGGTCTCACAGAATCATAAGCCAAGCATTTTTGCTATATTATCTCGGAGGCTGAGGGGACACCTCATCACTCTCTACAACTACTTGAAAGGACACTGTAGAGAGGTTGGTGCTGGTCTCTTCTCACAGGTAATTAAGGACAGAACAAGAGGGAATGGCTTCAAGCTCCAACAGGGTAGGTTTAGACTGAACGTTAGGAAAGAATTCTTCAAGGAAAGAGTGGTCGGGCATTGGAATAGGCTGCCCAGGGAGGGGGTTGAGTCACCATCCCTGGATGTGTTTAAGAGACGATTAGATGTGGTGCTGAGGGATATGGTGTAGGGGAGAACTTTGTAGAGTAGGGTAGATGGTTGGACTCGATGATCCCAAGGGTCTCTTCCAACCTAGAG
>JAHREE010000209.1:1435979-1464354 GCA_033628505.1 Tringa tobata
GCATTTTTGCTATATTATCTCTTATTATCATCATTAAGTATATAAAGTCTGTTAAGGGAAAAAAACCACAACAATTTCTTGTGAAAGGAAGAGGGTGTCAGTACCATAAAATATATGCAAGCAATTTCTTTCAGGGCAGGGAAGGCAGGGAGGGAGAGAATGCAAGAGAGAAACAATGAGAATGGTAAAGCTTATTCCAGTGAAAATGTAAATATACCACAAAACGAAGGGTGGGTAATTCTCATCAATCTAGCAGGGAACAGTGATCCTGTAAAAGGTTAGACTACTGTTTGTAAAGTACCAGTATCAATTTGCATATGTTTATAGTCTAAATCAGATGCTAAACACTACTGAAGTGCTAGAGATCCAAGACAATACCCCAACAGTGGCTGATCACATTCCAAATGACTGAGAAGAGTTCTGCCAGGCTGCTCTGCAGCTGCACTTGAAGTTTACTTGTTTCTTCTTAAAAAAAAAAAGAAAAAAATCCTCACAATGTTCCCTCTTTGCTTCCTAACAAAGTAAACTTTGTTTCCCCAGGCAGTTGATCTATCAGGCTTTGTAGTCCTTAATTGCATTTTAAACAGACAGACACTCTGTGATGCACTCTGTGTGGTGAAACAGAATACATGTCGTGAAATGTTCTCACTATATATATATATAAAGAAATGCTGTGCTAATGTAACCCACTGATTAGTACCCCCGCAAACAGCAAGAAGCTGTTTTTCTAATGCCAAGGGAAAAGATAGAAAGGGAAGAACTATATGACTGTACAATAGAGAACAAGCAAAAAGCCATTAAGCCTCTTCATAGTGCTCCTGAAATAGCAAGCTCACTCAAAAAGAAGAGATGCCACAGCTTTTGGGTACTCTGAAAACAAAAGGTATTTTGCTGGTGCACCTAGGGCTGTTTTGTATTCTACCTCCCTGTCTTCTGCTCAAGGAAGACTGCCTGCACAAATGCTGAGAAAACAACAGGATCTTAGTAGGGATAAGAGTATTCATCATTCAGGCTCAACAGGAAACCAAAGTATAATATTAAGCAGAAACCGTAGGCCAAGTTCTGCACTCGGTGTCTGAGTCAATGCTAAAATTGTAACAGCTTCAGCCCTTGTACTCCTACTTCATGCCTTTGGAAGAATACAACTTAATTCACATTTTCAAATCAGAAATTCTCCTGCTAATATGACTTGTGTTTTATGGATTTGCACTTTGTCAGGCCAACAGGGATAAATTAGCTGAGAAGCACGGCAAGTAGAAAATAACTGTGTATGAAAAACACCATGGTGAAATAGATTGTGACACACAAAAATTGACTTGATCTGAAATCCCAAACCAACTTCCTTTCCTATAGAGGGATCTTAAAAAGATTTGCCTGTGGAGAAGGAGGGGTTAAGCGTTCATTAGCATTTCCAAGGTGGTCTTCTAGAGGGTGTTTCAGAACAAGGATTAATCTGGCCTCTGTCAGTTTGCTCTCACTCCATTATAATAAAACACCTTTGCTATCCACAACAGGAACTGTCCCTCCCTGATAATATAATGCAGCTGCAACACATCAAATGACACAAAAAATGGAATGGTACTACAGTCGAGCTCTTCCCAAAATTCATTCTGATAGGTCAGTTAATTCCCTTAAACATTTATCCAACAGTTAAGCAGCAACAATTTAAAAACCAGCAAAAAAAAAAATAGCCCCAAACACGCAAAGACTACAATTTGTCATGAGCACACCTTGTACGCTGATTTATCATTTTAGCTATACTTTGACCCCATTTATCTCAATATGAAAAACACTCTCAGATATTGATGTTTTCTGTAACATCAGATTCCAAATAATTGGTGTTACTTCTTAATTTATACCTTATCTAAGGTGTCACAAGTTTTCCTTCTAGCATATTTTATTCTGCATTATTCTGACAGACACAACATCCCTCTTCACACAGAAGATCTCAAAGGTCTGCTTTCTAAATACACAGAGGACTCTTGTAGGGAGGATGCATTGATGGACACGATTACCATGATTTCCAGATGTCTTCCAGCAGCTCTGGAGATAGCTTTCCAGTGACTAAATAATCATACAGCAAGAATCTTCTGTGAAAAATGGGAATTGAAACTATGCAATGAACCCTCAGAAGAGGCCTCACAGAGTTTCATGACACATTAGCAGCAAAGGCAGTTTAAGCAGCTGGAGCTTGGTCACTGGTTGTGCCCATGTGTGGCAACGGATAGAACTCATCACTGGTACCAGAACAACTATTCATAGAGCTGTGCTGTAAAGGGGATGCATGAGCAGATAGGAGTTTAAATAGAAAAGAAAAAAGCCACATACAAAAACCCAACAAAAAACAAAATTCCACAAAGAAAACCATATACACACTTTACACACATACCGTTTGTGGCCATTTCAACAGTCCAGTATAGAGCAACACTACACAAACAGTCCCTGCAACACATGTGAATAGTGGCTGGGAACAGGAAGGCTACCTGTTAGGGCAGGTCTGCCAACCAAGTCAGTGGCTCATGAAATAACAACTCTACCCATCTTAACAAAAGATGATATTATTACACCAAAGGCATAAACTAGCTAATATTATTGTCCTAAGAGAAGGGCATGAAATGTTGTCTCACCCTACAGCTTCTCCACTGTAACAGAAAGGCTAAATCATTTATTTTAGTTCAAAGAGAAGACTACGGGAACTGGAATGGATCTGGAGGTATGAGGGCCTAGATCACGCAGAAGAGAGACAGTAAGGCTTTTTTACTGTCCGTTTCCAACTTTCTAGCTGAGATCTTCTGATCTTAGCTGCACATGGTTTGCAATACTAAATGGTGGAAACCCGATTTAAGGGAGTAAAGAGGACAGGCACAGCACAAAGTACCTCATTTTATAAGATCTCTGCTGCCCAAGTCCACAGGCACACCTGGTAAGAAAGTACTAGATTTCCTAGAATACACATTTGGTCTTGTGAAAGACAATATACTCAGCAAAGAATGGGATAAAAACCACCAGCTCAACCCCACATCCTGACTAGACCTCTTGAAACGACAGGCTCCGTCTCACTCACTGACAAACCAACCCCTGTGACTTTGGTATTATGGAAAGTTACCAACACTCCAATAATTTCTTAATTCCTAGCTTTAAAATGCCCCACACTAACCATTTTAATAATTGTGTGGTCTGAGGGGCAAAAGGCATAATGCTTCCCTTTTATTTTGCTTTTACCTCTGTTGCTTCAGCTAATAGTGTTGTTGAATGTGGTTAGTGACACTGGCACTTCACCTCAGAAATCTATAATTTAAAAACGCACTTGTGTTTTTCATCTTCTTCCCTCCTCTAGGAATGGATTCTGTGGAGAGCAGAAATAAAAAACTGTTTTCGTTACTCAGAAAGGCTTGAAGCCAAAGTGACAAAAAGGAGAGCTTATGGCACTCCAGTAAAGCCTTTCATTTCTCTGGAAGTTTGGGGTTGGTTCTGTCCTCCCCGCTGCTTCATGTAGGGCTAATTTCCATCCCTTTTTTACTGTACATACCTGTTACAGTACTTTGCTATCAAAATATGAACAGGGCAAGACTGAAAGCAGCTGCATTATCACAAAAGATATCTCTACAAAGGGATAGAGGGGAGAGAAGAGGGCACTATGAATCTTGAAGATAATGACAGCTGAGAAATAACTCTTCTTGGAATGCTGAAGTACAGGCCTTCAGCAGAGATAACAGGGGAAGTCTTTCCTTCATGTATTAAGAACCTGAAGAGTTTCAAGTGTTTTGTTTCAGCTACTGCAGAACACGAGAAAAGGTGGGAGCCAGAGAGAGAAATTCTCCCACCCAGACTGAAGCTGTCAGAATGGAAGCGTAGAGAAGAAATCAAAGAAAAAAGAATCCGCGATAACATCATATGACTCACAAGCTTTAACTAACTGCCTTCAGAAATACTGTTGGGCAGGGTAAAGGCTCCCTTGTCTATCTCTTTTCCATTTACGCATCCCAAGATTTGCTGTGAAAGGAAACACCGACATTTTCCTCCAAATCTTAAGGGAGAAACTGCTTCATGTTTTTGCAGCTGCACTTGCCAGAACGCTGTTCCCACCAGTCCCTTGGCTCTTTCGTCAAATGTCCCATAGTTCAGATTCCTTTAAGGATAACTGTCAAATCCTCATATTAGTCCTCAGAACACAGAGACATAACCCCTGTCTTAAAAGACTTCAAACTCCCATCTTGCAGTTGGTGCAGCTCCTGCTACACGCTGCCAAAAAGGACCCAACACAGCACAGTGATCAAGTCAAAACCATGAACTTTTTTTCTGTTTCTTTTTCTATTTCAGGATCCAGAAGCCATCAAAGGTGTACACGTGCTGTTCAAAGCAGCAGATGGGTACACGTGCCTCGAATTTAGAAGTTGCTCACATGGATCTATGTTGGAGGCTTTTAGAAGTTCCTTCACGAAACTGAGAGCATCAAAGCAAATCTCAACACCTACAGAGAGAACATTTTTCTTTGTTCTCCTTGGCAACATTAAGCATGTTTATCCTGTCAGTGCTCACAGAACAGCCTTGCAGTGTTCACCCCATAAGAAAATTGTACCTCATTAAAGAGAGCTGTAAGACAAAACAGCCCTGTAGGCCAGTTATCTCGACTGTGCCTTTCGCTTGACTCTGCCCACAGCAGCAGTCAATCTAGTAAAAGGTTAAGAATACGAATACAGATGGGCTAAATTTAAGGGGAGGCGGAGTAGGAATATTACAAGATGACAGCAAGTAAGAGACATGTCTACTTCAATTTTTTCCTTTGTAGCTATTCCAACTGAATTAAAAAAAAAAAGAAAGGCTTATGAAAAAAATACCCACAACACCTGTGGAGTGGTCTTCCTGCACATTAAGTTAACTAGGTTTCCTCTGATCTATAATGCTTGCCTATCACTTTTACAGGGACACTCCAACACCTGAAAAGAGACTTGTTTGTTGTGCTCACCTACACTCTAACAAGGTTGTAAAAAGTAATTGGTATTTTGCAGCGAGTAAGACCATACACAATCTACACTGCAAAGAACAGTAATGTTCTTCATTGCAGGTCTGTTCTGTTTGAAGTAAAAAATGGCTCGAAGCACTCTGCCTCCAGATTGTGCTGAAGCCCTTTTGAAACCCTCGCTGGCTAACATTTGCCTTAGAATGAACAATTTAAAAATCAAACTAGCCTTGGTTGCCACTGCAGCATCAAGCTGCACGTAAAGGCAGTTAAGTAGCATGCGATGCGTTGGCAACCTCAATTGGGGTGTCACCCAGGAATACCCCTCTTACTGGCAGAGAAGGCGTCTCTCGCTCTCCCTGAGATCCATTTCACAGGTACTGCAACCAAAATAGCACGCTCTGTATTTATAGCCCCACAAAGCACAAGGTTTAGTCATCACTGTGTGACGATGGACACACCCCTCCTTCAAGGGCTAAAAATAGGAGACTCTTAAGGACTCCTGAACCAGATCTGGTGAGTGATGCACCGCTCACCATCAGCAGGGACATTTTATTTGCTCAAGGTTTCTCTGCAGCTATTTACCCAGCGATATCCAAGTCCTCCTTAACTGTTTGCCTTGAGCATAGCTAATGATTACATGATTAATCTGTATAACCCTTGACTTTAAATAGTTCTTGTCAACTCTTGTTGACAAGAGCAGTTAACAAAACTGCTTTACTAGCCCCTCCAACACACAGCAAGTCACGCAAAATGAAGTCTTAGAAGGCAGTGGCAAAGTCATCTGAGCCCTTTGTATCACTTAATTCAAAGTATATATATTCATCCAGCCAGAATAGTAGAAAATATCTTTGCTGTCTTCAAAAAAAAAAAAGTGAAACTTGACCCAAACTCAAATAAATGGCAACAGGTTACACACCTGCTGTAAAATGTTCCAAAATTAAACTTCAAATGGTAATGAATTCCCAGTTTTACATGGAATCATTTATCGAGACAGTTCTTAGCAGAATCAAAGGGCTTTAAAAATAAATAAACAACAACAACAAAAATCAAATCCCCACAAACCAACAAGCCCACCTGGTGAAACCGCTCAACCCCTGTTTTTTAATCTTTTTCATAAAACTCACACGGAACTTCTCAGCTTGTTGACAGCACAGACTACATTACTCTAGGCTTTCCCCTTTTCTTTGAAAGGCTACAACAAGATGAGATTGCCAATAAATCACAGCTGGTGCATTTGCAAATGAACAGTCAAAACACATATGAAAAGAATGATTGCAATTAATCCCCTGCATAGTATCTCTGTCCTTCTTTGTGGAAAACACAGAACAGAGATCTCAGCTTCTGTAAAAATTTATGCACTATGCCTAAAACTCCTGGTGGTATCAAAAGTTCCACAGCTTAGCTGCAATTAACTGTGATTTCAACTGCCCCAAATCACCTTATTATTAAGTGCTCTGCATCCTGTTATGATTGCCTGAACATAAGAGGCAATCTTCTGTTCACGTGCCAATGGATCAAGTGTATTAGAGAGGAGAATGGGGAGAAGCAGGAAAGAAAATCCCCAAACCACAAAAAAAACACAGACAGATTCATCACCTATTTTCCTGGAATATTCCCGTTTTTCTTTTGCTTGTCATGCTCCAGAAAAATATGGAAAGTAGAACTAAGGAAAGCAGCATGCAATTTGCAGTTGTATTAGAGAAAAATTACTTACTTCTAAGCATCTCTATTTACCAAACCACTACTTCCACACAGTGGTACTGTAGAATGGTTTTAAATCAGGACAGTGGAATGAAAAAGTAGGTAATTTAACTAAAGATTGTCCCAAAGCATCTCAATTATTTTCCTGGGCACTGCTTTCTGTAAAGAGTATCTTTGCAGAAATCCCCAAGATAATGAGATTTGTGTGTAACTTCTGTCACACACGAAGAAAGCAGGATAGGGTGACAGAACACTAGAAAGGTATGTAATTGGTATCCTGCATAAATTTTTTGACAAGTCACCACAAATGGAGAGAGATCTGATTTTATTCCTTAATGGTCAAACTGCTTAAGTCTACCTGTATTTTTACTGCTGACAGATGAAGCTGACATCACTTATAAGGAAGGCTTGAGAATCTACTTTCAGGCATTTATTTTCATAAATGATCTATAGCTGGAAGGTGGTTGCACTGGATTTGCAACTGTGCCCAAAGGTCTAGACAGAACAGATTTAATTTTGAATCCTTTTCCAGAATACACATACCTAAATGCATTTTATAAAGAGTGATTCGTTCATTTTTTTGAACCAAATGCCTTCCTGCTACTTAAGTTTGATCTACACATTTCATTTTTAGATGCTGTCTGATAAAAAAATATTTTTATTCAGCAAAGAACTCCCTTAGAAAGGTTTTCTGGACAGTGGTCCGCTCAGAACAGTGTCAAAAGGGCAAAGACTGAAAGAATCTTCCCCCACAAGGTGTGTCCCTTCCCGGGCTGTCATCCGACAGACACATGAGAAACACCCACTGACCACAGAAGAGAATAGCTTAAGGGACAAAGGTGACAGCTGTACAAACATATTTTCAATGCCAGGTTTATCCAGGACAGTGAAATGCTTCGTTCTTAACCTTCTGAAGCCATTATATATAAAGTCTCCCCCTGTTTCCGGGAAAAAAAAAAATCGAAGGCAGAGAACTCCAATATCTGACTTCAGAAAAAAGCCCAACATCTCGTAAAATGAAGAAGTCAGATTTTTGCCTGTGGCAAATTTCACAAAACCTCTTGACACGGCTTAAACGGCTGGTTTTGTTTTGTTTTCTGTGTTTCTACCTCTTGGCTCTTTGCTTGCAAATACTTGGGCAGATCTCAGTTTTAGCCTTCAAATTACAAAGTATCCATGGTGTGTTTGACACAGCTCCAGGACAGCAATGTCACACAGGCTTCCCTCTGCTGCACGACCTGCCAGGACACAGCCCGCAACTTCTCTCCAACAAGTGATTCCAGGCAGAAAGAAAAGCAGAAAGACATAACCTAGAGGGTGAAGCTTTGTCTCTGTTTGGTGTACAAGGGAAAATAAACTAACTCATGAAATAAATGCAAACAGAAGGAATTCATTTAGTGCAGAAATGGGGACTATCTTTGGTGCCTGGCTCATCAATAATAAACAGCCAATAAGTTAGAATTAGGTATGGGTAAAAAAAGACCCTGACTTGCTTGGGTACTTACTCATCAGTGATGTGTGTTAACATTTAGCCTACATAAAAATTAATTTGGAAACCAATTGCTTAAAGGGGATCTGCAAGTAATAGAAGGGAATTTTCAGCCACCTGAATATAAACCAACCTTGTCCTTCTGTACTTCTCTCAGCTTAAAGACTGTCTGTGAACTAGACTAAAGGACTCAACAGAACTGGAACAAAAAATTCTGCTTCCTTCCACTAAAAGAAGTCCAGAACAAAGCAGACAGTTTTACAAACTGAGCTTGATGCAAGTGACAAGAATGTATTTGCAGAACAGAACCGTGACTCTATGGTTCTACTCTAGGGTTCTCCTGACATTGTTTTAAGCAGTGCAATTCAATTCATATAAGACTTTAAGAAAACCAAGTAGATTTGAACAGAAAACAAGGTACACAGCCGAACCGGTCAGGAATTCCTTGATGAAACACTAAATAAGACTTCTAACCCAATGTGGGAAAAAACTCTTCTATCTGGGTGATGGCACTGGTGCCACTTTGCTGGCCACTGGTGAGAGTCATTGCAGCCCACCCTGAGGTGTCAACAACTTGAACCAGCCACCAGCAGTGACAAAAAAAGACTCATTTTGTTGTGCGGTGAAAGGGAAGGACGGGCATAAAGGAGAAGTCTCAGAGACCGAAGAAGTTTGGATCACAGAGACATTGGGGCTCCAGCAGCTTTTTTCAGGTCCAAGGACATGTCCTCAGTCCCCATGGTGAGACCATTCTAGACAAAGCAAGCAGCTGAGTAAGCAAAGGCAAGAGAAAAGCTGCAGCTATAAAATTGCTTTCAGGTGCTGCCCAGACAGTATGAGCAGTAGGTTACACGTTTTGTTCCTCAAGCCAGATAAGGTCTCTGAATACTCCTCATTTAATTACGTGCTCCATTTAATCTAGAGTGACTATTTCTCAGGTGAGAGTAAGCTCTAAAACTTGCAAGGCTTAACATTTGGCAAATCCTCTGGATTTCTCAGCTGAAAGTATAAACAAAGTGTAAATACCAACATACCTGATACTAACAGGTATCTTCCTGTAAGCGTCGACTTGCTTACACTGCGCCTGAGTCATAGCATGGCAATCCCTTGCCAGAAGAATCAGTCCAGCAATAGAACATGAAACCAGGAACATAAAAAAAAAAAAAAGAAAACCAAGAACGACACCGAGTCAGCATCATCAACCAGACTGATTCACTGTCAGGCAAACAAGGAAGTTAGGAAACTCTGTATGACAGGTATTTTGCTTGGGAATTTCCTCTTTCATACAACTTGACATATTTTCAATCATTTTTTTATTGCAGAAAACTGATTAAAGGAACACTGATGGAAAATTAAATATTCTTCAAAGTTTGTTATTATATTAATTGTAGTAAATGACAATGTCCTCTAAATTGCATCTCTTGACTGTTGACATACATAGCAATAGAAACACCTTCAATACTTTTTTGATACATAACAGTGCCTTTTGGAACCTATATGGCTAGGACAGTTTGCCTAGTAGGCATGTTATCACATTATTTGCTTGTTCAGATTAAAGCACGCTCAAGTTTTTGTAAAGCAAGAAAAACTTTCTTTCCTCGTAAAGAAAAAAACTTAAATGCAGATAATACAAATCTATAAACTTATGTTTATAACTGTGTATAAATATGTTCAAGGCATATTGATTTGCACCTTAATAGGTGTCATATACCTAATCAAACATTTGGGCGGACTCTGTAGCAAGTGAAGGACTTCAAAAAGAGCATTTTAGTGTTCATTGAAAAGTGTATGAGTGAGAAAAAAAATGACATTTTTAGTGACTCGCTCTAGATATTTGTATAACAAAGAAATTTTGTTTAGGCAATGCTTAGGAGAAAGAAAGCTTTTGTTATTCCAAATCTTTGTCCTTTACATGGAAGTATGAGAAATAACCATCATCACATTCAATTTATTCTCAAAGTATCCTAGAGCTGGCACTTTCAGTACTAAGGACCCTAAAGTAAGCAAATGGACAGATCAGAGGTAATGCAAAGAAGAAAGGCAGCGTCTAGTTCCTTTGAAAAGCCTTCTCATGTAAAAGACCCAACAACGTGTATCAGTAGTGTCCAGACCCGTGATGTTACTGCAGGTTTACCATTTTTTTCCCTTGAAACTTCCTCCTACTTCCTTGCCTGGAAGAAAAACTTTCAAATCTCCACCCAGTGAAAGAAGGGCCATAAAGATAATCTCAGATCATAGAATCATAGCTCATTATGTGAGCTTCTCCTAAATAATATTATAGCTTCTTCAATTTGAGATGTAAATTTAACATGCCCAGTCCATGCCATACCATATCTTGGTCCCTCAGCCATACATTCTACTCTTTCCTCCCCCCTTACCGTTGTCATGTCTTTTCAAATAATGAATTTTCGGATTTTACACGAGGTTGGGTGAAAATGACTCCTTCAGGCACAACTACAGTAAATAACATAGATAACAGAAGACTTTTCTTCACAAAAACTTAGGTGTCGAATTTAAATGATCGCACAAAAACATAATTTCTCATTGAAAAAAAGTTTCCAGCTACCACATCTGCAGGACAAAAGCATAAAGCTGAACCTAACACACTCCAAAGGTTCAGAAAATAAACACCTGTTTTTTCATATTTTTGAGATTTTTTTTTAGTCTTGGTTTATAATTTGAACAGTGAAATTATCAGCTGTGATGTTGTGCCTGTTTCAGGCTGAAATTTGGCAGTCATTTGGCAATAACTCCAATACAAATACCATAAGAAAAAATCATGTAATAAAAATATGTTTTCCACACACCTTTAAAGGCTCACCAGGTTTGAATGTAACATCCTCATTTTTTTTTCCTTTGCTATTTCAAACTAATTTCTTCTGCTGATAGTGAAGCACAAACAGAAAATAAAAGGGTCCACACGAGTGGTTAGGAAAGCAAATGTACTTTGCAAAGAACATAATAGGATTAGGAAAACAGAAGCATTTCTTGTTAAACAGTCACTTTGCTCCCTATTTATGAAGTTTGGAGTTTACCTGAACTATTCAGGAAAGCGTCTTACGGAACAGCAGCTGATCACAAGTGGAAGGCGTGGAACACGTGGACATGTAAAACATGCTCTAACTGCAAGAAGGACCCATGAACTCCCTTCACCTCTTCCGTGTACTATTGAAAGAAAAGAGTAATGTTTAAACTACTATTTTCCTTTAGTGCGTTATCAATAATTAATCTCATTCTCCAAAAACCTTATTCAACAACTAAGGAAAAAAAAACAGTAACAGACAGAATCACAGAAAGCTTGGAAAGAACACAGGACATGGAAAGGAAGCACAACAATATGGATGCAAAAGAACTTTCATATTTAAATGAGATTCAACCTCCTGATCCATTAAGATATCCCCCTCACAAGGACAACCTCTCATAAGACATCTAATTACTTTAATGTCCCCTAAATGGGACATAAATACAATTCCTTCTACTATGTTTCTGCTGCCAAACTTGACTTCCCCCCCCCCCCCGCAGTTATGTTTGCAACAACTATACAAGACAGCTTTCCCTTCAGGGCAAACAGAATTGTAAGCCTAAGTCATTCTGAGACACAAAGATAAGCAGCTTCTGTTTCATGATAGAAATCACTCTGATTTTGCAATTGATGATTTGTAAAGAGTTAGAAGCCAAGTGATGAAACCTGACACCCTGGACAAACAGATCTTGACAGAGAAAACAAGCTTCAGCAGCTAATGGAAGTGAACTTTGCACTATATTTCCATTTGACTTCAAACTTTTGGATAAAAGCACTAAATGCATTTTAAAATGTGCCTGAGCACCACTGTCTTTGATAATGTTCTACAGAGCATCTCATTTTAGGTGTTTTACTTATAAGCAACAAGAAAAGGTCACTAATACGTGACCTTTTGTCTAAAGATGTTGTCTGCCTTCACCAAGAACTGCATTTCTTCATATCCCCTGGGGACTATTTACATGAATGATTTTGCACCTGAAGGTCCTTACCTGTACTTCACGTATGTCTGAGCTAACAAAACACCGGAGCTTAGTAACTTACTCTAGATTTCAACACTTTGAAATTACGTTTTCAGCCAAACTGGACATCGATACAGCTCACTGTTGTCCATTCTAATTGCTCTTTATCATGGTTTTCCTCAGTGAAGAACGTTTCTGTTCCTCACTGAGGAACACTGACCCTGAAATCTAAGCCCAATCACATATTTTGTTTCACCCGAGTGCTCTGCAACCGGGTCCAAAATGGGACTTGGATACTGACACAATAGTAAGATCCCTTTCTTGAAGGTTTGCTTTTCAGATCTCCTGTATTTTGTAGCTTCTGGACTCAAAGCTTTGAAAACATGGTATTTCAGAACCCCACTTAACACTGGCTAAATTTCATCCGAAGTTGCTTTGGGACAGAAAGTGGTCCAGAACAGAGTTTGAAATTACCAGGGTTATAACATCATATACTAGTGGTAAGGAGAGGACAAAGCCGTAAGAGATTGCAGACAGCTGAGCACCCCCTCCATTCTTGCACACTTTGTACAAACGCAACATATTTCACTAATAAAACCAAATTATAATCCTTATAACTAAATATATATAACCTTTTAAATGAAAATTTAACCAGAAACCTTATTACTTTCTGCTATATACGCAAAGACCTCCCATATGTCGCAAGCTATTCTGAAATCCAAGTTTATCAGCAACTTGACATAGCATATTCTGCAAGCGTGTGCTCTATGGATGAGCACTTCAGAACAGCAGCAGCTCAAAATTTAAGCAATTTCAGCCATTGCAGACCCGGGGTGTGGTTTCTTTATCTTTGCAGTTCGTTCTACTTGCCCTGCAGCTGAACTTAATCTATTAATACATAACAGTAAGGAAAGACTTCCTCTAGAGACAGCAATGAACTTCAAACAGTAGGGAACTGGTATTACTTTCATCTTGCAGAGAAAGCAAGTGATCACGTAACAGCTCTCCTGGTCTCCAGAAACCTTGTCCTCAAAACCACACTCCATTTTATTGGGCTCACAGACAGTTTCTCCCAAGTCAGGTGCAATATTGGTGCGACCAGCACTTCTTCATCAGCAGAATTAAATAAAACATTAACCAGAACCTCAAAGAATGGCATGATGGTTCCCTTAAATATATTCTGAAGTACCAAAAACTTCTATAAAACAGGGTAGAAATAGATGAAGGTATAAGAAGCCAGCACAAAAAAACCAGTTAGTTTGGTCAAGTTAATTAACAGAGTCTTAATAATCCTACCAAAGTCAGTCTCTTCAACTTTTCAAACCCTTCAAGTCAGAAGGGCTAGAAACACACAAATCTAGATCTATTGGGAGAAAATATTCTGTTAAATAATCTATGAAAAATATTCTTTTATATAGAGGTTTGGGGCTTGACGTGGGTGTATCAGTCGACCACAACCAGTCCCAGGGGGTAACAGTACAAGCCATTCCTCTCATCAGTTCAGCTGCACCATTTTTCTTACACTGATGTCACGCTCTGCTGTCACCCCTACAATCCTCCCCCATATGTATATATACGCTAATACATGCAAACACCCACCACCTTTACCAAACTGGACCACTTCCCCATTACTGTGCTAACAGCACAGTTAGCAGGAGAGTTAAGAAAAGATGAGCCCAACCTTTTCAATCTATTCCATGTGACAGCTAATAATCTTTCTACCAGCTTATGCCAGAAATATGACAATTAAATTACCTGCTACACCAGCTACACACGTTAATTAGTACTGTAAATCAAAGTGGTGCTCAATTCAGAGCAGCACTGAACCTCAGGTAGACAAGCTCACATGCTTCTCTGGATCACGGCGAAACTTTCAGCACCCTGCAGAATAAAACTTGAAACTGGGGAAATTGCATACAGTTTTATACACAGACATCTGAAAGTAATAACCATAATAAAGTACGTGTGCACATTCACACGTATCTGGAAATAAGGCAGATTTTCAATAGAAATCTTCATAATAAGATTGGGGAAATAAGGCAGATTTTCAATAGAAATCTTCATAATAAGATTGGGGTGCCTCTGTGCCATGGTGTAAGAAGTTCTTCAAAATAGTATTTGAAGCCTCTCTATGAAGTAGGTTTCTCAGTCTACATTAGTTTCCCTTCACAATAATACTTTATTGTAGATAACAATACAAATCTCATCAGCTGTATTAACATCTACATCACATATTTCAGTGTCGCTGATTTATCAAGCTTCTCAGAGAAACACACCTGCTACTGAAGTTTGAGCCAAGACTTGTAGCCTACGTAATATTTCCAGGATCTGAACACCAGCTTTGTACTCACGTCAAAACAAGAAAAGGAAAGTGATCTGGAATGACTCTGTGTCAATCACAGCACAATTTAACACGTAAAATTATAATGGTATGCTGTCAAGTGACAAAAATTTTAGCCAAGAGTTTCTTTAGGGTTTTTTGTTGGGGTTTTGTTTTGGGTTTCAGGGTTGTTTTTTTAATGTTTTTATGTTCCTGCAATATCTTCAGTGAGGTGTTTTTGTAACTTTCTTTTAATGAAGCTATAAAGAAGAAAGCAGAGTACATTTCCTGGCAACAAATCACTACCTGGCAGGACTCTATTTACTGAGGTATTTTGAACTGCTGTAACTAAAATGCATGATGCATTTTGCCAGAAACAGAATGTTACTGGTATTACAAAGGGGATTAAATTCAAATAATAATTATTCCTAATGCCCAAAGAAGTGTCCCTCAATCTGCAGAGAGAGTTAACAGCTGAGAGAGCCATCAGATTGTCCTGAACAGGACAATTACAGTCAGCCTTCTCATAGTCATCAGTAGTTAACCTTACCCAAGAAAAAGAAATCAGAATCAGCTTCCCCCTCCCCTTCCAATATTACTAAAAATGCATTTCTGGGCCAGTTTTATGAGTTCCCTTAGAACTCCTTAAGCAAGTCTTGCATATAGGAAAAAAAAAAAAAAAAGATTTGTCAAAAGAATTTAATCTGTGAAAAAGCTCGCTCTCTGTCCACTAACTTAAACAATTTGGGTTTTTTTCATATACATTGAAGTGAATTAGGTCATCCTAACAGATACTCTAATATCCTTCGCTTTCAATTTTGTTATTGCTCAGCATAGCAAAAAAAAAAATCCAGAATTCTTATTCTATGCCACTTTCTTATGTCATTGCAGACAATGTATTACTACCTCCATAAAAAGAAATACTATATCTTTCAGAAATAGTTTCAGAGCACATCAGGTTATTTCTCTTGACAAACTGTATGCTGAAATACTAAGTTCACTGCTAACAACTTTGCAAATTAACCAATTGTGTCACACTGACCAGAAAAATGCTATCACCTAAAACTATTTCACATTGTTGGGTGTAATATCCTGAAGAGATAAGTAGTAAGCCTCTCAAAACCAACAGACATTATTGCTTTAGAAACCCGCAATCGCATTTGGTTTTTTTTCCACTATGTAGTTTGCATGAGGTAAACAAAGGTAAAAAATGTACCAAATATTCTCTGTATGCACCCTGAATGCTGTACTGAAGTTCGAGTAACAACAGGTAGTTTGTTCAAAGAGGCCCAAACCAACCTTTACTCTCTCCGTGCCCCTCCAGCATCCCAATCATTAGAACACTTCCACATTTTCTGCCTAGCTATAATTTTAAAATAGACAGGAAAAAGAAAGTAATTGTGAAAGTATCATTTGAACACACCAGCACAGTTATCAGGTACAACAAACTTGACGATCTCCAGAAAGATATGCAGCACTTCCTGTTATGCGCAGACCCCACACTGTAAATTAAAATATACACAGGCTCAGTATTCTGGACAAATAAAAATGTTTAAATGAACAGCTATTAGACAAGAGGTGAACCACAGAAGTTGAACGTATATAGGTCACAGTGTACAGCAGAACTAGTAAGAGCTGGTTACAGACAGTGGTTTAGTCATATATTTACTTCCATGTTCTACAGCAACCTGCCAATTTTTTTAAGTCTTGGCATTTGCTGCATACTGTTAATATTTGAATTACTGTGCATTCAAGTAGGTGGAATACAGAGTTCCAGGGGAATTCCATTATAACTTATCATAAATGAATCTTACCACCTACTATACCATCAAGTTCCTGTTGTGCCTACACATTAGTTCACTCCAAGTATTTAATTCATTTCTTACTAAAGCATTTGAACTCTGAAATTGTACATTTTCTAACACATGATAAGCACATACAAAGAATTCACTTCAGAAGAATCAGTCTTATTCTCACCTTTTTAATTCATGATACTGTACTCGTGTGCTTCCATTTTTATTAGGATATTTTGTAAGTTACTAATTATTTACTAATAACTAATTATTTACTATATTACTAACCTTCCCTGTTTAAATAAAGGATTAAGAATTAAAATAATAACTTTATGAAAAACATTCTAATTCAAGCATCACAGTATTAAAACATCTGAAGAATAACTTGCATAAACAATATATTTACATTCAAATAATATGCCCCAGAGCACACACAATTTCTTATCTGAGTATCTTGATGTTTCATCTTCATTTTTCGTACGGAGACAAAAAAAAAACAAGGGACAATTCGCATTTATTGATTAAAAATAAATTCACCCAGACCTCGCTAGAGAGCACTCCGGGTAGATTGCTTCAACTAGTTCAAAACAGTCTTCCCAGTTTGGGATAAACACAGATCTTGACTAACTGCAGTTTACAGATTAACACAGCAATGAAAACAATAAAAGCTGTTCTCAGCAGACTTCATTTCTCCTGAAAAGTGTCAGATTGAGATAGAAAGTAATCCAATCTGAAAAGGACCCACACAAACCCCCTGCACACCATCCTGGCATTATTCATCAGATCTAGGGGCACTATGACTAGCAGTAATTAAAGAGTTAAATATTTTGACTCTGACAGGAACATCTGCTTAAGCCATCTGCAGATTTCTGTATTGCACTCATTTGTCCACCACAAGCTGGACTAAAGTTAAAGGTATATTGTACGTTAAGAAATACCTGTAAAAGAAGGTGCAAAGAGGAACAGAGTGAAAGGATGAGACAAGGCAGAAAGGGCTTAGAGGAAGACAGAAACATACCAGCAGTAACAACATAAGGAATATCCAATGGAAGGATATTCCCAAGAGGACACAATCAGCAGGGAAAGTCTCAGAGATGAAAAAAAAAAAGCAAAGAATAGTCGGATCCAAGCTGGAACATTTGGGCCCATATGCAAATGAACCTAGTTGAAAACATGTGGCTCTGCCTGGGAGAGCACCTCAGTGCTTGAGTCTCCATTTGATTATTATTGCCTGGACACAAAACAGGTTTGAGCTCAGATTAGGATGACGTTAAGGCTTTCTGCTATGTTATTACAGTCCCATAATTTGCTGCAGTACCACAAGCCTATCAAACAAGTCCTCAGTTTCAAAAGATGAATTCTTGGTACACCCGAAACATGAACTATGATTCAAGGAATTAAATCTTTTCAACACGAGATGCAAGGTGCTTATGATCGTTTTCTGAATTAGCATTTTTAAATTCAAGACTGAAATGTTGCTGAATGGGAATAGCACTTCAAAATCCTTTCTTCCTTCTATCTCCACGTATCTGGAGTCAGAACTCAATTCACGAGAAAAGCAAGCTGGATCCTGAAAACACTATTTAGAGTAAGTTTGGTGTTTACAGCTGGACGAATGAAACACAGCAGCCAGCCCTCTGATCAGCTTCAATACCAACAGCTACGGACACGCAAATGCACTGAACTCCAAAGAAGCAATTGCACTGTGTGTGCACCACATGCCTGATTCCACTTTAGTATACACATACACCACACTTAAAATTCATGCTTATTTGCCCATGCCCAAAAAGACATGGGCCCAATGCAATTTAAGCACTTGAACTCCACATGTGACTGATATTTAATTTAGTGAAACCACTGTAGCTTAGGCTCTTTCATACATGACAGAATCGTTTTAACAGCCCCAGCTGCCAAAAGGGAGAAGTTTTGCTGCTTTCCTCCTATAGTGTTCTCTATTTATCCACATCTCTCTCACACACAGAAACCCTTCATCGAGCTTATGATATTCAATAAAGACGCAGAAAATTGACCATGTTTGTTTGGATTTTCTGTGTTTTCTGTGGGGTTTTTGGGTATTTGTTTGTTTGTGGTTTGTTTGGGTTTTTTTTCCGGGACAGTTTGCTGACATTTTAATGAACTAAATCAAAGCACGGAGTATTCCAGCAAACATCAAAGCTGACACAAGGTACTTAGTGAGAACAAGTAGGCAGGAAGAGAGGAACAAGAAGATGGGGGATGGTATGACTCCCCATTTCAGCAGCAGTGACTGTCAAGTCTGTTCACCCTGTGTTCAGAGCCATGCAGAGAGTAAGCAGATACTTAGCAATTTTTCTTTTACTTTTGGAAAGCACCCAACCAGTTAAGGCACATACAAGATGCTGAAGTACCCACAACAGAAAACAGCACCTGCACAAGATAAGGATCACCTCACCACCACCTTTTTATGTTCTGTGGAAAGTACGTGTGCACACAGAAACAGCCCCTCTCAGACTTTCTGGCTATTCTCAAATAAGTTGACTGAAACTGATTTTATACATATTTGTTATCACACAATTCAAGTCAATGGTGTAGTCAGAGAAAGAAATAGAGATTTGTTTTTTCAGGGGAGACTTAGGGAGGCATTCAGACCATTCGCTTTATGCAATGAACTTTCCCTCTAGTTTATGCAAACAAACACAGTCCTCCATAGGGCAACTCTCAGCAACAATCTGGGTCAGGTGCTCTGAATTGCTGGTAGAGAAACCTTGCTTTCTGAAGCAGCCTAGGAAAGAACTATTTAAAAAAGAGAACCTGAAATCGAATATATCCCTACAACCCACTTCCCAACATGAAAGTCAGTTAAACAACAAAAATTCACAGTCATTCCTATTCATTCCCAAAATAGAAAAATAGAATTCTACATATACATGGAGCAAAATTATCTTTAAAAAAAAAAAAAAGATTTTTTTTTTCTTTTCAGAGCTCCAAGGGAATGTCAGCACTGGTATCATCATAATTCCTCAGGGTGCATAAAACAGCATTAACAATGTTGTACTTCTTGCAAGCATAAGCGAAGCACAGTCTGGGAGTGCTATTATACCTCTAGAATAAAGCAATCACCTTTTAGCTAGCACTTGCATACTTTAAGTCTCACAGACAAATGAAGTTTTTTTTTTTTTCTTTTTGGAATGGTTTTAAGATGACTAAAAGACAAGCATTTCTCTCCTGTTCCTCTAAAAAACAAACGCAAAGCCTATAATTTATTATAGTGAAAAAACACAAGATAAACCCACATCACAAAAAGATGACATTAAAGTACCTGTGTGAGTGTTTACCCTCCTACTTCCTAGACAACAGAAGAAATGAAATGAAACCTCAAGGAGAATATAGATTTTATCCAGAAGAACTAAATTGTGACAATTCAAAAAAAGCATTTTTCTTTTCTTTCTGCTTACATTGAGACTGCAATTTTTTCCCCTCAGTAAAAAACCAAATGTAAGAGTTTTGAGGGCAGGTCACGTTCAGGGAGGCACTCCCAAATGTCACCTTTAGCCAGGTATCCTCAGAAGGCCAACTGAAATAGGAACCTCACTACAGCTACCTACAAGCAATTTTTTAGAATGTTTGCTTCTAGTCCTACTATAAACTAACCGTAAACTGGTGATGGAACACTTTTTTTCTCCATAATCCTGCTTTATAATCAACTTACAAAAAACCCAACACAATAATATTATAGAATCATAGAATGGGTTAGGTTGGAAAGGACTTCAAAGACCATCTAGTTCCAACTTCCCACTACACCAGGTTGCTCAAAACCCTGTCCAACCTGGCCTCGAACCCCTCCAGGGATGGGGCATCCACAACTTCTCTGGGCAACCTGGGCCAGTGTCTCACCAACCTCAGGGTAAAGAATTTCTTCATGATATCTAATCTAAATCTCCCCTCTTTACGTTTAAAACCATTACCCCTCATCCTATCGCTCCACTCCCTCATAAAGAGTCCCTCCCCATCTTTCTTCTAGGCCTCTTTTAAGTACTGGAAGGCTGCCATAAAGATATAGATTGACTATCTGATAAATGTATGCTTAGTAAGTGTGATCCCAAAAAATCTGAAAAGGAAATTAGTAAATGACATTATCTCTTTGGAATTTGGTGGGGCTTTTTTCCCAGATACATAAAGACTAAAACAGTAGATCTCAATTTTGACCTGCACTTCCCTAAAGGACAGCTGTAAATACATGGATTTGATCCAGGCACACAACTCATTTAATTTGTTCTTTTTCACAAATAGTGATACTTATGCTTCTTTCACAAATAGCAACATTTATTGCTTCTTCTGTAGAGTGCATTCCTCTACATTTAAACAAAGAGTATAAGGCCTTCAGTCAACCTGAATTCGTTCTACTGCTTTACAACATCCACCGCTGCGGAGGAAGATATAAAATAATTAACAGACAATAAACAAAGGTTCTGAAGTCCTTAAATTGCTCAGGAGTTGTTCTGAACCTATACCTCTTCCTAAAAGTGTGAGTAGGAAAAAAAAACACATTTAACTAGATCAGGAATGACTTCCCCTCTTTTACACTGGCCCTACCTGAAAACAGAAAGTTTGGGTAAACATAAGGGAACTATTACCTCTACTTTCACCTCTTCCTCCTCCAAATGATTTATATCATTGGCTTCTCTGTATAACCACCCAGTAAAAGCTTCCCTACAGTTCTAAATCTGCATGTAGAATATATCCTTTCCTTCAGCCAAAAGCAATGTTAAAAAAAATAATGCCTCCAAACACATTCCTGAAACTTTTGCAGAGTAAAAATAGTTGGAAATAAGGCAAACCTGTCTCTCAAAGTTCTGTTCTTGTCTTCAAGCGAATCAAAACCATTAGAGGAGTACGACAAATAATGAAAAATAGCACTTATTTGTCCTTAGCCATACAGTAAAGCTTACTGCATTGACAGCATGAGAAGGCAGGTAGATAATATTTGAACATCTGAATCATTCTTTCATTTACCTTTCTGTCACAAAAAAACACAGGCACCTTTTTCATCCTAAGAATGACAAGTAGTAAATCATATTTAATATCAGACTGGAAAAAAAAAGGACCTGTGATGGTGTAGGACACTAAATCTACTAAAACATCCTACACATTCAGGTGTGTTGTAGATCATCCAGGCATGAATGACCATATATATTCAGGTATGCTGTAGAACATAAAAAATGCAAATCAAAATATTTAATTAAACGTAATATTATGTAAATCATAAAATATTTAATTATGCATAAAACAATTAGTTTACAAAAATAAAAGGGATCACAGACCAACTGGCTTAAATTGCATATACTTAATATGCATACTTACACATATAATGATTCCAAGTGGCATTACCTTCAACCACACGTAAGGTTGGATCAACACCAACCAGAAATATGGGTGTGACCCCATAAACACTTTCCAATTGCGGAAGAGCAAGGCTACACATTGGAATTCAGCAGACAAAAAACACTACACTTGCATCAAAAAGCATCAACTCTCCAGCCTCTTTTGAATGTAAAAATTGTAACACCTCCAAAATTAACTTTTTTTGACAAGAGACATAACAGACTGCCGAGTTAAACCAATGCCCCAGTTGCAAGGAGGCCAGATATGCAGCAGAATTTATTCAGGAAATGTGCCTGGAATACCGGCTCTGGTGTCTCTAACAGTATAACCTATCTTCAGACATGCATTTGCAGAGTAGCTCTGCTGCAGCTGGGCTTTTCCTCTTCAATTCTGCTGCAAGCAGCCTCGATTTCTTTTTACACAGTTAAGTCCTCAGGAAAAGATTCATTTTTTAGCCTACTACTAAAAACTAGAGTAAATATTCTCAGTGCCTTTATTATTTTTACCAGATTTTAAATGGCAACATCAAATCCTGCCCTTCACCCTGCTACCACCAGCAGTAAACAAGCATAAGTAATAGGAGTTTGGTTCACCTGTTATTTGGCAAGCTCAATGCAGAACTACTGCTTCCACCAAACACTCTCTAACCACCACGCAGTGTGGGGAAGGGAGGTGTGTTGACATCTCTCTTTGAAGCTCCATGACTCAACATCTACGCCGTGACCCCAGACATTAACTACACCAAATTCTCCCTGTGTGGTTCAACAAAACTGTGACATGCCTAGGGCAGGTGACTTCAATCTTCCACCCTCGTCCTGAACAAACACACACACATACTCTGTACTTTCATTATTAATGTTTGCTTTCATTTTAAAGGTTCAGTAGGATTTATTTTGCACGCTATCTTGTTTCACCGATACTGTGCTCGGCTTTTGATAGCAACATTTGCTGTACCAATAAAAATAAATCCTACTAAATGACTACCATAACACAATAATGGTCTAAATAATATATGCCTGAGTACAGGCAAGTAGACCGATTATGATGGACAGCCTAGAAGACATGAAAACAACGTTATTAATCATAACTTTAACAAGGAAAAATGCCCAGGCCTACAGTCCAAGTAGAAAAGAATTAATACTTGAGAATTAAATGTTAACTGGTAGCACTAGCTGCCAAAAGCAAGCTGTTCATTTGTAGTGGTCAAACTATGCTTTAAAATTGCACAACTGACCAATGAAATTAGGACTCAGGTACTCCCGTATCGTCACACCAGGTCACAATAGGACATATTTTTCTTTCTGCAAACAAAGCCTTGTTGCAGTCACAGCGTGGGACTGATCCACATTATTGTTTGCACAGCCTGATAGTATAGCTAAAGCACTTTAAGCAGACAAAAAACCCCAGATCCACGCACTAATGCCACTGCAGTTTGCATTTTCTGGTAACCATTTACACTGATAAAAAGAAAACACTTTAGTTAGTAACTTCTGACCATCTCACAATAATCTGAAAAATAACACTATACCTTTGCCCCAGGGCTGGGGTGAACATCTTATCTTGTCAGATACTACCATTTGACACAATTTCCTGAAGTTAGAGCTCTTGATACCTGACACCATTGAAACATCACCTTTAAAAGAAAAGCCACATTCAGCAGATTTGTACACCTCAGGTGATTGCATGGGAGTTGCTGAGACTCTTCATTCCTCTCAGGTGAGCAGCAAAAGCATAACCTGCTACCAACTAAAGTCATGGGATGGCCTAAATTCATTGACTTGATGGTCTCCAGCTTGTTCTTGTTGATTGATGAGACAACTTCAGCTGCAAACCAAAAGGGATTCAGGAAAAAAATACCCTAACCATCACATTGCATTGCCCAAGCCAGCGCACAGAAGCATGGATTGTCTCCCTCTATGGTGCCTCTCTTCTGGGCATGAATCTCCAAAAGCTTACACGAACACCAAAAATCAAACGGAATTGTTTCAAAAGAGAACTTAAAAACAAACCAAGAAATCAAAAAATTATGTTTGTGTTCTTTCACAGCACGGTTTTCTTCAATACTCACAGGAATGTAAAACCAACTATGAATAGGACTGTGGCGAGCAAGAAAATTGCATCAATACACGCACTTCCTTGTTCTCCCATCTTGTTAACTTTACAAAGTAAAGCTATCAGAAAGGAAGTAGAACTCCTACATTGCTCAAATCAACACTGGCAGCTGGCATGTCGAAACCCAATGTAAGGGTGTGTGTGCAGTAAACACCATAAAATATTTTTTTAGTTTTATCTATGTTTTCTAGAAGAATTTATATCTACTACTAGAGTCTCAAAGGCCCAAAATGCAGGAATCAGTCTCCCACCCACAACAAAAGGAGGCAGCAGGGAGATATTTGTAAGACCTTGAGAGATTTTTTACTTCCTTCTATATGGTAGCCCAGATTTTCAATCTTTTAGGAACTCCTAGATTTCATTTGCAAATCTACTATATAAAAAATAAAATAGATTTTATTTAAGAAGGAGGAAAATGTGCCCAAGATTTTCATGTAAGTATTTTCTCATGGGACTAGGGCTTTAAAAACATCAAACATTGCAAGACTTGGCAATGCTCTACGCAGGCATCTCAGCAAAACTGTCAAGAAACTATTTTCTTGCCTGGTTTATAAGCGATTCATATATAAAAGTTCCTTTAAATGAGTAAAACTGCAGAGTGGTTGGGACATAAAGCATATCTTAGTTTAAATCTCAAATTCTTAAGACTCACATCTGATAACAAAAACCACTCTGCACTAAATTGCTTAAACAAATATGTAGCAATTCATATGCTTGCATCTGACATCAGAATCTTACCCAAAACCACTAACTTTTACATCTCATCCTTCAGGAAAAACAAGAGAAATCCATCATTTTATATTTAAACTCTACTAAGCACAGAACATTATGCAACTGCAAGTTCTAAAACACAATGCATTAAAGTAGAGAGATGCAGTGCCTGGCCACAGTGTCTCACCTGCAGAGAGTCTCCCTGACCCAGTTCCAGCTCTCGGCAGGCACAGCAGCTTGCTCACCTGCAACGTGCACAGAAGCAAACCCTTAAAAAGTAGGAAAGACCAACTCAGCTGCAAGTCACAATAAAAGGCATGCTGACTAATACAAAGAAACAACTCTTCCTTAGTCAATATAAAATCAACAAAGATAAGCAGTAGAAATTAATTTATATCATTATCAAAAGAATCTCTAAAGTTGCAAGACTTCAGAAAAGGAAGGCTAATTTCTGTTTCACCTGGACATCCATCAAAATGTATATAGCAGTCAGACCTTCACATAAATTCAGTATCTGTGAATCCATAAATTACTCATGTTCTTCAAGGAGAACACTATGAAAAACTGGAGGAAAAGCATTATAGATAACGCAATCCTTTGAACTCAACCTTCAGAAAAAGCTGAATAAATGACAATACATAATGTTCAAAACACTTCACAAAGTGCATCTACACAGTAGACCACAGACCTGTGTAGAAGGTAATGGTGGAAACTCCCATCACCACCAGACTCTTCACACCCCCACTACTATCAGAAAAGAGGAAATGAGAGCAGGCATTTGGTGGTTCAGCTTGGGAAAGAGAGACCAATGAAGTCCTGTTACAAAACGGGGGCGTGAAAAAGAACCGGGCAAAAACCACCATAATTGTTTTCTGTTCTGAAATGACACTTTTACATAAGTCATCATCTTTGCGTAAATCAGGTACCTGCCATCAGAATTAAAATCAGGTTTGTTTGCTCAAGGTTGCAAGTACTGTAGGTATAGCAGTTCAGCTCACAAAAGGGATTACACACTTTTGCAAAATTGTTTTGTACAACTGAAATCTTAAGCGAACAAGTTCTTAACTTCCACTACAAAATTTTCACTTGCACTTACAGCAGAAAGCTTTTTCTCTTTTTTTTTTTTCCTCTAATATATGCACATGAAAGGGCCCAAATTCACATTACCCATACCATCATCATGTCATATGGCAAAAATTAAAAATTAAGCAGCCCCAGGCAAAGCAGGTTTTCTAGATGGGAAAATTCAAGAGAAAAATGCAGCTGCAGGAGGCCCTGGAAGAATCTCCTCGCCAAAGTTTTCCGTACCAAAGCAGTGCTTTACCATGGGTTTGGGAGACACTGGGCTTTATATGTAGCTGCCCAAAAGATGAAATGTAAAAAGAAAACAGTCTTGAGTTCATTTAAAACAAAATATCTAAACATACATTTCACAAAAATGGATCACAGACAGCAATGCCCACATCCCTGTCTCTCTCCACATACCTGTTTTTGTGACTAACCTTTTCTTTTCCAATAGTTACCCTGTAATTTCAATGAAATCCAGCACGCCTTACCATTTTCCTAGAAGCTGAAAGAGAGCACTGCTAAAGGCTGTTCAGTAAGAACTGATTTTCATGCCCTTCTGAACTCCACTGCCAGTAAAAATGTGTTAATAAAGCCTTCTGAGCTGCATTAGAATCTCTTCTGATGAAAGACAAATCTCCAACTGTAGGAGTATTACCACGCATTTTGTGCTGCTGAGTTTTAAAAGCAAAATTACAGAAAATGATCAGTCAGCAAGAAAGTCTCAGTACCAGGAAACACCTCAAGTTTCTAAATGTGGCTGTATTCTAAACGTTTCTGTACAGGTTGAAGAGATCCTCCATTTTATTTCCTGTGGATGAAATTTTTACATCTTTACTCAGTCCTAATTCAACTTGAACCCACTGACTGACTGAACAAAGACATAAGACGCAAACCTCTTTAGGCCTTGCCTTCACAGCCCAAACGAGAAAACACTGTTTGTTGCAGAAAGGCTCGGACTAAAGTGATGCTCTAAATAATTGAAATGCAATAGTAGTTAACAAGTGGCTTGCTGCAACATTATATGGTAAAAATCACAAACCAAAATGGACTCTCCCTAACCACTTACACTCCATTAAATACCCAAAGAACATGAAATTAAATGAAATGCATTTTAAAGCACTCTCTGTTTTGCCAAACTTCACTGGAAGTATCGAAATGAGGAAAACTGCTTGGCCGCAGTTAGCTTCTGCTTTTTCCTCTCTCATTCAAACTAGTTTTAGTTTTGCTTCTGTAACACAACATTCATTAATTGCTCATGCATATAAAGTTCTTCAGATTTCAGTAATCTACATAATTTTAAATGAGGGTCCCCGTGCAATTTATTATAGCATTACAGTTAGTCAGATGATATTCTGTCCCAAAGCAGAAAAATATTATTTATATTTTTCAATTTAAAAAAACCCCAACATTTAAACATGCATAAGAATGTGTACCTGGGCAAAATACTAGTTTAATTAGCAGCAGAAGTAAAAAGTAAATGAGCAAAGATGATTCCACTCCATTGCTTACACCCAATCTGTGATTATCATTATATCCACTATAGCTCTCAGCTGATGCTAATTTTGTTGGAAACTAAGTTACTTCAGATTAAACTCACTCTCTATAATAAGCTGATTCACAGGGCTGATTTATATACACATTATAGTCTTTCAGATTTGATGTCAGAACAACTGAGAAACTTCCATGTTACCTTATAAACATCTCTGGAAAGAAGCTGGACACCAAACAGGTGGAATCTGGCTTTTTAGAGATAACTGCAGCCATCCGACAGCCGGGTGAAAGCCCCCGGCAATGCTCCGACAGCCTCGGCCTGGCACCTGCCTGGAGAAACACCCCCAATTACCACAGCGTCACAAAAACACTGGGAGTTTCATCACTGTTTTCAGCTGGGGCAGAATGAGATCATTTCAGATGAAAACATGAGAGTAATTACACCTGACCTGGGTGAGTTAAAAAATGATGACAAAGGTGTCCTTGTTGGATTCCTGCAGGAACATGGCGGCGTTTTCTCTGGTTCTTACACTTCACACGTTCCTGTGCTGCAACCCGTCCCTAAAACACCCCATTTTAACACTGATGATTGTAGGTGAGTTTAATAAAAACCAAGCCCCACTCCTCGGAGCAGAGTACAAACTGGGGGTGAGCCAGGACCCCAAGGGCCCTATGGAGGCCTCCAACTTTGGGCACATCAGCAAGGGCCATCCCTGTGGTAAAGTCACCGAGGTGAGGGGGGTGCTCGCAGAGCTACAGCCTACCCAGCTTCAGCCCCATTATTGGAACAACACCCATGGCTTTTAAGCCACAAAAGAACGTTTTAAATGAAAGCCTAGAAGTGTGGCAAAGGGGTGAGGAAACCCCAGTGCTGCTCCCCACCGGGCACAGTCATACTCAAGTGCTCACCAGCCAAGCTCTGGCCCCTCAAACCCAGTTACTTCGCACCCGAGTGACCAGCCAACCAAAAAAACCAAACCAAACCCCCCCAAAACTCTAAAAAAAAAAAAAAATAATAATTAAGAAAATCAGTTCCTCATCTCAAACGTGGCTCAGCGCCCTCAGCACCAACACCGCTCCAGCCGCGGCCTCCCCACCTCGGCGTCGCACCAGGGGCCCCTTCGGCCAAACCGCCCGCCAAGGTACGGCACCGCTGGCCCCTGGCCCGCCCGGGGCTCCACGGGCTACCGCGGAGGTGAGGGCTGAAGCGTTTCCACACGCGGCCGCCTCCGACGGGAGCGACGGGGAGACCGAAGAAGAGGAAGGTGAAGAAGCCGCGTGGGGCGGCGGAGAGCGGGGGCACCGCCAGCCCCTGCCTCCCCTCAGGGGGCGCGGGCGGCGCTGACGGCACTGACTCCTCCCGCAGCACCTCTGGGGCGGGGCCG